>BROG01000399.1:605000-665011 GCA_030159075.1 Atrina japonica | reverse complement strand
CGATGACTGGGGATGATACCGAACCGTTTTTTAATGAAAATGTAAAAAAAAATTACAGTATGTCCAGAAAATTACAATAACATCCCCGGAATGTGACTTTAAAATAAAATACACATGTATTTTTTAAATTCATAATATACACATGTATTTTTTAAATTCCTAATATACATGACTATTTTGTATTGATTTTCCAATCTGAAGTAATATCACGTGTATTTGACAATGACATATTTTAAATTCAATGACACGGACTATTTTCTTGAAACATACATGCATGCCAAAAAGTAATGTAGCATCCGTCACAGCTGCATCACCACAATAAGTAATTCGAAAGCCGTGTACCGGAAGTTAATCTACGGCTTTTGCGTCATAGAATTACATACAATGTATAACATATTTAATGTCTATGTACTCAACTTTAGTTTTATATGAAAGATACGAAGCAAGTCAATGTTGGATGCAGATCTATGTATTGAAATAAACAGAATCTACACATTTCTCCATGACCGTGTTAGATCTAGTTAGCGACTTTTTGGCGGAAGTACTGCTGTTACAGATAAAGATTACTCCCCGTATGAACTGCGCCAGCAAACTGAATTTACATGGGAAATTGCCGTAGACATCATGTGAATGGCACACAGCACGTATTCTGACAAGTGTTGCTGTTCAATTTGAGTTAAACGGTAGTGGACATGTGTATAGATTGCCATGAATAAAAAAATTATTGAGAGATACTATATACTTTAAAAATCATTATTATAAATAAAGCGAAAGGCATATCTAGGACAGACTTTAGCAATTGAACAATGAACTAATTAAAAAATACAAAGGACCATTTTGCAATAACTTTGCCAAAATCTCAAGACACCAACAATACTGTAAAATTTGCGGAACGTAGACATCGGACGCGGTTTTCGATATCCCTGTGTCAAACCCAATTTGTATACTTTAAAGTTTTTGAAATCAGATTTCCGTTCAATGGTCCTACATATAGTGAAATTTAAGTACTTATGCAGCTCTGGGCAATCCGTTGTTTCATTGCGTAATTTCCACCAAGTTCAAGTAGTCCCTAGAGTCAAACTTGCAGTCTTTTAAGTTTTTTACAACTAATTATACTGGGTTGTTAGAAAAAGAAACTGATTTGAGAGTTCAGGCAAGTATGTCGAAAAGTAGACGAGATATTTTCAATTTTGGTTTTAATTGATTTCAGTTTGCTGTTTCTGATATTAAAGACCTATGACCGCTTAAATTGATTGAGCCATGTACAAACACACCTAATTACCTACTGAACCCTTCACTGCTGTAACATGCTGCTTTCCACATCTGGCAAATATTTAATGATGTTATGATGTCCACTAGGGTGCGGCGGTTCGTATATTTGGGATTTCGGTTCGGTTAAAAAAAATATTCTAAAAGGTCCTTCTTATGACCCAAACGTCATGCTATTTACTTGAAACAAACACCAATACCTCTAATAAAACAAATAATTTTTATCAGAATATGAAATAATCTATAAGTGATA
Source organism: Atrina japonica (assembly GCA_030159075.1). Classification (NCBI taxonomy): domain Eukaryota; kingdom Metazoa; phylum Mollusca; class Bivalvia; order Pterioida; family Pinnidae; genus Atrina; species Atrina japonica. The sequence goes on along the minus strand of BROG01000399.1, from coordinate 663,489 downwards.
AATACAAATATAATTTAACGTTGATGTAATGATATATCCAGTCTGTAAATAAACTGCAGCTATTTCGTAATATTGTGTCCTGTTAGGTGTTTAGTACTATCAGTATAAATTGTAAATGGCGGCGAATATGAAGCGATTATTTCGTGTTGTAAAACAGTCGTAATATTCCGCTCACTTCATTCCTCGAAAGGAGGGGGATCGGAAACAGAGAGGGTTTGACTTATTCGAGTGGAATTATTTCAAACTCAAACCAGAGCCCGGTGGCAAATAGAGCCTATGTATAATCAACAGGACGTCAGTAGGCAACTCTTTTAAATATAAACATGACAGAGTTTACTATACTCTACTGCAGAAAGGCCAGGTTTTTGACAATTGATCTCTGAACATCAGTCTGTGGTATTCTATACTCACTCGTAAATATTTTTCTCGTAATGTAATTAATGTAAAGATGAAACAAGTTGTCATGAGTAAAATTTGTCAGATCTAGTGTCCTAGTGAATTAAACATTGCAATACAGAATATTTCTCTTACAATGTAAATGGAGAGAATATTTTGGACGCAAGTGTTCCATATAAGCAAATTACAATGTATCGCTGTATAATTGATCAATAGCTTGTTAGAAATGTAACTTCTGCAGTGACAAATATAGCGAACCGTAACGGAACGGAACAACTCCAAAAAAATGTCTATTGACCCAGTAGAAAAATGACCCGTTTTCCAGATAAATTTTTACGGATATATAAAAAAGCACGGGAATAATTTTCACCATAAAAAATGACCCAGGTATATTTTCTACCATATGAAAATGACCCAGGTATATATTTACAATAGAAAAATATAAATATTCTGCAGTATAAATGACTATGTCGTACAAATTTACACATGTTTTAGTAGGTTGATATCATAGTATATATGGCAATTGTATGGTATTTGCAACCAGTGCAATTTCAAGTAAATATTGTGCTGCGTCGGTTGTTTGCTAGGAACTCGCACTATGTTCAAACAGACTGAAATAATTTTAAACAACAATGATATAAAGTTTTATAACTTTATTGTCCGGAGTCCAAGTTTAATGTATACTAGCGTATAAATATAAAATATAAAGTTTCTCAGACAGAAAGCGTAAACTACGCCAGATGTTGCCTTATTTTTTCAATATTTCATTAGGGGATCGCGTTTTACGCATAATCCAAACAATTTCTGTGATTTGGAAGCCAGTGGACGATTATTTTGTGTCCAGACGCTAAAATATGCAATAATAATTTTTGTATGATGTAGGTGTATAACAAGGGCTATTTGTAATAGGGTACTGTTACATGATGTCCCCGAAACGGTGGAACAAGTCCTGTTGATATCAACCAGCATTTATTACATACCAAACTGCAAATTGTTCTTCAGATGTTTTGAAGAATAAAAAGCCATAAGGCTGAAATAGCAATCGATGATACCAGTAAATTTCAAATTTCATCAAAATCAGACAATGTAGACATTTTGACCAATCAGAAGCCCCAGTTTGCGAACAAAATCTGACATTGTTGAAATTTTCACCAATCAGAAGCCTCGGTTTGCCATAGACGAAAAGCAAAGCCACAAAGGGGGCGTAAAATCTTTTAAACCCTCCCCATTTTTTCATGAGACCCATGATGTAACGTATTCTTGCTTAATCCGAAAATCGGATATCATCGTTTGTTATTATTCAAGAAACTTGAATTTCCTTACAAATATGTTTGTCAATCACGTTTGAGAGGAAATGAAGAAAACAAGTTGTAGTAAAAATTCATCAATTCCAAAACGTAGACAAGATGACGAATACAAAATTAAGACAAGGACAGTCTACAACAGAATGTACACAAACCATAGTCAACTCGACTCCACTAAAACCGGGATACACTTGGGGACCATGAGGCATGGAAACACTTTATGCCTTATACTGTAGTGTACTTTGACACTATCAGTCATTGCAGTAAGATATATGCAAAAAAAAATGTTATTTACACTTTATAATATAAAAATACAGGTAGAACATTGCTATGAGCATGTATTTGTCAAAAAAACTTGACAAAATATCGTTGGTTGATCTAGATATATAGTTTGGTTCCCAGACAGATACTCTTGACTGGTAAGCTAACACTCATATTTTGACATTAACTTTTTTGAAAACGCTTTGAACTAGGATTTGATATAAGTAAGAACTTGATAATGAGCGACTTACAAGAAAAGCATTATTTACCACATTATATTTCAAATATCAGATCTTTTTCAATGTAAAGTATTGATGCTGAGATATACATGTAGGACCTATCTGACAAAAAGGGCACGCCATGAAAAAAAACTGAGGTAAATCATTAAACGAGTTTGCCAACATTTATTTGAAACGAACGTTTAATCAAACGATATAGCAAAAGTTTAGTGTAACGTTTCAACTCATTTATCTAAATGTCTGCTGGAGAATTCCAAAGAACAATTCTCTTTGGGTTTTGTCTTGCATAGGTGTCAACATTTTTGTCAGAGTCTAATGCAATGTCCTTTTTCACATACAGCAAAAGTAAATGATTTAACTTGTCCTCTCCCATTATGCTTTGCATGACGTTTTTAATTATTTGCCCTTTCGGTTTAGCTAGACGTCACACTTGTAACAGGAAGCAGACTGATAATGTAAACTACTCACAGACAAATTATTGACACAGGTATATCGAAAACCGCATTTGATGTCAAAGTTCCGCAAATTCTACGTTCGATATGAAAGTCTTGTTTGCGACTACTCTGTTTCACTAAGTGAAATGTTGAGTTGCCTTTTCGTTGGCGGTTGTTGAGACGTCTGTACCAATTGTGAAAGGATTCGTTCCTCACGTATTTTATTTGGATTTGACTACGGACTCACAGCGGGTATGACCGGTTGACAGGGGATACTTACTCCTCCATGGGACTTGATCCCACCTCTTGGTTTCCAGAGGTCCGTGTTTGTCAATTTTTACCAGATTTGTATCTATATCCTGGACATCCTAAAGAATTATACATTGGTATCTGAGATATATTATATTGTTGAATCATAGAATCTAAAAGCAAAAACACTAAGCGTTTGAAGTATTCCTTTGCAGTATCTGTAGGGACATTATTACTTTGTGTCTGCTGTCTGCATCATCTCGGAATCGTAAAACTCTCATTTGTAGCTTCTTCAGCCATGTTAATAGCTTTCCTATACACCAAGTCATATTCGTTGTCATCCTGCCGGGTTGATTCTACCACTGATTTTACCAAATCTACGATTTTGTACCCTTCTACCATATCGAGAGAAGATCCTTGGAGTTTTCTGCTCGGTCGACTCACATTTTTGTGTACTGTATGAAAACTTACAATGAATACGGAATCTGGTATGTTCATAAGGAGACCCTTAGACTCAATTACAGCTTTGCTGTCCCATATATGCCCGTCATTAATACTGATTGCAGACAGAAAATTAAATGAAAATGAAGCTCTCAAGCGTGGTATTTTTTTGAGTCCATCTCGTTTCACAGAAAACCTTAAACTTTTTCTTCGTAATATTTTTCATTTTCTATTGTGTTCGCAATTACGTTCTCTACTGCTTTTTCAAGCTTTCGGCTAAGTTCGAAGAATACTTAAAAAACGATTGCGAGCTGTTTTAAGGTATCAAACATCATATGTATTTCAGGGATATTACAACTCTTGCATAAGACAAGATTAAGGTTATGACTGACACAATAGTGATAAACTGTTCTTGGTGACAATCGGGTAAAATGAGCAGCGCACCCAATTTCCCCCCAGACATGTTACCGGCGCCATCCGTATTTTGTGCTGGACAATACTTAATGTCTAAAACCAGCATCCATCAGAGACTGCATGATCAAATTACATAATTCCTGTCCCGTTATCTCTTCTGCAGCTATAAATTTTAGCAAGCATTCTACAACTCCCCAATTTACCGCGTACAACCGTTACTTCGTTGCATAGATATCCAAAATATAGACCAAATGACTGATGTATAAAATTTATTTCTTCGATAAATGTATTTTGGATAAACTTCTTCATGCACACCAATAATTCATTTGGGGATGTCTTAAATGTATATGTGGCGCTTTTGTCACATAGATTTAAATGTTCCTCGCTAGCTTCTATTTTGAATTTGACCAATTCTTTAAATTTTCCTTGATTGTCACCTGTGGTTGTATCATCATCTGTATGACAACGAAGAGCTATTCCGCACCTCCCACAAAATTCCAGACATTTTATGAGTGATTGTAATTTTTTTTTTCGATTTTTTTTTATTGCAATGAGAATATCATTTCGAGACGTGAGATTTACACCAATCCTGGACGACGGATTCCGATACGAATTCCGAAAGCCAGATAATCGCACCATCGAATTAATTTGGTGTTTTGAGTCATTTACAGCGTCTTTTCAGTTCTGGTACATTTCATGTATCAACTTCCTTGGCCTTCGACCACACTTGTCTGGGAAAAACTTGCACGCTAAGCAGTAAACGCCATCTTCATGCTTTGAGTATAAAACATATAAAACCAATTTCGAAATCAAGATATGTTGATAAAAACAGATTTGCAACGGTTATCCATACAGAACTTAGATGTAAAATGGAAGGTATGATCTAGTATTTTGTTACAAATGAAATTATATATTGAATTGTCGGTAATGGTAAGCGAATTTCCAATATCATCTATTAACCATATAGGGTTCTGTTGCTGTTCACTCTCATCACACATTACATGTTAATTTAACGTCCCGCTTAAGAATCTTTCACTCATATGGAGACGTCACCAATACTGGCGAAAGGTTAAAAGTTTGATATAGTATGTTCGGCACTTACGGTCATTGAGCAGTGAGGATTCTTAAATGTGCCAACACCGACGGTATCACTGGATCTCTGTTTTTACATCATGCTCAGGCAAAGGTGAATTATCAGATACAGTTAACGACTTTTGCGGGTTACAGATTCTTAAACCTGCCGGTTGTAGGTCGATAGTTCGAACCGCAGCCCCGGAGTCGGGTTTGTTTGTATGTGTCTTGTTGTTTCTGTATTTAATTATGATATATATTTTTATATGATTATTTTAAAATCACCACAAACACTTTGTACGAAAGTTTTCGGTCGTTCAACCGATGGCTTTCATCGGTAATAATTCATCGTGATGCATCAGCGGGTGTGGAGTCATTGACCTTTGAACCGAATGTTCTCTCTCTTTCTAACCAATCATATCGCCAGGAGTAATAGTTATAAAATATCCTTTGAACACAAATCTTATCTTTTTATTCATTCATTTATATGTTGTATTAATGCAAATGATCAGGAAACAAAAGTTGTTTACGTAATACATTGACATAATGTAAATTTTACAAGTCATACAAGTAAATGACAATGTTGCACAAATAGTTTAGCTTTCGGCTTCATACTAAACAAAGCCTAGGACCGGACTTTTTGTAAAATAACACCGGAACAGGGGCGGGCAGCATTTACATATTTTGCAACCAAAAAAATAAGTAGTAAGTAAATAATTAAATAGAAATAGGTTTAGTTTATCACAAAGCTGAATAGATAATCCAAAGTTATGTCCGATACTTATTTCATCAGTATTCTTGACAATCAAATTCATTCCATGTCAGATATATGAAACACCAGATTCAAATGACATGCCCTTTCGAACATTCCCTTCCAGTTCACCGGCCGAATCCAACCTTCCGAAGTGCATGTAAAAAGCTCTGATTTTAGGATTAGAAAATTATTAAAATAATATATCACCGTCGGTCATTTGATAAAAATGTATCGATACGGCCTTGTTGCAGTCTACTGTGTTTGTTGGTGGATACCATTTAGACTATTGATGACTCACTGTTGCTAAAATTTGACCCGTGTTCGATCGAATCAAAACGCATTTCCGGAATTCAATCAAAGGCTACTTATTATTATTATTATTCTTTTCGTGTTTTTTTTTATAAATACAGTATATATTTATTTTTCATTGCTTAAATGAAAAAACATATTGTGAATTTTATATAGGGAAGCCTTTTTTACGTTACGTACACCTATACTTTGGCTTCTAATGGGGGTGCGCCAGTTACGCCATCCACCTGAATCCGCCACTGACTTTCTTCTATCGCAACTGCCAGATAGTTATGTGACGGTCGATATTTTATATATACTGCATACATGGAAGTTCCTGTTTCAAAGCTTTTATTTTTTGACTGATATTTCATTTTAAATTTCCATTCACCAAAAGATTGAGTCATGGGCTTTAAATTGGTGTAAAACATCTTGTAGAAAGATATTAAAAAACCATTAAGTTTAACGTAAAAAGGCAGAGTGACATCAAAAGCATACATTTAATCAAAGTACTGAAAGGAGGCGACGATTGACTCAGATGTTATACCAAACCAGTAAAATCAAAATTTACAACATAACATTTTCCTGACGTGATTACACAAAGTTCTGAAATACACAGAAATGTACGTATGTCGATCGATCACTAAAGCTAGTGTATGCTTTATTTTCTTACTCACAAAACTGTATGTAAACGATGTATTACTTTGGATGTCATGCAGTTATCAGCATTTATAAACATAAATATTTACATACCGAATGCAATTTTTTTCATTGCAAGCTTATACAGAGCGATGTATTGCACATGTCAGTAATTGCAGTCACGTGACTTGAGTGTTAACCGGTTTACTTTTTGGCGTAGGAATGCATGAACGAATCAATTAAGAATAGAATATCACATATTTATTTCTTATTTATTAAATCTTAAAAGCCATACATTACCACAAAACAAAAACCGAAAAAAAAAAAAACGGAGAAAGAAATCGGAAACACAAGACTACATCTGTAGCACGCTGTACAGCCTACAGGCGGTACAGGCCCATATAGTGATATCTTATGATCAGGACCTCAGAAATGAAAGTTCGTTCGTAGTTACAAATGTAACTAGTCTGTTGAACAGTAAAAAGAGAGTTAGGTCCAGTGCAACTTTGTCAAGGATCTCTGATAAACAGGTCGATTTGTTTCCTTCACCGGATATTCCTCACTCGTCACAATTCGTCACTCGTATCGTGTGAAATCTGGCCGTGTGAAATACTTAGGTAAGTTATGTACGATCAGCTATCATGGTTCCCAGCTGACTGGTAAAAATGTCAAATAAAATGGCTACTTTCAGTTGTCATGAACGAATATTAGCTGTCTCCCTTCTCGTACGGGACACTAAAACTTTCTTTGATATATCCCATTAATAATATATCGGAATTCAAACGCAAATTCGTTGTAAATGCAGCATAGCTTTTGGCGCAGCAATCTCTTCTGACACATTTAACCTTCCTGCATATGCACCAACAGAATATAAATAACCTCAAACTAAATCTGGCACTAAGTATTCAAAATTTTCCATATCACTAGTTCCTTTCAAAATGATATGGACATAATAAAATAAACCTTAATTTCATTTAGTATTTTAATTTTTTGTTCTAAATTAATGGGACATATTCTAATAATAGCCAAATGTTTTAATCATTAGAACTTTCCCGTTAAATTAGAACACGAAAAGATAAAATTTGAACAAATGGCTCTACTAGTAATATATATATATATAAATATAAGGATTGTTTTTTATTTTTTGAAAAGCATGGAGTATATATGCAGTGGATCATACATCACCTCATGAAACCACTGTATGCATCAATAACGTTAAATAATGATGTAAATTTGCCATCACTATGTCTGCGTACATTTGCATTAACGGTAGGTGACTTTGATACATGGTAAGTATGTAAAAATCAACCAGGAAATTCCTACGCCGACGTTAGATTTGAAATCAATTGAAAACTGTTGTTCAAAATTGCATTATTGCCATATCACTTGATTCCAGTCTTTGACCGTTCTTTCTGCTATTAATTTGGTGATATTTTGAATTTACACTACATATTTCCATTTTTGTCATTAACTCCAAAAGATGCGCAATTGACAATAGGAAAATCTTATCCCTAGAAAGCACTGGCTTATACAAAGATCAATACCGTTACATTTATCGATTTCTCTCGTTGTATGGCTGCAAGTGTTGTCGAAGATAAATGGTGGTGTGATATGCAGATAGTCTTCAGAATCAGGTAAGATATCATAGTTATGTGAAAGATATAAATTCAGTTAAAACTATTATTTGTTTAAATGACATCCGAGTATGGTGTAGGCTATCTCTCTTATATATAGTTGCCAGTTTCTAGCACAGACTTTGCCCTGGAAATATACGGAGAGCAAAGTTGCAAGCTTAGAAACCATGTGTTTACAAGGAATGTGTGTACTGGAATAAATCGATACTTTGCTATAACTAAATGGTCGTCGTTAGACTCTGGAAATTACGATTATTTTAACGTAATAATAATGAATAAGTACGGGTTATTGGATGTATTATGTTGAAATATTTATGTCCGAGTTCTTGGCGCGGGAAAGGACCGTGTTTGAGAGGTCCTTCGTCGCACCAAGAACGAGGACATTAATAAATATTTCAATATTTACATTCATTAACCTTTTTATTATATATCCTTATAGATGGTACAGTATACAATTGTCATAATTAAATTATTTAATTCACAACCAATCACAATAACACCAAACATTTGCGTAATGGGTCATCCTTGTAGCACGTATAGTCGTCTCGGAACCTCAAAACCGGTCACTTGCGTAAATTGTAGGATATTGCAAATTTTCGTAACATGTTAAGTAAATGGAAAACGAAAGTAGGATATATAATAATATTATGATATTTTACATCAATAGACCATTTTCGGGTTCTTCCGTAATCCGTTTTTGGATCCGGATTTATCGCTCGCCGCTTCAACTTTGTCAGTCATAGTGATTTCGGGTCTGTCTTTCTGTCGATCGGAAAGACACAGACCTTTATATTTAGGGCGTTAGCTGGTTTTTTTTTTCAAAATGAAAATTTTTCCTTTTTACTACTTAGATTGATATACAGTTTTAATTAATTTATCAGCGAAATTCCATTCGAAAGCTGAAATTTTCTTCGGTAAAAAACTGGTTGGCTAACAATCTGAAGTAGTGAGGTCTATCCTGAGACAACTTGATGCCGACGGATTAAATGAAAATAATAGATCGGAAAATCAACAGACCAAATTTCGGACAGCATGTTCGTGATGTATTGATACGTTGCGGTAAAATAGTTTCAGTAGTGACGACTAATGTTCTGTGTGAAATTCGTGTGGAATTTTCTTTTGAAATGGAAAAAAAGGAAAAGAGAGTGGAAAAAAGGATGTTTCTTCTGATGGCAGTATTCTGAGTGATAAAAATTCAGTGCCCCATGACACCTCCGCCTTGAGAAACATTATCAGAGCGGCTAGCAATGTGTTGTATGGAGCGCCGTTTGTGTCTTAAATGACTGTTACGGATAAAAATGGGCATTCAACATCGACAGCAAAGTCAGTCTCATCAACCAATGGTGATGTTATGGCAACATTACAAGAGCAGAATGACACGTTAGATACTATTATGGAGAAATTATCAAAACCGGACCAAATAGATGTGATACAGGATCGAGAAACTCTACTCAGTGAATCAAACGGCTTCGAATTTTGAAATTAGAACCAGTAAAGTTAAAAAAAAAAATGAGAACAAGTCAGATGTTAATTCAGTATGAGAAAAATAATATGTTGATGTTGACAATAGTGTAAAGGAACTGAAACGGCCCGAATGAATGATTGCCGGCATGAACAAAACCAGTTAATATTGAAGTGCGGGGCGATATATTTACACGATCATGCTCCGCCATAGGGAAAACGGTGACAGAGTTAGATTGGAGCGCGATAGACTGTACATTAATGGTAAGTATTATGATCCAGAGGATAGTTTTAATCCAGGTACTTGTGAACAGGACCATCTAAGTGTGCCTTGTCCATAATCCGCTTGATTTTTTAGTCTATTTTATTTATTATTTTTATCAAAACTTGGTAATTTTGGGATATACCATGAAATATGGCCAAACAAAAGATTCAAAGCCAAATGTGGTTACACCCTATATATAACTATATAAAAAGTGAAGGTAAGACACTTCTATTTGTTTACAATGGTAATGCGAGACACCTGCCTGGTTATAATCACCTGTATTATAATTAATAAACGCTTGATGGTCTTCTCTGTGCCTTCCCTCTTCTCTAGAAAGATTATCCTCACTAAAAATATAAGTAACTTTTCACTCGAGATGATATAAATGACATAAATTCCTCTTTTTTCGTTCGAATCTAAATTTATTTCTGACATTTGGAGTAGCCGCTACGGAAGTAGATGGAGTACCTCGCGACTTTTGGGAAATTTGTTTTTGATTGGTAACATAAAATTAAACCTATTTGTGATGCAATGCAAACATCATCAAAAACAGAATGAGGATTTAAAGTTGGAGTAATGTAAATTTACAGGCCGAGTGGAGAGAGGAGCAAAATTATGGGGGAAATTTGTTTTTAATTCGGTGACATAAAATTATACCTACTTGTGATGCAATGCATATATAATCAAAAGCAGACTGAAGATTCAAAGTTGGAGTAGGCGCGAGTATTTTTGGAATTTGTTTTTAATTTGGTGACATAAAATTATACCTATTTGTGATGCAAAGCAAACATCATCAAAAGCAGACTGAGGATTCAAAGTTGGAGTATGTGTAAACTTAAAATTTATTCACTGAGCGGAGCGAGGCGCTTACAATTTTGGGAAATTTGTTTTTAATTTTCCGACTTTTTATAGAACATTAAGGGTTTCCAACTATTTTATAAAATTTAGGGACACGGTCTCCCTGGTTACTTCACATAATTTTAATTGTTGGATTAATTGTCAAGCAATATTCATTAGGGGGGTCGTGTTTTATGCATCTAATAAAAACAATATTATTTTCTCATTTGAAAGCCTGTACAAGCGAGAGAACACGGTTACAATGTACCCAGGAAGATATTACCAGCCTTCCGCAAGTAAACTGGGAAAATTCCTCAAAAAAATAAGGTTAGGTTCCAGCGGGCTCGAACTTGCGCTGATAGGAAGTGAGAGACTTCATGATTTAAAGCACGATGCTCTGACCACTCAGCCCTTCATGCTGAGAAAACCGTCAAACGAAAATAACTTTACCGATATGTAGGGCAAACATAACACATAATACAAAGTCAGTAGTCCAAGTCCATAAAATCCAAGATATACAAACAAAGCCTGGTTGGATCCAGGATTTGGAGTTAGGAGAAAGAAAGAGTATATACAGTAAAACCTGCTATAGTGACCACATATGTATAAGGATTGCCTGTTTATAAAGGCCAGTTTTTTAAGTCCCTTGACTGCATACTTCAATTAAATTGAACCTGTGTATAAAGATAACATGCACATAAAGGTAAATATTTTCTGGTCCCTTGGGTGGCCCCTATATACAGGTTTCACTGTACATGTAATTAAAAAGTTTGGTAAGCTTAATTTAAATTTTTTGGAAACCCCCCTTCCCCTTCTCGGTTCCTACGCCTATGCACTACTGAGCAATATTGCCGAGTTTTCGGATCTAGGTGCCATTATAGTAGTTGGCGACTTAAATATTATTAACAATACAAAATTATAGTTTTACAAGAGGCCAAAACAAATGCTCAAGACAATAAGACTTGAAAAAGTGATGTCATACAAGGCCAAATAATAAATCTAAATGTGTTGCCAAATCCATTTAAGAGTACACATTGTAAAATGAATATCTTATCTTTCGTTTGTTTTGTTTGTTTTATTGTTGTTTAATGTCCCACTCAAGAATATTTCACTGAATATGGAGACGTCACCAAATGCCGGTGAAGGGCTTCAAATTTTGGCCTATGCTCGGCACTTATGGCAATTGAGTAGTGAGGGTTCTTTAACGTTCTGACACCTACTGTGGCACGGGGCCTCGGTTTTTACTGCCTCATCCGAAGGACAGTCTTACCTTTCGAACAAGTTTAGAATTTAATTGATGGTATCTGAGCGAAATAATACTTTTTAGTATAAAATAATCGGCTGGTGCCAAAATACCAGATACTGGACTTGTGTATAAACTCGGGGACTCATACGGTCCATCAGCAGTGACCCGGTGGTTAGAAATATGTTTAATAATACCAAAGTTATAGGTTTACAAAAGAGACCAAAATAAATGTTCAAGACGATTGTTTCTGCTAATAAGACTTCATCAATCGAGGTAGAAATTGACGTAAAAGAATATTTCCAAAAGAATCAAGTGCCATACAAGGCCAAATAATAAATCTAAATGTTTGCCAAACTGTCCGTTTAAGAGTACAAAACAGTCGTGTTGGGAATGAAAAGATTTTTCGTCCAGACCTTGCTTAGTAATGCATCGTTTTATATACCAATGATAATGAAGAAAGTATTGAATATATAAACACATTTGGTCGAAAAATACTTGATTTATGTAGATCCTCGGGTTTCACAACATATATGTATGGCAAGATAGCGGATGATAAGTTTGGTAAATAAACGTTAACCATTTAGGTGCTAGAGTAATCGAAACAGGAGGCATTGTAGGCCTATTAGACACTATGGTAATAGGCTAAATTATGTACGTAGATATATTTTAAAACCATAAACAGTTTTATAATATCTAAAAACAGTTTGATTGTAGAATTATTTAGCAAGATATACATGTTCTTTTTAACTAGGTAATTACCACAATGCCATTTGGTATTGAAATGGCATACAACTGTCTGGAAATGAATTGACGTAAGAATTACTTCGCTGACAGATGTACTGTCCGATTCACAAAACTTGGAGGGGCGGATTAATCTTTTGATGATCATACGGATGATTCTACCCAATTTCCGGTTATGACAATATTTACGGCTAAAGCGTTTTATACACCACTTGATACTCTTAGGTAGGATAACAAAAACGACTACTCTTGCCAGGGTAATTTCAATGTCGTTATGCTTTATTACCTTAGATTTGAACGCGTCCAGGTCAAGAAGGGTTCACGAGACTGCACAGATTATATAAAAATGTGTGACTATATGTAAGAGGATAATATTACAATCTTAACAGGAGGAAAATATAAACACAATCACGTATTCTCAGTAGTGGGCGTGTTCCAGGAACAACATCCAACTTATCTGTGGAATTTACCTGCTCACCTTTTAAAAATGTGATATACAACTAACAAATGCTGTTAAAAGTCAATAAAATAAATATTGTACAAATAATTCCCCGATATCTTTTATACAATCTTAACTAGGTAAACTTTTACTTAATCCATTTAAATATATCCTGTACAATGATCATGACATAAACAAGGAATCCGCGAAGAGGCACATAATACGCCCGTCATAGGTCGAATGAGCAGTAGCCACAAAGGGACAGTGGCTAACGCGCTCGACTGTTGATCGCGAGGTCGTGAGTTCAAGTCAAGCCGGCGGCAGGTTGGTTTCCTGTCCTTCGGATGAGAGAGTAAACCCGAGGTCTCGTGTCACAGTTGGTGTCGGCACGTTTAAGAACCCTCACTGCTCAATGGCCGTAAGTGTCGAGCATAGGACAAAATTTGAAGCCCTTCACCGGCATTATGTGACGTCTCCATATGAGTGAAATATTCTTGAGTGGAACGTTAAACAACAATAAAAAAACCACAAAGGGACATGCCTGTATAACTTGTAATCCGTAAAATTTTACTCAATTTACTATGCAGAAACTGTTTCGACAATTCTTCAAGACTTCCAAAACTCTGTACATAATTAGCAAATGAACTGATTATCTAACTTGCTCGAGTTTTCAATACAATAAACCTTCCTATGAAGTTTTGAATTAATCTGTTAAAATGTACTCAAGGTATTCAGCAGGAACTGTTATGTTCATTCTTACAAGAGGCAATCATTTCGAATTAAGTGGGAAAGTTTGCCAGTTTTCTTGCTGAAGGTCGGTGGTCTTTACCCGGGTAACCGGGATTTCTCCTCCACCAATAAAAACTGGACGCCATCATATGGCTGAAAGATTGTTGAGTATGGCATAAAACCAAAAATCAAGTCAAATCAAAACAAGAGGCAATAACTCCGTAAATAAACGAAAAACTTTTGTTATCGAACTTGCCTCAGCTCTCATTACAAAACCTTCGTATGAAGTGTATCACCAAATGAATTCATTAAATCTTCAGTCAGTGGTATAATATCAAACTCATTACCTGCTCTGTCATATAAGTCAGTAGTACAGTATAGAACTCATTAGCTACTGTCATATAAGTCAGTGGCACAATATAGAACCCATAAGCTACTGGGTCATATAAGTCAGTGGTACAATACAAAACTCACTGGCTACTATGTCATATAAATCAGTGGTACAATATAGAACTTAATAGCTACTGTGTCATATAAAATAGCGGTACATTACATAACTCATTAGCTGGTGTCATATATGTCGGTGACATAACATATAACTCATTAGCTATGGTGTCATATAAGTCAGTGGTATAATATATACCTTTTTAGCTACTGTGTCATATCAGTTAGTGGTACAGTATAGACCATAAGTCAATGGTACAATACAGAACTGATTTGCTACTGGGTGATATAAGTCAGTGGTACAATATAAAACTCATTAGCTACTGTGTCATGTAAGTCAGTGGTACAATACAGAAATCACTAGTTACTCTGTCATATACAGGACTTGTCACAATCTTTTAGTACAACATAGGTCATTATATCACTAGGTTACCATTGCAGTATCTCGATTACCAAACTGTTACAATGTGTCACTGATAAAATGCACTGGAAGACGAAAATTTCATTAGGTATAAAAGAGCACCATATGAGAATGGTTTATCGAACATGTTTTTTGTGTAATGTGTGTGATTGTAGTAGTAGTAGTAGTAGTAGTATTACGACTTCTAGTTACAGTAGTAGTAGTAGTAGTGGTGGTAGTAGTAGTAGTAGTAGTAGTAGTAGTAGTAGTAGTCGTACGACTTCTAGTAGTAGTAGTAGTAGTGGTGGTAGTGGTAGTAGTAGTAGTAGTAGTAAGTGTAGTATTAGTGAGAGGAATTTGATCGTTAAAAGTGTAGTCTCCGTTGTCAGACATAGTCACCATTAGTCAAGAGATTCAACTCATCAAAGTGTACTAATAACGGAACAGATACTAAAACCTACCCTTGTTATATAATATACATGTCGACTTTACTAAATTAAATTAAAAAAATCTTGTCAAAATATATTACCATACTATGACATTACAGTGAAGTATTAAGCAACCCACTTTACTAGCTCACGTACTCTTGATTATTGTAGATTCTGGTATAATAATAAAAGTGCAAATAAGATACTACCTATAATCCCTTATTTAGGCGATTCTAAACTTTATTCGTATTCTTATCAACGAGCGGTGTTAAATAAACCCTCGATTAAGGTCATGTTGCATTTCTAGCGATACAGCTATACGTGCAGATACTAGTTTACACACATCAAAATTATTCAAATGCATAATGTCATTTTAACACCAGGAAGATGTGTAAGTAATGTTGTAATGACAACCAGGATGCTATTTCTAGTGATCTTTTGGATAATAGCCCTTGTTTTTTTTCGGAACCATATACTTTTGAAAAATAATAGCATAACAAAGCTTCTGTCCTATGACATAGGCCTATGTGTAATTTCTTTTTTATGTAAGAAATTACTGTAAGGATAAAGCAAATTACACATAATGCCATAGGGAATTTCAAATGACTACTAGAACTCATAAATTTATACCCAGATCTGCTTCATTGTGTTCCTGATCGGGACACCCCAAAAGTATCCAGTATCAATAGGAATTGGGCTCCTTTAGTATGTGACCAGATTTGTGGGGGAATGTGGATATTTATTTCCCAGCATTTGCACTACGGCGTTCGAGCATGATACACACACACACACACACACACACACACACACACACATTAATATTTATCTGTTTACCTGTTGAACGGGATAACTTAAAGAGTGTGCGTTTTAAGTTATAGATTGATATATATGGCTTGTTTTCAGATACCATTGAATATGTCAACATATCTTTGATAACAAACTTTCCTGTATTAGAGTCGGCGTAGCACTCGGAAACACGTGATGAATGTGAAGTGTTTGTGACCGTGGTTTAATCATTTGACTTGATAAAGGGGTGACATTCACATTAGTAAGAAATTACAGCTGTAGCAGTAGAAATAACATCAAGGATTTCAGTGTGGTTAAATGGTAAGTACACTATATGTAAATTGCATTGTCTGATATCTGCTTTGTTTATTATGATAATGAATAAGCGACGCACGATCGATAGATGAGCGGAACTAATTTTACTGTCACAATAACTGTTAATCACTGGATATTGGATTTGTTATCTATGTTTGTCACGGTAAAACCACTTAATATCATGAATATCCTCTTTCTGAAT
Organism: Atrina japonica; assembly: GCA_030159075.1. Taxonomy (NCBI): domain Eukaryota; kingdom Metazoa; phylum Mollusca; class Bivalvia; order Pterioida; family Pinnidae; genus Atrina; species Atrina japonica. Next base: position 647,072 of record BROG01000399.1, on the reverse strand, counting down.
TCATTCATTACTTATTTAGGTATTATCATTCATACCCATCATGCGGTGTATGGTCAGTTTTTTTTATAACGACTCGCCCTACTCCCAAGATCTGATCTGAGAGGGGGGGGGGGGGGGCATTAACATTGGTTTGCCATTTTGTAACGTTTTGTCTGTTTGTTAAATTCAATCTGTTTGTTACATACTGTCAGTTTTTCCTGTTAACAACATTTTAGTTTCCGTCATTTGTTTCCTTCTAGTGTAGTGACTAAGGGAATTCCATGTGATTTATTTATTGAAGTTAAAGAGACCTTTATATTCTTGTAGGTAATGCCATACCATTCTCAAAAATGTTTGGTGACCACTGGACATTCGCGTCTGATGTAAGTTGTGACGTCATCAAATTTAAGAATTCCTCAAATTTTACAATATTTAGAATGTTGCTTGATATCAAAGGAATCTTAGAGGGGTGTTAACATGGCTACCACCAGCCATGTGTGTGTGTGTGTGTGTATCAGCTGATATTGATCTATATGTACTTTAAGGTGTGTCTTCATGGATTATGATTATAAGCTACAATAACAGGTTAAGACACATACTAAGGTCCTCTTAATCGCGTATCCATACCAAGTAAATGTACACTGGTCATTTCCAGGTCTGTCTTATCAAACTATACTGTATACATGTGCATATTTTCTTCTTGCGTCCAAACGAATATTGCAACACCAGTATCTTTTTTCAATCTGTAATTATCTAGATGAACAAACATTTTTAAATTGACGCATTTTCATCAATTCTTTGTGAATGAGATGGGTCGTATCAGTACTACACGGTCCCCAGAAAATGTGTAAGTGTGGCTTATTTAGTTACAAGAATTATTCTCAATTATAGACTACATTACTGAACATTGGCATTACATTGGAATAGTTTTGATTTACCCCATGTACTAAACTTATCTAACTTTTTTATCTAAAATTTATTTATTGTTATTCAATAAAAAAGAAATAGTTAAACGTGTAACCGTCCTATGTTTTATTCACAACAAAGGCGGGGGTGTTCGATTTGTATGAATATATTTATTGAATGGTTCGTCTGAATTTGGCCCTGTAAAATATACAGGTACTTTCATAAGTATAATATATAATACATATAAAACTAAGAATAGACGTGAATATAATGAACAGATATGAATAGAATATATAGACAATATGTCATATAATAAATTACGATAATAAATATAAGATTTAGATCTCGAAATAACTTTATAAATAATACTTAGCATTATCAGAATCGCTAGTATAAATGATATTAATAAATATAATATACACAATAATTAGATATGTAAAACTCTGCTTTTACACCATTATCTATTTAGAGAACAAGAAATATTTATACCTCAGTATGGCTGATGAGCCGTATCAATGGGAATCAAACACCAATGATATACATGTAATGTGATCTGGATCTGTTTAAACAAACAATATAATATATAACAGATCCTTGGAATAATAAAATGCAAAAAGGGAAATTATTTCATATCAGTTTGTAAGGAAAATAATGAGTGTATATTTCTCAATAGTACTACGATAGTCTATAGTTTTAGAAATTCAGAATTTAGAACTAAGAAATCGATCGCGAATAAATTCGACGCGAAGAAATTATAAATAAAGACATGTTAGTATGGAAGGGTTATAAATTGAGTTAGTAGGAACTTACACTCAATTTCTCTGCTGAATATATATTTACAACAGGAGTGCCTGTCTCAAGATGTCTGTCTCTATGTCTTATAAAGAAATTCAAATTGGAAACCAAAGTGAGGGTGACTTAGTATTGACCAATGGTCAGTCGTCGGTACTAGAGGTCACCAAAGTTTAAGATAAAACAATGACCACAGTAAGGTGTCTAATGTTTAAACCCAATATAGATGATGTATGAATATAAATGTGTTAAGTTTATATGAAGATGATAATGATGAGGATGATAGAGATGAAGATGATGAGAATGAAACAATGATAAAATAAACACATTCCATACTAATTAAATTAAAACATATTTATTAATTTAATTCACCCTGTTACATCCTCCCCCTTTTCGGAGAATGTCGTCCTCGACTAAAAATGATGCATAAGACATACACATCTCAATTCAATATTCTATGACACTGTAAATTCTGTAAATAAATTGATCAATTTGAGTAAGATTAATTCATCCTGTTATAGGTCATTATACATGGATATTGATTTATGTATTTATAAATAAAATCATAATCATCTAAATGTAGAAATTTTCTGTTATTCTTCAATAATAATTATTAAAATTGTAGTATAATATCTAGTGTATTTTAGTGTGTATTTAGGGTTTATATACTTCTGCTAGTAATTGAAGTAAGGAAGTTGTAATCCTCTCTTTGTCAGACTCTCTAATTGTGTCTGATTTCAGCAGATCTTGAAGGAATAATGCTTTTCGTTCCCATTCTGGTCTAGTTTGCTGAAGACATATGAAATCTTTGGTCCATGTAGGGGCAGATCTCATCCTGGATGACCTTCTAGGGGCATCATCATCCTCTACATGACCATCATCATCTTCCGGGCCCCGGCGGTTTATATTCTATATGACTGTCTTCAGGCTCCACATCTATCGGCTTATCGAGAGGGTGAAGAGCGTCCCCTTCACTATGTGTTCCTGTATGTGAGTCAGTGTCTCCTACACTGATATCATCTTCTAACACAATTCCCTCCACGGGGTGTCCCATCATTACCAGGTACCCCTGTGTTGTCTGCAACACAACCCCCTGGAATAATGATCCCCGTCCATTCCTCAGAATCTGACTCTATCTCATCAGTCCTATCTACTGGAACAGTTGAACGATGAGTCTTCTGTCTGGGTGCCGGTGTGGGTCTCTGGTCACTGGATAAGTAACCGATGGGAAGTAGTAAGTTCCGGTGTAATGTCCTTTCTCGACCTTCACCGCTCTCTTTATGGACAACATAAACAGGAACATCTGGGTTGGGCTGAGCAACAACCACATATGGGTCTTCTTCCCATTTGTTCGCAAGTTTTATGTCGACCATCAAAAGCCACAATCTTAGTTTTTTAAAACTCTGTCGCCAACTCCTAGGACAGCTCCTCTAGCTCTCAGGTTATAAGTGCCTCTTTGCTTCTCTTTAGCCTTGGCTGCAGCTGAAGTGGCTATGTCATAAGCTGTCTTGAGTTTGGTTCGGAGTCGGTCAACATAAGCTGTCATTGATCCATGTTCCATATTTCTTCCTACACCAAATGCTATGTCTACCGGTAGATTTGGATTGCGTCCAAACATTAGGAAATATGGTGATTGTCCTGTCGATTCTTGTCTGGTGCAGTTATAGGCGTGTACGAGAGAGGCTACATGGTTCTTCCAGTCTTGTTTCTGGCTGTCCTCCAAGGTACCCATCATGCCCAGTAGAGTGCGGTTGAAATCTCTCACAGAGCCCATTACCTTGAGGGTGATATGGGGTTGTGTGAGATTTGCTGGTACCCGTCATGGCACATATCTCTTTGAGCAGCTTACTCTCAAAGTTGGGACCTTGATCGGTATGAATACGGCGAGGTAATCCATAATGCACAACAAAATGCTGAAAGAATGCCTCTGCAGTGGTCTTAGCTAGTTGGTTGCGTGTTGGGACTGCAACTGCATACCTCGTAAAATGGTCTGTTATCACCAAGATATTACTAAATCCGCCTTTTGCATTCTCAAGAGAGAGGAAGTCCATGCACACAAGTTCAAGTGGCTGGTATGTATTAATGGTGACTAGTGGTGCTCTGGATTCTGGGGTTTTCCTGCGCACACATCTGCCACAAGTCTTGATCTTGGCCTCTACATCCCTAGTCATTCCGTACCAGTGAAAACGGTCTTGCACAAGGGAGAGAGTCCTGTCTCTACCCATATGACCCATGTCGTCATGTAAACATGGTCAAGACTGTAGGTACTAACGACTTGGGTAGTACAGTCTGATCTCTTTCTTCTTCTCTGACTGTGGATCGTCTGTGCAATACGTCATTTTTGATGTAATATCTATCAAATTCCTTCCATATCATGGTATGAATGGTTGATGATGGTAACTGACTGCGAAGTGGTTTAGATCCAGACTTTACTTGTCTAATCCAGTAACTGATAACTGGATCCTGACGCTGATGGTCAGCCATAGAAAACTGTAATGACCCTCTGCTGACATCCAAACTATCTGTTACAGTTGTTGACAAGCATAGTGATTCCACATAAACTGTTTGGTAAGGTAATGGACTGGTTCAGTGCTTTGAGAGTGTCAGCTGAAATAATTGAGCATTCCTCTGTGACTTTGTCAAGTGTAGGATGTCGTGACATGGAATCAAGCATCAGCATTCTTCAGCCTGGCCTATATTTGATGTCGAAGTCAAAAGATGCTAGTGCGGCTATCCATCTATGTGACATGGCATCAAGTTTGGCTGTAGATAAAACATAGGTCAGGGGGTTATTGTCCGTTATCACTGTAAAATGTTGACCTGCCAAATAGTCATTGAACTTGTCACATATGCTCCATTTCAATGCCAGGAACTCAAGTTTATGGGCTGCATATCGACTTTCTGATTTGGTGACACCTCTGCTAGCATATGCTATGACCCGCTTCACACCTTGCTGCTCCTGGTATAATATTGCTCCAAGTCCCACACTGGAGGCATCTGTGTGGAGTTCAAATGGGCTCTTGAAGTCTGGGTAGCCAAGGATAGGTGGTGTCATCAAGCGTTGCCGTAGGGTCTGAAAAGCCTGTTCCTGCTCATTATTCCATACCCACTTCTGATCTTGTTGGTCAGTAGAAGTGGTCTTTTTACCCTTCTTTGGCTTTCTAGGTGCTGGCATTAGGATATTGAGTGGTCTCGCTATTCTGGAAAATCCCTCAATGAACCTTCTGTAATATCCTACAAAGCCTAAAAAGCGGCGAACATCTTGGGGGTTCTCAGGTCTGGGCCAGTTGGCAACTTTCTCGATCTTGGCAGGGTCTGGCTCAATTCCTTCCTCGGAAACAATGTGTCCAACGTATTTGACCTTTTGATGGAACAAAGAACACTTCTTGGAGGAGAGCTTGAGGCCACATTCCTTCAGTCTGGTAAGTACCATATCCAGGTTCTCTATATGTTCCTCGAAAGTCTTTGCAAAAATAATGACATCATCAAGGTAGATGTAGCAAATTCTGGTGTGCAGCTCTCCTAGACACTCTTCCATGAGGCGCTGGTAAGTAGCTGGGCTGTTTGCAAGTCCAAAGGGCATACGCCTATACTCATAGAACCCTAACGGTCCTACAGTAAAGGCAGTACGTTCTTTGTGATCCTCTTTTATCTCAACTTGGTGGTAGCCACTCTTCATATCTATGACGGAGAAGAATCTATTCCCAGCAAGGCTATCCAGGATTTCATCAACTCGAGGTAAGGCATAAGCATCCTTAACAGTTCGACTGTTGAGTTGACGGTAGTCTACACACAGTCGCAAACTGTTATCCTTTTTCCTTACTAACACCACATTTGATGCCCATGGTGAATGTGACCGTTGGATGACACCTGCTGCCAGTAGTTGATAAAGGTGAGTACGTACTTCCTCAATCATTGTTGGTGGTATCCTGCGGTACCTCTGCTTGAATGGGGTGGTGTCAACAAGCTCTATTCGGTGACGAACTAAAGTTGTATGCCCTATGTTGTCTCCTTTGGCAAAGATATCCCTGTGTGTTTACTAATAAGACATCTGGGCTCTCTTAATCTCTGACTCGGACAATCTGTCTGTGCATAAATCCACATCATCTGGAGTATCAGTGTTGTCATGGTCTTCTATCTGTGTAATATCTTCTACATTGATGGGCTGAATTTCACACAGTACTGCTCGAGGTTGTATGGCTATAGTGCGGGTTGACATGTTGCTTACTTGGACGTGTATCATTTTAGAATTGTTGCAACTATATGGTACGATGGTAGATGTTATGTCCATATCATCTGGGATGGCTGAACTTGAAGTCGGTTGTAACATGGCACAAACATCTGGGTACTGTAACTTCTTATCTAGATACCCTCGTAGAACCACATCAGTGTTTGGACGAATGATTATAGGATGTAAGTCAGCAAACTTCACTACTGCTAATCTGTGTTTGTTCCTCTCCAAGAGCTTGTCTCGTAAATGCATTGCTCGGAAGGCCAGATACATTGGAGTGTGAAGATGTGCTGTCTGTAGAAAGTTGCATCCATGTTTGTCTCTTGTTCTGTCCAGTAATATGGCTAGGATGTTGGTGCCTATGAGTATGGGTACTTTACTATTGTACTGGCTCTCAGGTACCACAAGAAATAATCCTTTTGTAATTTTGGAGTTGATGTTCTTGAGTCCTGGAACTTGTAGTTCTAGTTCTACACAACCATCATATGGAAAGTAACTGTCCATCTGCACACTCAATAGATAATACAGTTGAAAGAGATCTAATTTCTATCCCAGGAAAATGTGTGTCAACAAAATTTCTGTTAACAGATGATACAGTAGATCCTGTGTCAATCAATGCCTTGCAGTGGACTCCATTAATGTCAACCTCAACCTCATTTGGTGTGCCTATTAGTGTATCATCCAATGAGGGGCGTAATCTATGCCGGCCTGACGTCTGCCCCTTGGCGTAGGTCGAGAATAGTTTTCCGGATGACGGACATGGTCTAGGATAGCTCTACATCCTGATTCTACATGGCCCTCACGTCCACATCTCCAGCAAATGATCTCTTGCTGCTTTGTATTGTTGGACTGTGGATGCTGTCTCGATTGTTGAGGTGGTAGTTGTTGAAAATTGTCAACATCTCCTGTCCTATCTTTTTTCCTTCGGAGGATACCCATGCCGTCTTCCTCTACCCCTGTTATGTTGTCTTCCTGACTGCCATGTGTTTCTGGGGTAATGTGATGGTTGGTTTTGTTGTGTTGAACTTTCTCTCATGCTCTTTACTTCCGCAGCTAACTGTTGGACCATTCCTTTCAATTCCAACATCTCAGATTGTTGTGAAGGTTGAGTGTTTACTGCGGCTTTAGCTGGTACTGTCTTTGTCTTTTCTTTCTCTTCTGTCTTCCGCTGTTTCCTGTCACTCTCAATACGTCGTATCGCCACTCTGAGTCTGTCAAAGTCTTTCTCTTTCTCAAAAATATATCCAGTGGCATCCTTCAACTGCTGACGTAGTCCTCCATAAAAGATGGAACACATCATGTTGTTGGCTTGTACTGGGTCAATGGGCTTCATGTCAGTCGCCTTGGCAAGTAGATCCTAAGCCTGCAGCTCCATGTTGAAACATCTTCATCTTCTTCCTGACGAGCGCTGTAAAATTTGGCTAACATGGCTTCTGGTGGATCCACTGTGCCATATAAACTATCAAACTTCTCTAATATTTGGCCGACAGTAGGTGATGGTCCCAATCGTGTGTGGACTCGTAGTGCTTCACCTCTGAGTGAACTGCGGATAGACTGTTGAATGGTCTGGTTAGAATGTCCCTCTTTTATGATACATTCAACCTCATGCTTCCAAACATCATAAGCTACATCCTTAGATTTATCCCCTGAAAAATGAGGTATCTTAGGAAAATGATGTACACTAGCAGCAAAGGTTTGTAGGGAGGTGTGTATTTCTCTTCAGATTTTATGTGCATACTCTGTTGAGTCATCCATGTCTGAAAATCCTCTAGCGTATCTAATTTAGGTCTAACTCCCATTGACTTAAAATGACTAATCATTTTCTTTACTTCATCCTCTGTTAAATCTTCCATGATGATAAATATTTCCAAATGTAATGCAACTATATTACAAATATTTTAAATCAACAATGTCAACAAAAGAAAATTTTCAAAATAATTCTGAAATTGAAAAGAGAATGTTATGAATTTAAAATACCTGAAAGAAATTTGAAAGTATGTGAAAATTAATCTTCAGTGACAGTGACTGAATTGAAAATATTGATGAAAACAGATAAAATTATGCAATCACTAATGGTAGATAATATTCAATGAGGTTTAGTCTAATATAATAATTCGATTATTGCACAAAATTTATTAAGTAGCTGAAATTTGAAAATGGAATTAAATGAAAATTAACAGTCTATCTGAAATGGAAATATGGATTTAATTTCAAATAAGATGATAATGTGTATCAGAATTCAAAACATATAATAATAAATAGATACCAGTACTCCTGAAAATTGAAATTATAATGATATCAATTAAATAAATATGATTGATGAAGAAAGAATTTGTGATATGATTAAGATAATTAGAGTTTGAAAATATCAATTAAGTTCAATTTAGCTGAAAAATAAACAAAATTAAATGAGAATTGTTGAATTAAATGAGATCACTACAAACGTATGTAATATAGTTGAAGTAAATATTTACAATTTTTTTTTTATTAAAAAGGGAGGTAAATACAACAACAAAATTTGTCACAATACAAGGGGAGTTAATTCATTTATCACCTTAAAGTTGAAGTATTGATCTACACAAGTGTCTATAATAATGTACACAAACACAATGTGATATTCTTCCTGGATTGCATAAAATGAGTCGTGTATGAATGATCAGGAAATATTAATTAATGATGATGGATGATTAATGAATGATATTACATGCAAAATGAATGTGTGCCTATGTACATGTATGTGGGCTGAAGAAGGATAATGATGTATGCAACAAAACACCTGAAATACAAAGTAGTCAACTAATGTAAACAATAAAGCAACGGCTAGTCTATGTCATAAAGTCATATGTGAAATGTCAAATCTCACTCTCTCAATTATTTTCACACCAACTATTAGTGTTAGTATATCAATGTTTGGGATACAGGTAAGTATATTGAGTTCACGAAAGTCGTGCAACAAAATCCGAAAAATTATTCAGTTGCTTTTAAATGTAAACCTGTATACACAATAACACAGTTGTACACACTCTGATATGTGATTATTTAGTTTAGAACTTAACCAAGAGCTCTTTTCTACTCAACACATGTTTATAATAAAGTACCGGTACACCGACCCTGTGCACAGCTGATTCTTACCAACACTTTGTTTACATTTGTTGATCAACGAAATACTACTACAAAATATGTAATGTTTTCACAAAACCCAGATATTTTTACCAACAAACCTAGTGTACATTTGTAGATCTACATAAATGTATCAATTTCAGATAGAAGCTGTAATTCATTCACATAAATTCTGGACTTCCAACACAGTCAGTAGTAGTAAATCTTGAGTCTCTGTACTACTACTAAGTACGGTATACCATATTTTAGAATATATTTATTGAATGGTTCGTCTGAATTTGGCCCTGTAAAATATACAGGTACTTTCATAAGTATAATATATAATACATATAAAACTAAGAATAGACGTGAATATAATGAACAGATATGAATAGAATATATAGACAATATGTCATATAATAAATTACGATAATAAATATAAGATTTAGATCTCGAAATAACTTTATAAATAATACTTAGCATTATCAGAATCGCTAGTATAAATGATATTAATAAATATAATATACACAATAATTAGATATGTAAAACTCTGCTTTTACACCATTATCTATTTAGAGAACAAGAAATATTTATACCTCAGTATGGCTGATGAGCCGTATCAATGGAATCAAACACCAATGATATACATGTAATGTGATCTGGATCTGTTTAAACAAACAATATAATATATACAGATCCTTGGAATAATAAAATGCAAAAAGGGGAAATTATTTCATATCAGTTTGTAAGGAAAATAATGAGTGTATATTTCTCAATAGTACTACGATAGTCTATAGTTTTAGAAATTCAGAATTTAGAACTAAGAAATCGATCGCGAATAAATTCGACGCGAAGAAATTATAAATAAAGACATGTTAGTATGGAAGGGTTATAAATTGAGTTAGTAGGAACTTACACTCAATTTCTCTGCTGAATATATATTTACAACAGGAGTGCCTGTCTCAAGATGTCTGTCTCTATGTCTTATAAAGAAATTCAAATTGGAAACAAAGTGAGGGTGACTTAGTATTGACCAATGGTCAGTCGGTACTAGAGGTCACCAAAGTTTTAAGATAAAACAATGACCACAGTAAGGTGTCTAATGTTTTAAACCCAATATAGATGATGTATGAATATAATGTGTTATAGTTTATATGAAGATGATAATGATGAGGATGATAGAGATGAAGATGATGAGAATGAAACAATGATAAAATAAACACATTCCATACTAATTAAATTAAAACATATTTATTAATTTAATTCACCCTGTTACAAACGTATATGTATAAGTATGTTACGTATTTTAGATTTCTTTGCATAGAACATTTATGACCAGTTACTGAGCAAATCACTTTAAGACGCTCTTCATTTCTTTGTATATACAAAAGACGAAATTGATTAATTTCTATACGTGCCACATAACAGCGCACAGATGTTTTACTATGGCAAACATTCTTAACGTTTTTGTTTGTAACTTATATCAAATATATAACATATACACATAAATAGTAATGTACTACTTCAACGACAGTTGTCAAGAGACTTGGTCAAGAAGCGGTAATAGTACTTATAGAACGGGGTATCTTATGTAATAGCATATCATAATATTTTAAAGCATTTATATTGTGATTCCAAAAACTTTACTGCATTATAACTGATTGTAATTTTTTTCAGACTTTCTTCTCGAAAAATGAAAAAAAAATAATTTGACTGTCGTGCTGAGTATTTGAGAATGTTCTGAAAATAACTTGACATTAAAGGTAGCACATTTGTATAAATATATTTTTCTGTCATTCATATTTTTATTTTTTATTTTTTCGACAGAGTTAGAGAAAAAGGAGGACGGAAACCATCTACCATGCGTAAATCTGGATATATAAACAAATGTGGTAATCTTATTTTTTGTGGAATAGTTATTTTCAGTGTATGTAATATTATGAACTCATTTTTGACGGGATCCAAATTCATGATTGATTACAACAAATTTCAGTCTTATTTGAAGGCAAATTACAGCATACAGATCGAACGCTATACTCCCAAGCGTATTGTCAGAGAAGTGCAATGTACAAAAATAATTGAAGGTGATGACACTGAAATTAAAAAGGCGTTAGAAATTATGCAAAAGAACAAATATCTAACCAGACAGGACGCCGAATTTATCAACTTAACAAAGGAGTGTCGTCAATTTAGAAAATCTGAAGGTTATGAAAAGACTACAGTTACACAAGAGGAACTTGATTTTCCTATTGCATACAGTATTTTGATGTATAAGGACGTAGAGCAGGTGAATACTCTTTTAAGGACAATATATCGGAAACACAATATTTATTGTATACATATCGATGCCAGTGCCAATGAAATTATACACAAAGCTATTAGCGGGATTAGCAATTGCCTGGAAAATGTTTTCATTGTCTCAAAAAATGAGGATGTCATTTACGGGGGAATATCTCGCCTACAAGCCGATTTAAACTGCATGTCAGATCTTTTAAAACATCAGATAAAATGGAAATACTTCTTCAATTTACCAAGTCAGCAATTTCCATTGAAAACTAATCTTGAAATAGTAAAAATATTAAAGATATATAACGGAGCAAATGATATTGAAGGCATATCTAATCCAGGAAGAATGTTAAGCTTTAGGTACAAAAATGTGCATGTATTAAATGGCACAAGAATCGTTAGAACTTCTAAGATAAAAAACCTTCCTCCACATAATATATCTGTTGTAAAGGGAAGTGCATATGGGATTTTCAGTAGAGACTTTGTAGATTTTATTATTAATGACCAGAGAGCAAAGGATATTCTGAAATGGAGCCAGGATGTCAGCAGTCCTGATGAGTACTTCTGGGCAACCCTTAATCATAATAAGGGGCTTAACGCCCCAGGAAGTTATTCAGGTAATGTACTCAACTAAATATATATATATATATATATATATATATATATATATATATATATATATATATATATATATATATATATATATATATATATATATATATATGTGTGTGTGTGTGTGTGTGAGTGTGTGTTATCAGAAAAATAATTATTTCAAACCTGGTCACTCACTTTTTATCTTTTCTGCAAAGCTGCAGAAATATAGCAAAACAGTTGTTGTGAATGTTATACTGCTGTTATGTTAATTCAATATTATTTTCTTTTTAGCTATATGGACTATGTTTACACGCTTTCTTTTTATTCTCTTCTATCCTATTTTCTAGAGTTTCTGTTTGATAATAATGTCCTTTAATATTCACTTACAACTTTTAGTTATTGTTGCTGTTTATTTTCAATAACATTCTGCTGTAGATTGTAACAAAATTATTGTAAACAATAGGTTCCTTAAAAATCCTGTCTGTGAACTGTCACAGCCTCGTAGACCCTGTGAAAAGAAAAGTCAGATGTTTTTCATAGGTTGAAGTCAAAAGCATGTAATATTTGTTGTATCCATATTTTTTATAATATCATGACTATGGTAGATGATTTTGGAAATGAAAATTATGTTATTTGTGGTGATTTTAAATTAGTCCGGAACCCTGATGTAGATTACTATAATTATAGGAATACCATTAACCCTAGGGACAGACAAAAGGTCTTGGAATTAATAGATAAAAATGTTTAGTTGATCATTTTAGAGAGTTATATCCTACTATTCATATATTTACTGGAAAAAGAAGGCCCCGTTCAAACAAGCTATAGTCTGAGTCACATTAGATCATTAAAAATGAATTTGTAAAGCAATCAATCGTCAAAATTAAAATATTATTACTGATATAAGTAAAAACAAAAACGTATATCTTATACCTATATCTTTTTTAATTGCTTTTTCTTTGTTTGGTCGCTTCAATTTTTGAAAACACTCTTCATACGGGAATCTCTGTGTTATCCATGCTATGACAATAAATTGGGTCATGTGAGTAATCATTAATATATACTCGCGCCTCTCTTGACAAAAGAGTTATATGATTGGGAATAACTCCCAATACATTATTGTCGTAAAGAATCAGTATTTTGCACTAAAAGCAACTTTTCTTTTCACAATACAACACGATAATACTCTGATGAGTACTGGATGAACTATCAATAAAACTAAAACAAAGAATTATTACATGTCTTTAAAAAAAATGGCGCCCTATTTCGCTGTTTATAAAATTGGATCTGCCGTATTTGCGAATAGATTTAAAACAGTTCTAGATAAATTTATCAATTTAGACCAAACTGAATTTATTAGTGGAATATACATAAGGGAATATATTAGACTTATTTACGGTTTAATGCATTATACAGAGGAACATGAAATACCTGAACTTTTGTTATTAATAAATTTCGAAAAAGCATTTGACTCCATATCTTGGGATTTTTGTGGTAAATGTTTTACAGTTTTTCAGTATTGCGGAAACAATCATATTGAGATGGATAAAATATTTTTTATAATAATATTAAGTATACAGTCATACAGGGGCAACCTTTCTTGAATGTTTCAAAATTGGTAGCGGCTGTAGACAAGGCGATCCATTGTCGCTATGTTTATTTTTTGTGTGCAGGGGTTCTTGCAATAACTCACCCTACATAAAATATATTAAAATTACACATATTGAATACAAATTGTCACAATTTGCAGATGATACGTCATTAATTTTAGATGAAAATCACTAAATGAAACTTTGTTTGGACTGGTTTGCTAAAATATCTGGATTGAATATGATTTTTTTAAAATTTGGATTGGTAGTAAGAAATTCAGCATTGATATTTATTTTCATGTCCAGACAGAAATCTTTCCTGGGGAGCCAAAACCTTCAAATTTCTGGTTATCAATATTGATGTCTATCTTGAAAATATTGAATAGCTTAATTATGATAATAAAATTCCACTCAATAATCATTTAGTCATCTTTATACCAGACCCTAATAACCATGTGTTTAGAAAAATTAATGAACTTATTTATACCTCTATATGGGACTTACCAATAGATAGAATTAAAAAAGACGTTTTTAAAAGTATGAATTTTGGAGAAAGTGGATTGGGAATTATAGACGTTAATATGTTTACATATGCACTGCAATCAACATGTCTAATAAGGCGAACAAGCCAGAAAGAGAGCAAGTGACAATCTGTTTTAAACTCTGAATTAGATAGAAATAAACTTTACAATTGTGGAACAGATTATATAAACACATTTATTCAAAATACTAAAATTTGTTTTTTGAGAGATGTTTTTAAAGCATGGGAAATTATAATTGACAAAGAAAAATGTACAGAACATGAATATTTTCTCTCAAGTCCAAATTGGTATAAAAAAAAGAAGAAAATAAGGTATAAATCGGTATAATTATAAAAGCTTGTTTAATCTTGGGATGCATTACGTAAATGATCTTGTGAATGATAATGGGTTATTGATTACTATACATCAACTGGAAGAAAGATACAACATCAATATCACTTTTCTGAGTTAGTTACATGAGTATGACCGAAGCTATTAAAAAGCAGCTGAATCTTATAAAAAGTTAGACTTTAAATTGTGGTGTCCTTTTATCCCTTCAACAATAACATTGTCTGTAAAAATCGTAAAGGTTTAAAGGATATGTACAATATATTGATTCAAAGTAATGTAATTCCTAGTGGAATGAACAAATGGGATGAAATACTATACATAGATGAATGGAGATGGGGGAAATATTTATGCCTTTTGTAGTTACTAATAATACAAAATTACAGTGGCTGCAATACCGGATAAATCATAGAATTTTTGCCACAAACATTTTCCTCTTTAAAATAAAGATCACCGACAGTCCATTATGTATTTTTTGAAAAACAGAAAATGAATCCATTGAATACATTTTGTGGGATTGTGAAGTTACCCAAACTTTTTTTTTTACATCATATTGAATATTGGTTTTTGTCAGATGATATCAGTTTCCCAATGACTAAGCCAAGTTTCATCTTTGGTAATGATGTATCAAAGCTCTGGAAAGGTGACCCATATAACCTAATTTTTCTGTAATAAAACAATACATTTATAGTGGTAAATGTTTTGGAAATGATCTATCTTTACTTTCCATGAAAGAAAAATTAAAGTAAATGTATTATTTAGAAAAAAATAATAGCTGTAAAGAAATCAAAGATGACCCAGTTTGATTTAGAGTGGAATATTTATAAAGACCTACTCTCATAGCGTACTTTGGGTCGGTGCTATGTTCTGTAATACACTTCTCTATCATATGAACCTAGTAGAATTACTTCTTATTATTTAAACTTATGCTTATTTACAATTAATTAATACATGTCTGATCATGAATTGTGAATGATCAAATAGGACACTTCTCTCTCTCTGTGTGTTACTTGAACATTCTACTGTTAATGAAATACAGTGTATTTCTGCCTTTATCCTTTTTACTTATCTGTTATATTATGCTGTGCATGTCTACTTGTACCAAAATATGATGCATGCGTTATATGAGGATTCGATGGTCATCTGTTTTCGACGTTCGTTCTAATTACAGGTCATAAGACCCATGTGTCGTTGCTGTTTGGTGTTATTACTTTTTTGGTCCAAATATTCAAATTTGAAATGTTTTGATAATCGGTTGGGTATTCACTATTGTTTATTAAATAACTGGCTATCATCTGCATACAACGTATATGTCCTTACATCCGGTCGTAAACCGATGACGCCAGGGTATATAAATATATTACAGTGTAACACATTCGTGAAATCATTAATGAAGCTAAAATATGTTTGTTTCAGGTGTCCCTGACAAAAAACCCTGGCTAGCTGTTTATGCGTCATGGGGTGGACGTGACCAGTGCCATGGGAAGTTTGTGCGTGGTGTTTGTGTGTTCGGTGTTGGGGATTTACCGGAGCTTGTTTCTAAGAAAGAGCTGTTTGCAAACAAACTTTATACATACTATCAGCCATTGGCATTACAATGTTTGGAGGAATGGATTCATAACAAGTCAATAAATACTCTGCCATTAGATTTGTTCTTCTACAGACAACTGCCGTTTATAAAGAAAAGGTCGTAAAAATACTGCAGAAATCTACCAAAGTCTAACAAAATGAACATATGCTGTTTATGAGGGGAAATACTTGTAGTTTTACTGATATCTTCCGATATAACAAAAACATCCTATCAACGATAGATATTTGCTGTCTTTATAAATAAAATTTTACCAATAACCGAAATATACCGCCATTCAGTAGAAGGTCTTAGCAATCACATTTGTTTAGATTCAAGATATTGCAAGTTTACGTCATAGTTTTTAATATTTTTTATCCAAAAGTACAAACCGAGACACCCATATTATAAAAAAAATCAAAGACAGAATCATTATGTCTGAAGTAATTATCACATAGATATCAAATTGATATAAGTAAGAAAAACCACAATCAATCTACAAACATAATTGAAATTTGAAAAACGTTAACCCTGGGAAAATCCATTGGTATAGAATCTGGAATTTGGCTGGTTAAGTAGCGACGGTACGGAAATCGTAATGGACGAAGTCGTATTGATCTGTTGACAAACATGAAAGTGCAAACGTACCTGGCAATAGAAAAGTAGTTCGCAGTGCTATATCAAATGTCATAGAGAGCTTGCGTCACATTTCTGACCATTGAAAGTGAATGCTCATTAGTATAAAAAATTATCAGTACGGTAAAATGTGGTACTTTTCTAATGCATCACTCTTTATCGACGTGATAACATCACAGGTATGTGAGATTTGTTAGATTTAAACTATATTTCCTATCTCGTTTTTGTTAATAATTTAAAACAATTTGAGATTTCCGAGACGGCAAGTTTCTGAAATTGTCTAATAAATACTAAACCACCTCAATACAATTAAAAATAACTCTGATGCAATCGATATAAATATATATATATATATATATATATATATATATATATATATATATATATATATATATATATATATACGTGACCTCTAGGTCAAACATTCTGAGAACCTTTACCGTGAATGTCTAAATATTTGTAGACACCGGTGCAATATCTAAACAACAACGCAGTCGGAAGCTTATAATAACGACAGACAAGTCGCTAAGCTTAATAGAAGCAAAATTTAGAATAGGAGATCAGTACCGTCTTGTTGCATTACGTGAGAAATTAAATGTGAATAAAACGAAAATCTGTTTGTCCAGGACGTTGTCTGTCAGGTAAATGTTTGATCTAATCTGGTTTATAAATCAAAGAGTTGTGTAAATAACACGCATACAGATGGAGTTTTAGGGAAGAGCAAGACGTAAGTGAGCGAGCATGTAGAATTTGGTTTTTGTGTGTACCTATGTTATAACATTCAGGAATTTTTAAATCATTTTGGGGCGACAATTTTTTTAAAGTATTAAATGAATTACTACATTTTATTGTTTCTGGTAAGTTATTCCACAGCTGTATAGTGGAGGGGAGAAAGCTATCTTAATAATGAGCAGTTTCAGCATGGATCAAGGTGATATTAGATGAATTACGAGTGTTATAATTATGTACGTCATTCTGTTCTGGAGGTATTAAATTTGTAAGATATTCTGGTGATATTTGACAAGTTTATGGTGGCGATGTCGTTTCCCATCCGCATTCTTTATATAAAGCCCACTAATTGTGTTGTTCCAGTAACAATTCTGGCTATATCGATATTAAATTTCTCTAATCTATCTTTATAGTACGTACGAAGGAAAAGTACATATTATTTGTAAATACTTCCTATCCAAAAAAGTATTTTAGACCTTTTAAAACATTAAGTTTGTTAATGGCTTTTTAAATTATATTCTTTATGTGGTCATCCTATTTGCATGTATTATTAAATGTTAAACCTAAGTGTATATGAGTGTTTACTTCAGTGACTGGAATACCGTCCATAAGTAAATTTGGGTTTTTTGTAAATTATGTTTTGTAGTAATTAAAAGTGTTTCAGTTTTGTTTGGATTAAAATTAATTAACCAGTGTTTGTGCTGCTTCATTAATTTGATTTACTATTACATAAACTGAGGTGTCATCTGCGAACAATTTTATTGAGCAAATGACTGCTTTAAAAATTTCATTGATAAATATCAGGAAGAGGAGAGGTCCAAGTATTGAGCCCTGGGGGACTCCAGCTTTAATTTCTTGTAAGGTAGATTCTACCCCGTTAAACATTATCCTTAATTGACTTCTATTTGATAAATAAACCCTTAACCATTAAAATGAATTCCCATGTATGCCAAGTTGTCAAATTTTGAATAATAAACCCCTATGCCATACCCTATCGAACGCCTTGCTTATATGAAAAAACACCCTGATTTCTTTCCCAGCGTCTAAGGCTCCCGAGAATTCATTAGATAGATATAAACGTTGATTAACAGTAGAATCATTTATTGTAAAACCCGACTAATCCGATGAGATAAGTTAATTGTGAGTTATATAATTCTATAAATACTTGTATACGCACGTCTCAAATATTTTGCTAATAATACTTAGTAAGGATATAGGATGATAGTTTTCAGGTTTTCTAGGATCATCTGTTTTATGAATCGGCATAACATTAGCAGTTTTCCATAAAGGGGGAAATTTTCTACTTTGTAATGATTAGTGCAGAAGGAAACAGATAATTGTCTGGGTGCTTATTTTAGGAATCGGGGACTTATATGATCAAATAAGCTTTGTTAGTATCTATACAACGCATAATATAAAATTGTCATTTTCTGTTATAATTACATTGCATATAGTCAGGTATTTCAATATCTGTAAGTAGATTTTTATTTGAATCATCTAAATTAGTTTGAGATGTAAAGAATAAATTACATAAATTTGTCTTACCTATGTTTTCATGTATTTCTAAGTTATTTTCAGTTAAAAAGAGTTTATTGTTAATCTTATTTTGGGGTTTGTATATGTTTTTTTTACCAATTTCCACCAGTTATTAGAACTGAATTTAGAAGATTTTATTTTATCACATGTGTTTTAGGTCTCCTGAGCCAAAGTCGTCGTCCATTTTCGACTTGTTCTCAAGAACCAGTGGACCAAATGTAACCAAGCTTGACATGTATCATTCCCATGTAAAGCTGCATAAAGTTTGCAAATGAAAAGGGACTAGGACTTACAGGGGCCCCAAAAAGGACCGCAACTTGGTACATCTTTAAAAATCTTCTTCTCATGAACCAATGATCAGATGACTTTCAAATTTTGAATGCATGATTGTTAAGTCAATATCTACAAAGCTTGCGAACGAAAATGATATCTGTCCATAAACGAGCCATAGAGAGCGCTTCAGTAACAATTTTATTACAAATTGTTTTATAACTCAAAATTGATTGACTTTTTGTATACAAAGATATATGAGAAAGTTGATAGGAATGATCTAAGGATCATTTTGACAAAATTTCAAGGTTACGGGGTCAAAAGTCAAGGTCACAAACACCTAGGTAAATGGAAAATATATTTTTTTGTTAAATTTTAGCTATTTTTTCTACTTCTCCAGAACCATTGGGCCAATGTGAACTAAACTTGACAGGAAGTATAACCATGTGAATCCGCATAAAGTTTGTGGATGAAAATGGGCTAGGACCAAACATGACCGCCATGGCTAAATAAAAACAAATGAGTCAAAAGATCTACAAAAAGTCATCACCACCGAAATTGCCAGGTCGACCCTTTTGGGAGATATTTCCCCTTTTTAGTTTATTTCTCATGTTTTGGTCAGTTTTGTCCAATTATCTTGAAAAGTATAATAGATAGAGAGAAAGTGGAAGAAGCAAAAATGTTCAGCACGCAAAGTTCTACAAAAAGTCAGATTGCTGAAATAGCTTGGTCGACCGTTATGGGAATTATTTCCCCCTTTTAGTAAAATTATCATTTTCTGGACAGTTTTGTCCTGTTATCTTGAAAACTAAAAGATAGAGAGAAAGTGAAAATGCAAAAATGTTCAGCACGCACAGATCTACTAAAATATCAATAACACCACAATTTTCATGTTGCCCTTCATGGGAGTTATTTCTCCTTTTATGTGGATCATTTATGTTTTAGGCTGTTTTGCCCTATTATCTATAAAAGTATAATAGGTACAGAGAAAGTGAAGGAAGAAAAAAGTTCAGCATGCAACGATCTACAAAAAAGTCAACAGGACCAAAATTGTCAAGTTGCCCCTTATGGGAGTTATTTCCTCTTGGATTATTCATGTTTTAGACTGTTTTGTTCTATTATCTTGAAAGTATAATAGATAGATAAAAAGTGAAAGAAGCAAAACTGTTCAGCATGCAAATATCTTTAAAAAAAATTCAGATGGTCGAAATTGCTGGGTCGATCCTTATGGGAGTTATTTCCACTTTTTAGTAATTTTCTCATGTTTTGGGCTGTTTTGTCGTATCATCTTGAAAAGCAAACAAGTTCAGCACTCAAAGAGTACAAAAAGTCCAAAAGGTCGAAATTATCAGGTCACACTTTATGGGAGTTATTTCCCATTTTATTGTCAAATTTGAGACATTTTTTATTTCTTCTCAAGAACCAGTGGGTCATTTTTAACAAAACACGGCATGAAACAGCCCCATGTAAAGCCACATAAATTTTGCGAATGAAAAGGGGCTAGGTCCCATAAAGGCCCTGAAAGGTACAAAAAGTTGGTAATCTTTAAAAATCTTTTTCTCATGACTTTCAAATATTGTATCCATGATTTTACAGTCAGTATCTACAATGTTTGCGAATGAAAAGGAAATTTGTCGATATACAGCCCACTAGGGGGCGCATGGATAATATAGGATACAGTTTTATACAAATGATTTATTATTTTATATACAAATATACAGTGAAACCTGTATATATGGGCCACCAAAGAGATAAGAAAAGATTGATCTTTATGTACAGGTGACCCTTTATACACATGTTCAATTTAGAAGTATGCAGTCAAGGAACTTGAAAAAAAATGACTTTTTTAAACTTGTAATCCTTATATAGAAGTGGCCGCTATAGCAAGTTTTACTATATATGAGAAAGTTGTTAGGAATTATCTAAGGATCATTTTGACAAAATTTCAAGGTTATGGGATCAAAGGTCAAGGTAACGGACACCTAAGTAAGCAGAACGTATTAGGTTTTTATCAAATTTGAGACATTTTAGACTTCTCAAGCCCCAGTGGACTAATATTAACCAAACTTTACTTGAATTTTTTCTGAGGCGACCGTTAAGGCCCATTGGTCCTCCTATTAAAAGAGATATCTTTAGTTGATCTTAGGATCGCTATACATTTATTTCTTAAACTACGAAATTTTAGCCAACGATTTGATTGATTAGATCTTTAGCCCTGTTTCTTGTACGATTTCGTTTTCTGATCATCTTTTTTATTTCGCTTGGTATCCCTGGTAAGTCATTTTGGTACGACGTTATATATTTATTAGGAATATTTTGACTTGCAACTTTAAATTGGTAAGATATTGTACATTTACATCTAATGTATTTCTTTGGTCGAGTAAAGAATTTCAAATTATATTTGATAGGTCTTGATTGTTTTGATTGAAGTTACCTTTATCATAAAGCCATATTTTCCTTTTTTAATGCTTTAGATTTATTAGATTTTAAAAGACATAGTATTGGGCAATGATGTGGTAATTTTACATTCAACAAAGGTTCCATTACGTCACAATAAACTATATCATTTGGATTGTTTGTAATAAATAGATCGATTAAGGTTGAAGTATTTTCTGTATATGAAGTAGGGTTTTCTTTAAGCTTTCGAAAGACAAATAACTGAAGCATATCTTTCATCACACTGTAAGACTTATTATTAAAGTTTTCATTGAAATCTCCAGTTATTATAACATTTCTTATTTTAGTTTCACACATGTTAACACCCAGTAGTCTAATAATGTGTTTCAGTTGTCCGTTTGTGTTGCTTGCACATGCTTATATCCCATACCATATGACAACGTATTTCAGCTATCACATTCGCATGTTATGTTTATACTCCATGTCAGTGTGTATTTCAGCTACCTATTCGGAGTGTTCTCACGAAAGACTCGCATTTGACTCTTGTCCCAATGGGTCTCTCTTCGCGCAGTCTCAAAGGAACCGACCTAAATTCAGATTAGGTCACCGTAAATAAACAAGACGTTTGCTTACATATAGATCTACCAATACTCTGAGAAAAACACAGAAAGTTGGCTGAAAGACAATGATTCTTACGAAGTATCAATACGTATATATAGACAATCAACTTTGTTTATGTTAGGTGATCTAACCTGAATTTAAATCAGTTTAATTTCGACTGCGCGAAGGGAGACCCATTGGGTCAAGAGTCAAATACACAGCCAATGCCTGGACGGCAGTAATATTAAAATAGTTTCAGATTCCATGTGTCATTAGATCTAGATGAAAACACAACTCCGAATAGACAAGTTATAGTTTGATTTTCAGGAGATCATCAAGACAGGTGATCGCCGTTTAGTGTTTAGTGTCGCTTTTGTCAATTGTGATTTTGCTTTGCCAGATTTTACGAGTTAACGACGGTCCTTAGCGAACTTGCTTCTCTGTCGAATGAGATTCTGATAAATCGATATTCCTCTACGCCCGCTATTTTTGGATAGTTTGTAGCTGTTTTTATAAGTTTATGACGACCATCATAATTAGTAATTCTCGCTATTATATCCCGCGGTTTAGTCTGGGAGATTGGACCTACACAATGAGAAACTTCGATATCTTCTTTCTTAATAGGAACTTCTAGGTCCTTGGCAAGGTCCATTACGACTTTTTTTGTGTCAGCCTCAGCCTCCGGGGCGCCAAATATGCGTACACATTTCTTCCTCCCATACTGTTCCAGCTCATCGATACGTTTGTGTAAATATTGGTTTTCAGTTGACAGCTGATTTATACACGTAATGAGGGGGTTTAAGGTAGCAGAAAGCATGTTATTGACTTCTTGTAACATACAGGCCTTGACTGCCTCTATAATTCGTGATATGTCGCCTTTAGGGAGGAACGTTCCGGGAGTGAGTGGAGTGTCGGTCGGTGGACGTATTCTAGAAAGTCCCGCTCTTGGAGTATTTAAAAGGGACGTGGTGGTTTGTTGGTACTGATGGACTGATAGATTGGATAGGTAATATAGATTGCACATGAACACCAAGTTGGTTAGAAATTGTAAGTGGTACCCGATTATCACTTTGAGTTGTAATAGCGACAGGTGCTGGTTGAAATGAATCAATTACTGTATGTGATGTGCGATCCTGCTCACTTAAGTCTAGATTTGGGTTAAAAGTCATATTAGTAGAATTTTCCTTTGTTTTTTTTTTTACTAATGTGTATCAATGAATCACTGCTAGTGTTTGACGATAGATTGCGTTTTGTGTATGTATTTTGTAGGTTTAGCGCTTAGCATTATAGGTTACACATAGACAGTAAGTTACTGAGTACAATTTAGAAGTAATGTCTGTCTTACTAGATCTTGGTAAAATGAAACCAATATATAGTCCTTCTTGAATAACACATGGGTCACTCTCTCGAAATTGTAACACAAAACAAACAAATCTTCATTAGCGTTTCTTCTAAAACATGGTAAAACAGTGTTTGCCATAATTTTTCCTCATATTGTCTTCTCCAGAAATTTTTTGACCAATCTTAGGCCACGCATGTGTACATATTTGTTCCAGATAAGAGCTATACAGCGCATGAACAATCGTATATTACTATATATTTTGAAAATAGGTCGGGTCAAGTGTGGTATGCATATACAAATAATAATTAAATAATTGCAAATGGATACCAAACTAGTTTTCTCAAACAATTCTCACAACACCTTAATTTAAGAATTATTAGACCTATCTATTTTTCATTTTTATTATTGTATAATTATATCAATCTGTAAATCAGTAAAAAATATAGTTCTTCAGGTAAACTTAAATATCCAGCAAAATAAAGGTATTTGGACAAATTTTTAAAAAAATCATGGTAAAATTATTTAAGTTATTGTATTTAAGAAAATTCAAATATTAAGTAAAATTTAGTCATTTCGGTCAAATCTTTATATTTTTTCTCTCTTACACATACATAATTTTTTCAATTTCATATCACTATTAGTTCCTCATATAAAGTAAACACAGTTTAACCCTAACTAAGTTGAACTTGTAATGGTCGAAAAATTTTTGTCTGAATTCATCAGGCATAATGTTTTAATTATATTTATTGACTTATTATAAATCGAAGTGGATGTATAATTCATAGAATCCTTAGAATAAATACATATAAAATGTGTACAATACCCTTTTAATATGTATTTTATTATTCTCAAAGCTGAAGTGGTGAAATGTTTTTATGTTTTCAAAATGTTTTGTAATCACAGAGATTTGAAACAAAATATGAATATCCGTAATTATAGTATTGGTGGTTATTTCTTGTGAATGATGCAAAATACTTTAATTCGCGTGTAGCAACTGTAATATTATTCTATGTAAAAACAGAACTGTATATAGACATTATTATCTACCGAATAATAGCACGAAGATTTGTGTTTATAAACATTTGTCCACGCATTCCAGAGAACTGTGTACTTATTGAAGCGTTTCTACAAACCGTATACAACAGCGCAATGCTAAGCAGTATTCTTTATTCAAGTAACTTCAGCTTAAAATACGTGTCGTTCAAAGCGTGACGCAATCAGACTGATCTGCCAACACGGGATGTGTGACTATCAAAACATTGTCGGGGATGGATCCGTATCGGAGATTTGACTCTTAAAATCGATAATTCAGTGATTTATTTACATACTTACCAACTTTCTTTACCGTGATGAAGTGAGGAAATGTACACTATCTTTGTTTTTCATTTCTGAATGGACGAGCATCCTATAGACAATGCCCAAATACGAGCCCTTGGCCTTGTGCTTCGGTAAGCTAAGTATCGGCCCTATCCGTCATAAAAACAGCATGGTTGCGAGTTCAGGTTTGTCAGGACTCCTAAATTATACGATCTGTTATACTAGTATTGATATTATAAAACATGAACATAAAGCGTACTGGTTTTGTTTACGTTTTCGCTCGACAGACGTACTGTATATGCATGTAAAGAGTTGTTCCTTCTGCTTTGTAACGTTAAGGGGCTCGCGACGTAGCAATGCCAGTTATACGGTAGCAAAGCAGGTTACATAGATTTAACTTGCTTTGCTGCAGCCAATCAGCGAGCATTATTTATGCTGTTTGTTTGGTTATTGTTTTTTAACGTCCCACTCGAGAATATTTCACTCATATAGAAACGTCACCAAATGCCGGTGAAGGGCTTCAAATTTTGGCCCATGCTCGGCACTTATGGCCACATTAAGGGTTCTTTAACGTGCCGACACCTACTGCGACACGGGGCCTCGATTTTTACTGTCTCATTCGAAGGACAGGAAACCACCTGCCGCCGGCTGGACTCGAACTTACGATCTCACGATCAAGA
Organism: Atrina japonica; assembly: GCA_030159075.1. Classification (NCBI taxonomy): domain Eukaryota; kingdom Metazoa; phylum Mollusca; class Bivalvia; order Pterioida; family Pinnidae; genus Atrina; species Atrina japonica. Next base: position 621,656 of record BROG01000399.1, on the reverse strand, counting down.
GTCGAGCGCGCTACCGACTGAGCCAGGCCGGTTCAGCATTATTTATGTGAATATTAAATTATATAGGTGATGTACAGTACTACAGCGCAATTGAAAATTGTTTATAAAGCAATTGAAAATAAAGGGGCATTAGCTGCATTTTTTCAATTTTTTATTTCCTTTTTTACTACTTAGATTGATATACAATAACAAAAAGGCATAAATTTTTAAATTCCTAAATATTTTGTGAAAATTGCGTAAGAAACCAAGGTTTGGCACTTTTTCAATTGCAATTGATTAACTCAAGCTTCTTATTTTTATATGAATATCACACTCGACCTGACTTTATTTTCACAAAATATATAGGAATATAATATTATCATGCCTGCGTACAGCTCTTATTTGTTATTGTACATCAAGTATAAGTAGTAAAAATGGATAAATTTGAAATATTGTTGGTAAACACAGCTAATGTTCCTTTAAGCATTATAAACCAATGACCTACAATACACTGTGAAATTTTCTATATAATACAAATACATGTGTCTGAGAACGGGTCATTAATACAGGTCTATTACAAAAAAAAAAATCGGGTGAATACTTTTGTGATAATAAACAGATGTTTTCATATAGGTCCTGTAATATGTCCGAGGTTTGTTATAATGACCTGAGGATGTAATTTCTCATCAGAAATAATAAAGTCTTAATACAGCTAGTTAAGATTAATATATTAAAGTGATATCGGACGGGACTCTGGTGGGTTTAAACAATTCGTTATAAACAGTATTTGATTTGTTTAATGACCCAACATTTTGTTCAGTCCCACGGTGGTGGTAAACTTTGGTAGAAGTCTAAAACCCATTTACAATATCCCGGAAATGGACAATCGGTCTTCCGAGAGTAAACTGGAAAAATGTCTCACAAAATCATACTTCATAATTTAAAGGATGATGCTCTCATAACTCGACCAAAGATGTCCACTATATTAAAGCAGTGCTTTTGCTTTTCAGACGAAAAAAGATCTTTATCTAATTTTATATTTCGAAGTTTATTCTATCTTAAACATTATTGGAACCTTGCGGTGTATAGGCTAAGCGTGATACTCTTATCTTTCGACCAAAGGTGCCCTCTGTAAACATTTGTAATCGATTTTAGAAGAAAAATACTTTATTATTCATTTTATATTTTGATAGTTATTGTAACCTTGTGGCGAATTCTAACTCGGTTGTTTTAGATCGTGAGAGGCGAAGCGGAAGTGGAGTACCAGTTTAGAGAAATTCTGACACACTATTTCGACAAAACTAAACGGAATGGAACTACTGGAAAATGGTATATTGGAAAGAATTAGGAATTGGTGAAAATCAGTTGTGTTTCGAAAGAGAATTTATACTTCTGTGTGAATAAAAGTAAGTTTTCGTTGTGTAATTGCGAATTGTATGTCAAAAAGGGCGTTTACTAAATTCGCCACACGGTTTTCAATTTAGGCGTCATGTCAAAGAATTTCTTAAAATATTTCACGTGATCTTGATAAAAACAAGAAGGGTTTAGGATTTATATTTTGTCGCTAATCGGTAATCGGAAACGTTTATGAAGTGGACGGTAATCGTTTTACGACCTTTTTTGAAATGATGCCCAGGTGTCCGGAAGGAGTCAGCGTCCCCTGCCAGCAAGCCACAACCGTCGCAGATGCTCCATGGAAACCCCTCGAGAATGGTGAAAAGGTCGAGCTCGATGTATGCTCAAGCATGGGATAAAATAATCGAATAATGGGTGAGTTGGGTGGAACAGCAAATATCAACCCTCGTGGTAAGAATGAGACAATCCAATCCGAAAGGTTTTCCGAACATCCAGATTCTTACCACTCAGGTGAAGATTTTCTTATTCATGCAACAAATGGATGTAAGGTTATATTAATCTTTTCACAAGTAGTTCTCTGCTGACAAAAGTACATACTGGCCCGACAACCGTGATTGGTACTGTCAAATTTCTCTGTCTGCTGACAAAAGTAAAACCAGACCAGATAACCATGATTGATCCTTTCAAATTTCTTTTCGAAGATTTTTCGTACCAGGAAACATTTTGCTGATTGATCAAAATGAAAAATTTAAGTATTTATTATGGAATTCGGCTTTTCAATTTTCATCTTGACCAAATACTTTTATTTGAAAAAAATATAATTCTATATTTGGAGCTTTACTTGCAGCATACGTCTAACTAATATGTTTTGTTATTATGCTTTTACTGATCATATAATTTGAAGAGGTGGAATAGAAAATAACTTTATTACCAAATGTAGTCATGTAAATAATTGTAAAAAGATGGATCGAAAATATATTTTGCTGCTTTTATAAAACTCGAGATCAATATATCGTTATAATCTGAATTTATCCAACTGATTCGATTAAAATATGTAATTACATTATACCAGCTGTGCCATGAGTAAACGTGATATTTCTTACCTATGCCAAGGAATTCCGCAGTTTTCTAGTGTAGTCCGTTTGCTCTCCATTAAAACTGGGGTTTTGTTAAATTTCTTAAATTCAACTTAATCATCAAATTTAAATTTTACAGCAATGTTTTTTAATTTTACAATACATAACTGAATTGTGAATATGCACATTTTTGTTTTGCTAATAAAAAAATACGCATTTACTACAATACAAAATTTTGTAAAAGTGTTTTTCTGTTTGTGTTTTTTTTTTTCCATACTGATACTTCCCTTTGGAGGACATTAAATTTTATTTTATGATAATTATGCTTAAATATACTGAAATAAATAAGATTCCGGGGCTTCTACTAAAAGTGAATTTTGAGAAAGCATTTGACTTGATATCATGGAAATTTATTTACAAAGTTTTAGAGTTCTTCAAATTTGGACTAAATATAATAACATGGGTTAAAAACCCTGAATAAAAACTCTGCATTTTACAAAATAGTATTGCATCTATTTTTTTAATAGGGAGGCATGGGGACCCAATCTCAAGTTATCTCTTCACCTTAAGTGTTGAAATTTTAGGTATTCTTTATAGGAAAAATCAAGATATTAAGGTAATTAAGATTATTGCAGTCGAATATAAACTAATGCAGTATTGATACAACAAAACGAACTTTCTGTATAACTGTAATGAAGGAAATTACAGTCGGTATGTAAATATATCATGTATAATACGTGTGTTTAATATATGTAAAACGCATGTTGGTGTTGGTGGAGTCTGAAATAGTGAACTTGGCTGGAGTAACCACTGTTTTCTTATTTAGGGAATTAGGTGTGAAAACCCACTAGTGTCTGGTTGAGTGACCTAGGTTGGGATACCCATTATGTACTGATTATGGAAACTATCATTACATCTCTCATTGCTAGATAACTGAAAGTTTTATTTAATTTAATATGCAATAAAATGTATTCTTAGTCCATATTACAGAAAATTACAAATTTGTAAATAATACCAGAAAAGCACATAAACTTACAGAGAGTGTCTGTATTAACATAAACAAATACGAGAATAAGATCTGAACAATGTTTACACAAATACAAACATATAAACAGTGAAATTATAAACAAGTGTGTGAAGAGTTTGATAATTTTATCATTCAAACTACAGAACATAAATGCAGGTAATAAAAATACAATGAATCAATTATTTCTCGTAAACCATAAATGATACTTGGAATAAGTTTAACAAACATACCTAAATATTTGGTTTTTATAATCAGTATCCCCAACTTTTATAATATTTACAAACACTGGATCACTGCCACTGCTGGCTAACCGTTTGAGTCTCTGACATAAAACCAGTACCTGGTATTTCGGTAGCAGTTGATTATTTGATTTTAAAGTAATATTTGGAATGGATAGCACCGTTTAGATTCTAAACTTCTTAAAAGTTAAGAGAGTAAGAGAGTCACGTTTTTACAGTAGTTATAGAAATACATTTAGGTAATTTTGGCAAGTAGGACAGTAACGAACGTCTTGAGCACAGAGAAAGTACACAAACACATGCATATAACATGTAAATGTAAATGTAGTGGTGAGGAGGAGTATTAACATCATTTAAGGTAAAAAATGGCTTTTATTTGGCAGATCTTAATTTACTAGAAAGGTATTGGAATTTCCAAAGATAAAAGTCATACAGTCTGTCATTTTTATATCTTGCAATTAGACCTAAACTTTGATTGCCAAACACAAATGGCTGTAGAAATTTTAACATAATTTTATGCATATATTGCCTAGGACAAATATTCTTTTCATCCATGAAAGAATCTAATGTTAATTCGCCAATTTTTCACATTCGATTTCTTTTTACGAAATACGACATTAAGACATTTTTTCAACCCGGGATTTTTAGGGCACGAGAGCCAACGGCTCATGGTTACCTATTGCGATCGTCTTTTGTCCGTCATCGTCCGTCATGTGTCGTTAACATTTACACATTTTCGACTTCTCCAGAACCAGTGTGCCAGTTATAACCAAACTTGGTATATAGCAACCCGTAATGTGAAGCCGCATAAAGTTTGCGAATAAAAAGGGGCTATGACCCATAGTGGCATCAAAAGGGACCAAAAGGGACCAAAACATGGTACATCTTTGAAAATCTTCTTCTCGTGAACAATTGATTAGATGACTTTCGAATTTTGTATGCATGATTGGTCAGTCAATATCTACAAAATTTGCGAACAGAAATGAAATCTGTCAATAAATGAGCCACAAGGTTGCACTTTAGTAACGCAGGGTACAATTGTATTACAAATTGTTTATTAACTCAAAACTGATTGATTTTTTGTATACAAAGATATATGAAAACGTTGTTAGCAATAACCTAAGGATCATTTGACAAAATATCAAGGCCATGGGGGATCAAAGGTCACAGGCACCTAAGTAAATGGAAAAATGTAAGTTTTTTGGTAAAATTTTCGACGTTTTTGACTACTTCTCCAGAACCATTAGGCTAATTTGAACCAAACCTGACAGGAAGTTTAACCATGTAAAGCCGCATTAGGTTTGCAGATGTAAAGGGGCTAGGACTAAACATGGCTGTCATGGCAAAATATAGAACGAATGAGTCAGCTTATTTTTTTTATTTAAGACATGTTTCTCCAAAATTATTAAAGCTAGAAAAAACGTTACCTTAAAATGAGCGGCTTGCATAAATCTACATATATTTTATTTTGGAGGATATTGACAGGTCGACCCTTAGATAAGTTATTTCCCCTTTTTGTGGATTTATCCTGTTATTTGATATTTTTTTCACATTATCTTGAAATGTATATAATTAGAGAGAAATTGAAAAAAGCAAAATTGTTCTGTACGAAAAGATCTACAAAATAGTCAACAGGGCTGAAATTATCAGGTCGACCATTATGGAGTTATTTCCCCTTTTAAGTGGATTTTTCATGTCTTTGCCTTTTTTTTTTTTGGCTTTATCTTGAAATTTATGATAGATAGAGAGAAAGTGAAAAAAGCAAAAGTGTTCAGCACGCAAAGATCTACAAAAAAGTGAACAAGGCCGAAATTGTCAGGTCAACACTTATGGGTGTTATCTCCCGTTTCAGTGGATAATCTGTCAAAAAACGGTGCACTAGAGGGGGCTTGAATAACACAAGTTACAGTTGTATACCAATGGCTTAATAACTCAAAACTGAGCGACGTTTTGTATATAAAGATATATGAGAAAGTTTAGACATTTTTATCTTCTTTTCAAGAACCAGTGGACTGATTTAAATCAAACCTGACAGGATTTTTTCTTTTAATGTTTTTGCTGTATTTTGACATTATCTTGAATTTTCTTCTGATGAAACAATGATGAGATGACTTTCAAATTTTGTATGCATGATTGTTAAATCAATATCTAGAAAGTTTGCGAAAGAAAATAGAATCAGTCGATAAACAGTCCACTTCAATAACATAGGGTACAGTTGTATACAAATGGTTTAATAACTCAAAACTCATCGACTTTTTTATACAAAGATATATGAGAAACTTGTTATGAATTATCTTAGGAACATTTTGACAAAATTTCAAGGTTAAGGGATTAAAGGTCAAGGTCACAGACACCTACGTAAACAGATCTTTTTTTTGGTTAGAAATTTTGACTAATTAATTTTAACAAAACTTGACAGGAAATTTTTCTGAGGTAACGTTAAGACACATTGGGCCTCTAGTTAGGAGCATTTTATTTGTATAAAACATCGATTATTTGAAAATTTTGATACTAACAAAATCAATTTTGACAGCTTGTTTGTTTATCTTTTGACACTTGGCTGTCTGTATTAGTTTTGTTTGGTATATTTATTTTACATTTGTTTATGTTAAGGACAAACAAGAATTATATAATACTCTAATGAAAATTATAAATTATTTAATAGACTTAGATGAATATTGTTTATTATACCTTGACCAAAACAATACTCTACGGGTCATCCTAATGTGTACATTGTATTAAGTAAAATCGTCTAAACAAATTTGCTTTTTTGTATTTTATTGTTGCCTGACATCCAGCCAATCATAATGTTGAGTTACCTTGTTTAGTCGTCTGTACCAATTGTGACGAGGATTTATTCCTAACATAATTATATCATTTGAATTTGACTGGACTCACGGCCGGTATGACCTGTCAGCACGGGATGCTTACTCCTCCATGGCACCCGATCACACCTCTGGATTTCTAGAGGTCCATATTGTCCAATAATCAATATATTCTGGACATCCTGAAGATTTATACTTTGGTATCCGAGATTCTATAATGTTATTTATATGAAGATTTCGCCAGCTTTGGGGAAGAATTTGATCTGCATTACGACGTCAATACATTAAAGGATATGTTACATGTCACGCATGTCGTGATACTGGACGTCAGTTTATAGTTTCTTCCGAAAGACACATGCTTTTCTCTTCGTATTTCAAAGGAACAGGACGAAATTCTTAAAAGTCATTTGTCAGTATTACTCTCGTTCTATATACCTAAAACCGATACTGATTTTGAGCCACAATATTTATGTTGGATACCTAAATTTCACAGAATCTCATACAAACAGGGTCTATCAAATGAACCCCAAACCTTTATATTTACTCCTTACTAACCACAGGAGGCCGAAACTATGGTTTTAAAATTTGAGTGAACTCCATTCCGGGTCACGTGACGACAGAGTACGAATACAACCTCTTTTTATATCTTATTTTATTATTATGATTAAACATAAATAAATATTTTAGATTTTATATAAGTTTAATATTTTAGTACATACAAACAATATCCCAAAGTCAAATGTCAAATGAGGTGATATGCATATAGTGGTAATTTTTAAGGAAACGTCTGAGAGACCCGACAGGACGTCACGTGACCCACAATGGCAGTTCACTCAAATTTTAAAACCATACGTTGCTCAATATAGTGGGGTCATTCTGAATCACTGCGTTGACTTATGCAAAAACTTGTATTAGTGGACAACCGTATAGATAATTTCCTGTGTACAGATACCCGACTTTTAATTGTTGGGCCTGAGTGGAGATACAGGCTAGTCAATCTATTTGTTTACATTTTTATCTCACCGTCCGTTGGACTTCTTTCTGTATTATATACATGTATAATGAATATGATATAGACACATGCTTATACTAGATTTTATTTTATTGACATAGTTTCGGCCTCCTGTGTTACTAAAATACTGACAACAATTAAGGGGAAACTTCAGCAATACTAAAACGTTGCTTTTTCAGATCAGATGTGGATACTAAAATTATAAACAGCTTTTAGAAAATTCAAAGATGCACTATTTTTCTAAAATACATAATTTCAAAATATACGATTTTTCTACATTTTATACAATTTCGCACACAAAATTAAAAGGGACTTTTGGCATCATCGACAACTGTTGTTCCACTAAAAGTGGTATCCGGAAATTTAAATACTTTGTCATTGGTTATCATGATATAGTTTCCGTCCAACACCATTGATTCATACAAAAATACTCTGAATATGATACATGCATGCTTAAATGACTAATATATAATATGTGATGTTTGTAGAACAGGCTCCGTAGTCAGCAAATTTACTCAGTACTTAAGCTCAACTAACCTCTCATGATTTTAAGGTCAAACTCTCAAAATCTATTCTGTAATTGAACATGTTCCTATATTAACGGCGTACAATGCAATTGTAAATAAGATTATTACTAATTTGAAGATAACTTCAGAAAATATAAAAAATTTGTTTGATTACGCACACAAATTGTGAGTACCGTACTCAGCGTATTTAATATTCAGTTTTACAAGAAATATAATAAGTGTGACGCAAAAGTTTATACGCGAAACCCAGTTTAAATTCCACGTAATGGATCACTACGACATTAAAATTACGCTGGCAATAGATATGGTTCCTACCCGCACCATACACACAATAATCCAGTTGATATTTTAAAATTGTCTTTTCCAACCCGTAAAGCTTATCATAATCGGAAAGTGAGTCAATCATCCGTATGGTTATTCCACCCCGTCAAATTATGTGAATCGGACAATAGCGAGGATGCCACTTCGTGAAAACTATAATTATTTTATATCAGTGTAAGAAGGATAACTCTAACGAGAATGTTTAAACCTCTGACCCAGGATTCTGAGTCAATTGTAGACTGTGTTCAAAAATTAATTACTTGGGTTAAAATTGTTCTATTACGATAAATGTTCTTGAATTGCCTAACAAAAATAAGAGTTAAATTATGGCAAATGATAGTTGCTTTGAAGGTTCACAAATACACAAATGCGCGCGCGTGTATGTAATAAGGAACCTAAGGCTATTTTCCCCAGATTGCATCCTCCGTGTTCCAAGCCCCCCCCCCTCCCACACACACAACAGACACATATATTTATAAATTATTAAAAGTCCAACTTAAAGAAATAAAATATCAAAACAGAGAATGCCACACCACAAAACAGTTTTTAGTTTTATTAACCTACATTACGACACGTATATCGCGTTACAAACGCTCATCAGGCAATTATCATTAACAATCAAAGTACTGAAAGAACTGATACTAGTTGATAGCGGTCGTCAGTTTTAATGAGGTATAATACACTCAGTATACTGAATACTTTTCAATTCGGTAAAATTAAGTTTTACAAAAAGTAACTAAATCTCGGATCAGACATTTGGCCTAACGTGAGTACTGATGGCTTCTTTATTATGCCACAAACTAGATAGATCAACAATATCATTATAAAATTGTGTGCTTATAAACATCGTTTTATCGATGTTGAATTTCTATGCAACAGGGCAGTATTATACCCTTGCGCTATACTTCCTATCAGTAGCCTTAAATTTCTAGGTCAATACGCGTACATGTAAAACATTTTCCTAAATTCAAAGTCTGCCGCGAGTTTTTCAACAGTTAAGATCACGTGAATGAGGAATGACGCAATTTCTATGTTCAACCTCACAGACAGACTTGGCAATACACAGTAAGGGTAACTTGACCAAAACTCATTTGCATATTAATCGTGCGCAAGAATTGTTAACAGTCCAGTCTATCCTATCGCCTTTAATGTCAATTCTATCACAAGAGTATAATGGTAAAAAATAATTGAAAATATTCTAAAGCAAATTTATGATATCTTAAAATTCATAAAGGACGCCGAACTGACCTCTAATAGCATATATATTAGTCTTGTAGGCCTATATTTTTCAGCGAATTGTTACTATATTTTCGTCATTTTAAAAAGCAAATACGAATTAAAGTTCAATCTTGAAGTTGAGTTTATGTTGCTGAAATACACATACATGTGTAAGTAAATGCATGTATAAGCAGTTGATGAAATAGATAATATGAAGCTTAATGCGAAGAGTAAACAGAATTAGTTAATCTGATAAGAAGGCTACTCCTTTGCATAAGATTATATGAAAGGTGTGGGTTAGGTTCTGTTAAGTAATGGTTTGAATTTATCAACAAGAAAAACTTGATGCAAAGCATCAATTCGCCGCCAAAGGTATTTCAAAGGAAGTATACATGTACATGTATATAAAACGTAATTTAGAAAAACATTTATGGAATAATTCAGAATTATTTTTTTTTAAAACAAGTCCATATTCCAGTCTGTTTCGTTCATTGTTGGACTAGCCGGCTACAGTGGTTCGATCTTGTTTAACATGATAATTCTGACTTTATCCATTATTACACAAAACTCGTGTTAAAAGTAACATTTTATTATATGTAGACTTTAACATGTACTACATGTACTATAGTTTTTATGTCGAAATAAAAGTAAAAATGGTGTGCTTCAGTAATTAAGGCCTGTTTCGGTAAATCGTCCGACCCGTTTTCACTTTGTTGTTCTCCCAATCATCAATATTTCATACGACACATTTCGTTTTCGGTGTTATATTTATTCCGTTTTGCACAAACGAAATCATTTTAAATGATAAAAAACATTTTGTTCCAAATTTCCGTCGTCAACTAAACTTATATAATAGGATATCATGCTCTTATCAAAATCACATTTCGACTAATGTCTCCCACTTATCGTTATTTCATTTCTTATGTCTATGTCTCTACAAAAAATACGAATCGCGGTATTATACCTTAATTGCATTAAAAAAATTTAGATGCTGATTATTTATGAAACAATCCAACATCACTTTCATATCTGAAATTTAATAGCGTTTTTGCCTCAAATAAAATTACTACGTCATTACTTCCGCGTTCAAAGAAACTAACAGCTCCTTCCATATACTACTTCCTAACTTAATTTGAAATCTATTCGCCTGGCGGCGAATGATAAAACCTTGCCGTTTGAGTGTAATATTCGAATAGTCATCTGTTTGATATATTGGCATGATTTTGAAATTCCCTTTACTACACTGAAATATATGTTTAGAAACGAATAAATTACGATTATGTGGTAACTACAATTGCTATTGTGTAGAGCTACTCTTTGGTTTAGTGACTGAGTACATCCAATATATTCTTCCTTGCAATTTTCACATAAAATTACATATATTGCAATTTATAATATTCTTTTGATATATAATAATGAACGGGAATTTTAAAATGTTTTGATATCAAATCGTAAACAGGAATTTTTAGATTTTTTGATATATATATTGGAAGGAAAATGAAATTCAGACTCTATCATAATCTACCAAATCACCAGAGCCAGGCACCATAAAACTTGAAAATTTACTCAGGTCTGGCCCGCTTAGCCAATAAAATTTCAGGATTTGCCATATCTGAGTTAAGTGTTTAGACTTAAGTATTATGGTGCCGGGCCCAGACCTCATTATCATAGAAATATATGGATGTCACGTAACCTTATGCTACCCATCAATTAATTACACAGCTTCAAAAGCTTGGTTGCGGTCGAGTGATAAATTCTAACAAGAGGCCCAATGGGCCTTGACGGTCACCTGAGCAAAACTTAATTAGCTCCCATAGGCAATGACCTGACACTAACTGTCCTAATGATTTTTAGTAGATTTTTGCATGACGAAAATTCTTGCTTCATTCACTTTCTCTCTATCAATTATACTTTTTCAAGAGAATGAGTAACAAGAGCTGTCCGAAACGGGACAAAGTCAAAATGAGACAAAATACAAATGAGGGATAATTTTTAAAAAGAGGCAGAATAACAAACGCATTATTTTTCATTATGAAACCATGTTCCAATACTTCTTTAATTTTTTAGGTTTTTTCACCATAGGTGAAAAAATCCTGTTGTAATTGTCGTATTTCTTTTTTTGTGAATAAATTACAGAAAAATTGGTACATCACATTAGAAATATGTTTACACTTTCAAGTGCGTCACAACTCTGACTCCAGATGGGTAGTTGGTGGTACGTAAATATTGGCCCCTTATGGATCCAGATTCATTTTTTTTTTTTGGTTACTTGTATGACAAAGACAAAGTTTTTGTCATGTCTGCATCGTGACCTTGCCCTACTATGTATGATTTATGTTCAAAGTCATGAAACACCCTTGGGTCAAAGATGACAATTCTGTGAAATATTATTTTCCTCCAAGAAAAATTGAAGAGATTATGGCCAAGACAAGAATTTGTGGTATGGTGTGAACCATAGGCAACATTGCGTGAAATACAAACCTCGTAAAAAATACCATTAAGAAGTTATGTCCCTGACAAGATGAACAGACAAAGGAATTTATCTGTTCTATGCAGTTTGGAAAAATACACAAAAACGGGAAATAACTCCAACAAGGGTCGATTTGACAATTTCGGCTCTGTAGACTTTTTTGTAGATCTATGCATGCTGAACATTTTTTCTTCTTCTCCTTTCTCTGTATCTATTATACTTATTGAGATAATGGCAAAATAAAAGTGAAAATAAGCAAAAATACCCTAAAAGGGGAAATAACTCCTATAAGGGTCGATCTGACAACTTCGCTTCTCTAGACTTTTTTGTAGATCGTTGCGTGCTGATCATGTTTGGTTTTTACTTTCTCTATCTATTATACTTATTGAGATAATGGCAAAAAATTGCCAAAATAAGGAAAAATACATTAAGGGGAAATAACTCCAACAAGGGGCGATCTGACAATTTCGACTCTTAGACTTTTTTGTAGATCTTTGCGTGCTGAACATTTTAGCTTCTTTCACTTTCTCTCTGTCTATTAAAGTTATTGAGATAATGGCAAAAAACTGTCAAAATAAGGATAAATAGACTTAAAAGGGAGAAATAACTTCAATAAGAGTTGCCCCGACATCTTCGCCTTTGTAGACTTTTTTGTACACCGTTGCGTGCCGATCATTTTTGCTTCTTTCACGTGTTCTCTCTATCTATTATACTTATTGAGATAATATTAAAAAAACAGCCAAGATAAGGAAAAATACATTAAAAAGGGGAAATAATTCCAACAAGGGTCGATCTGACAATTTCGGCTCTTTGCGTGCTGAACATTTTAGCTCCTTTCACTATCTCTCTATCTATTATACTTATAGAGATAAAGGCAAAAACAGCTTCAATAAGGAAAAATACACTACAATGGGAAATAACTTCAATAAGTGACGACCTGACAATTTCGCCTCTGAAGACATTTTTGTAGATCTTTGTGTGCTGAACATTTTAGCTTCTTTCACTTTCTCTCTATCTATTATACTTATTGAGATAATGGCAAAAATTGCCAAAATAAGGAAAAATACACTTAAAAAGGGGAAATAACTCCATTAAGGGTCGACCCGACAATTTCGGCTCTATAGAAAGTTTTGTAGATCTTTGCATGCTGAACATTTTTGTCTCCTTCAGATTCTTTCTATTGAGATAATTTCAAAAAACAACCAAAATACCTCCATTTACTAAAGTGCCCTCTAGTGGCATGTTCATTGACGGATTTCATTTTAATTCACACTGACTTAACAATCATGCACACAAAATTTGAAAGTCATCTGATCATTGGTGTGCCAAGTTTTGGTACTTTTTGGCCCCTTTTGAGGCCCCTATGGGCCCTAGCCCCTTTTCCTTCGCAAACTTTACTTTACATGGGGATACTTCCTGCCAAATTTGGTTGAAATAGCCCATTGGTTCTTGAGAAGAAGTCGAAAATGTTTAAAAGTTAACAACACACGACCGACGACGACATACAAAAGACGATCGCTATAGGTCACCTTGAGCCTTTGTAGATTGCTTACATATCTAACGCCGTAGACTTGTAGAAAACGTCATGTAGGTCCGAACGAATATTGAATGGGAAAATGTAATAAATAGAACATTTGCCGATTATTTTTATGAATAACAAGTTTATTACATCGTGTGAGGCAGAAAAAAATTATATAAACAATCATGCTAGCCACTGGTGTTTAATTGTAATTTCTGCCTCACACGGTGTGATCAATATTTGTATCTTTTTAGTTTGTACTTTGTCATCCACTTGTAATCACTACAGACGATGTATATATTTGAAATCTTTCATATCTAACTAATATTTTATCAATTATTCATTTAAGAAATAATTGCTTTGATTTGTTTTATTTTAGATCTAAGGATGATTTGCGTTTTTCCTTTTTACATAATGTTCTTATCATGTCACATAGTTATATAACAGTGCAGAATTTACACTAAAGTATTATGTATTTGATGAATTATTAATTGTAACAAACGACTGATTTCTTTACGTGATTATGTGTTAAAGTCCTATTAATATAATTATTTCTGTCATGTCAATTATGTGCCTAATTGGTATTCTATCGTCGCGTGATAGACTATTGATTTTATCTAAACACTTATCAGAAATAAAATTGATTTTAATTTGGTAATAGAATGTCTGTTTTTTATGTTGTTTTTTTTAACATCACTATCAATAAATGCAATGTCATGTGTGCGTATATACACGTGTACAAAATATCTTCGAGTCATGTTAGACATTTTCCAGGATCTTTAGCTACATTAAATTGATATGTCGTCTAAACGCAATGACATTATTTGGCAAGGGTAGAGATATCATAAATAATAATTCTACTATATCGTCATCTGAAAAAGAGACACAGATTTATGCAAAGTTTAAACGACTCGTAATCTGCCTTTTTTATAAAGAATATTTGTCGAAGGAATATCAGTAATTTTTATATAAAGAAATGTTCCTGGTTTCGTTTCCCGTGAGACCGACCTGCGATTGTATGGGGCGCCGTTTTACTTTTTAGTACCAGTTAGTGATATCACTCTTTTGAATAGGTGATAACACTTATTCAGTGATATCACTTATTCGAATAAGTGATATCTCTTATTCGAAAGAGTGATATCACTTATAAAAACGAATAAGTGATATCACTGTTCATATAAGTGATATCACTCTTTCGAATAGGTGATAACACTTATTCAGTAAGTGATGTCACCTATTCGAATGGGTGATATCACCATTGGAATACCGAATAAGTGATATGACCTATTCGTATATCACTCATTTGAATAAGTTATATCAAAACCTTATAAAAACCTTATGCTCCCCATTTCTGCTATAAATGTAGATCTGCAGTGAATATTACTAGGCCTATATCTATGGAAGAAAAAAGCGCAAAGAACGATATTACCGTATCGTGATAAATGTGCAGCGCTGCAAAATCGGAATCATCTCCCGTGTCTGTTGTAGGATTTGGACAGAGTTCAGCATTCAAAGCAGAGAGAGCCACCGAAACCATACCGCAATTTCTGTCATTTTGAACTTTAAAAATTGTTTTAAAAGTGGTTGAACTTAAAACACCCTATATAATTCTTTGGAACAAATGTAAGGAAAAAAGATTAATGACGCCCAAGACAAGTCATATTTTTGTTAGACCCACGAATATATTTTATTTTTGTGTAGGTGTATTCATTGGCATTAATTCATAAGTGATATCACCTATTCAAATAGGAGATATCACTTAGTCGAATAAATTAGTTGATTAAAAACGGTAATAAACACGTATGATATTCAGAAATACTGCTGACAAACAGTGGTGAACATTTATTATTAGTCCGCACTGGTTCCAGGGGAGTATAGTTTTGCCTGATGACCATCTTTCCTTTCCTTCATTCTTCCGGTCGTCGTTTTGAGACGACAGAGAGCGTCACATATGCGTTTTACCTAGATTTACAACTTAACACTTCCTTAGTTTTTCTCCAGTTAATGTAGTTTATGTAGTTTACGAGTTAAACCTAGTTTTTCTCTAGATAAGCCTAGTTTTTTTTTTTCCACAGTAACCAACATTGTCTGGAGAAAAACTAGGTTTGACTGGAGAAATATAAAAAAATCTCAGATACCAAAGTGAATGTCCAGGATATAGATACAAATCTGGTCAAACACCAAAATTCATGAGGTCCTCAGTCCATGGCGGAGTAAGCATCCCCCGTAGTACAGTCAAATCCAAATAATCCTCGTCACAATTAGTACAGACACTTAATAACAGACAACAAAAAGGCAACTCAACATTTCATTTAGTAAGTATGAAGCGTGTGTGCTTAATTCTATTGTATCTTTAATTTCTAGTTCGCTGGGATATATCGTATTGACATGTGTATAAAAATTGTCGTTATTAATTGACAAAACGTCGTCGATATATCAAAATGTCAAATTAAAGGACACCGCTGACTTTTTATTCTTTTGATTCAGCAGTTTCTGAATGAAGTCTGCTTCGTATGAATAGAGGAACAGGACAGAAAGGGGCACAATTGGTTCCCATAGAAATGCCAACATTTTGTTGAAAGACCACGTCTCCGAACATTACAAATGCATTGTCAATTAGAATTTTTTCGTTTCTTTTATCATGAGGTCTAAATGAGGTTTAACTGCGCCAAAATAAAAATAAAGCTAAACTATTATTTCTCGAGAAAAGCCTAATTTATCTGTGAAAAACTAGGTTTAAATGGGCAACAATCTCATTAATGAGTATTTATGTGATTTTGGCGCATTTATTTCTAGTTCTTTTCAGTTAAAAAGTTTTTCTACAATTAATGTGGGAACGAGAAAAAAAACTGACATTAATTGGAGTAAAACTAGGTTTAACTCGTAACCCGCATTAACTGGAGAGAAAAGTATGATCAAGTGAGAAAACAGTTTAACAAACTCAGCTTAAGAGGAAAGAAACTAGATTTTTTATTTTGGCGTACCTTATCAGTTAAAACTAATTTTTCTCCGGTTAAACCTAGATTTTCTTAGTAACCCGAATTAATGAGTATTTATGTGATTTTGGCGCAGAATTTATGTGATTTT
>BROG01000398.1:272500-665722 GCA_030159075.1 Atrina japonica | reverse complement strand
AAATATATACATGTATATTCTCAGGGATAGAGACCAAGTAATACTAAATACTATAAAAAGTGATGGTAATCGAACATTCCAGAAAGATTGTCAATAAAAAAATTTTTTTTTTGAAAACGGCAATAAAATATTTTCTGAGTCGCGGTGATTTCTGTGGGTCAGTCGGTAAACAGTAAACAAACTATATTTTATTTCAGGCCTAACTAAAATTTAAATCTTAGTACTTAAATATGTCTATCAATTTAAGAGTTGTGTTAATGGGTTCAAACAGACAGTTTGTTTAAATTAAATTGGAAAACACTTGTTTCTACTGTCTTTTCATTATCTCTTAGTCTCTTACATGAAAATTCCAATGAATAAATAAAATCCAATATATCGAGTATCTTTAGTTACAATATCATATCATATATCAAAATTATCTGGCCAATACACAGCCCTAGTTCAAGTTCCACTGGAACTTAAGCTGATTTTGTGAGAAAGTTTGCCAGTTTTCTTTTGGAAGGCCGGTGGTTTCTTCCCAGGTACATTGTAACCAGGTCCTCTCCTCCACCACTAAAAACTGGCCACCACCATATGACTAAAAAAATGTTGAATGTGACGTAAAAAGACATTTGAATTCAAATGTATTATTTTCAAATAAGTTACCTTGGTAATCATTTGATTAGTTACAATGTAAGTGCTAAAGTGTATTGCTTAATACAAAGTTGTTCACAGTAGGTTTGCTGACATTGTGTAAAACCCCACCCACTCATATGGTTTACACAAGAAAATCGTGTACCATAAATTGGAATGTTTTGGCATAGCGAAAATTTGGCCACTTTGGTAATAAAATGAAGGGTTATTTTTTGGTCAGTTAAATTTTGGCCATTTATGTTTATATCATGTTTAAATTTGGCCTGCCATTGAATATTCCAGGTGTTTGAAATATCAAAATATAGCACTCTACAATGCGACCAAATCACTCGAAAATGCAACCATATATTAGGTTTAGGAGAGTCATTATTCTAATTCAGTGGCCACATTGCGACCAGTTTTTTCCCCAGGTGGGAAAACAAAAGTTTGTCCGTTTTCACTGGGAAATTACATTACATTATCGAAATCATGGTCTGTTATGTGCTTTACAACAACCAATTGGCTATTTAGTTTTGATAAACCAGAGCTTCTAGGTCACATTGATTACTGTATTAAAAATATGTATGCTGTCATGTTTACGACTTGAAATTTTTCAAACAGAACACGATGACATTTTCTTTTCATTGTCGATTTCAACAGAAGCATCTGCCTCTTCATTGGACACTAGCAAATTTAAACGTAGTTAGTGTTACAGGAATACTGGAACCGAGTTATGGCTAGTGTTAGACGAGGATAGCGGGCAGACCACAGACACACCCGGAATTGGAAATTTTATCTGTAAATTAAAATCCAGAGTCAAACACCCGATGGTTGGACAAAAACCTTACAAAGAACTGTATAGGTGTTTGTCCGAGGATCGGGTGTTTGACTCTCGATTTTAACTTACAGATGAAATTAAAAAATTTTGTAGGCAGACACTGTGTTTTGTAAATTCTGTCGAAAAGAAATCAGTGTTATAAATTCAAAAACGGAGTTTAAGTGTGCCTCAATATTAGAGCAACAAATATGAAAAATATAGGCATATGAACACTCCCCGATTTATTAAAAAATGGACAACAGTTAATCATCTTGTTCAAAATGGATTGAAACAATAAAAAGTCGTGTCAACATAAAAATATATATGTTTATATACATGTATATATATTGGCGAGTAAAAGTTTCTGGCTGGCTAGTAAAATTTCTGGTTCACTGGCCAAATGAATTATTTATTGTTGTAGAGCCCTGAAATATTAAAAAGTATCGGTAGAGTAATTAGAATTGATGCATTATGTGGTACTTAATTAAGATTAACATCCTTTGGAGTTATTTTAAAAACACTTTGTTTGTTAATCCATAAAACAAGAATATATTTTCAAAAAGTATTGATAGAAACATTGTGTACATATTGTGGATGGTTTAATTTTGGCCATTCGTTTTTGATATATTTATAAATTAGTAGTAAACATAAGTATTTAAATAGATTTCTCCTGGGTAAAAAGCAATCACAGAAAAATCCAATTGTCCAGCAGGAGAAATATTATTGAAATCTTCTTGTCTGAATGCAAAATTGACTTTTCCGAAAATCAATTATACACATTTACATTATAAAAATGATGGTTTGTGTTTAAACATGTGTAATCTATATCAAATTAACTTTTGTCTTTAACAATTTTACTTGTCTGACCACAAAATGGACTTTTCCCAGACAATTGGACAAACCTGATTGTTGAACCCTGAAATGATTTACAATGTAAATTCGAGAAAACCTTTATATAGGAGCCACCCAATATAGGAAAATCCCTGAAATACCAATGATATTATATTATCAAATTATTATATATTTAAGTATAGTAATAGATTACAGATTTTCTGTCTGGGCCTTTTAAATTTTAATTTGAACAAGTAGAAGTATGTGTACTCTTTGTTTTGTCTTTTTATTTCAGTATCATGCTGCAAAACAGCCACCAAGAGGCAGAAATTTCAGAAAACTTAACATGCTTGAAATTCCTCGAAGGTCTCCAGACTGACAAATTGCCAAATCTGGGAGAAGTTCAAACAAAATTTATAAGTTCTAATACAGAGGAGCAAGATAAAGGGACATTACTGTGTAGTGTCAGACACTCAGCTTATAAGATCAATGTTGGAAATGACTATTCAATCCACAAGGTTCTATGTAAAACCAGAGACGAAAGTTGTACTGATGTACAGAATTCCCTCCAGAAAAGATTGGGACATACAGAGGCAAATAACAATGTGGTGACTATTTGTAGAAAACCTAGAGGCTTGCAAGGAAAAGACTTCAGCAAGGATGATTCAAGTAGTCATGTTGCAATCAGATTTAGGGGCTCTCACAAAAATTATGATTTCATAAGAGGTCAGTTGAAACAAGCAGGACTTCTGAAAGTTTCAAAAAAGTCTAACTACATATCCAATAGTTTTCTAGAGAAGTCTCCGACTGATGGTCTCGGTGATTGTAATTCAAATGTAAAATCTACAAATGACAATGTCTGTCATGTAGAGTTTGATAGAAACAAGAATGTTAAAAGCAAAGAACATGTACGTAACATTGATACTGACAATGGCCTTTGCAAACAGAGAGAATTTGATAAGAAATGTTCTGCACTAACAAATACAAAAGAGAGGATGGATTTGACTGAATTGTGTTCTGGACAAATTAAGTCACTGGTTAATACATCTCTGAATGAAATCTGGGACAGCGAGGAAGAGGTAAAAGAGACACCATTATCTCAGAAGGCTGTCAGTAGCTCTCAGAAGGCTGCTGATAACACTAGGAATGCTGCTGATGGCGCTACGGTAGACACAAGATCTTACACAAATGATTGCCTAGAACCTAAAGTGACTAAAACCGCAGAATCAGGACGGCTTTCTGTCCAGCATTTATTGAATCTACAATCAGCTGTTAACAGATTGTCAAGGTCGCAAGATGATAGTACATATGACTCAGGAAAAACAAGATCCTCCACTCTAGATGGTGAGTACTACATGTATATGTTGCTGCTATTATAGACTGTGGTCAGGTTATTTATGATTTTTTTAGGGTCTACAGTACCAGTATCCTTTGTAGAGCCCCATTTCCAGTCATGAAAAGAAAAGTGAATTTACTGGCAAAATTTATCTTACAAAATTGTAAAAAGACCATACATTGTATACAGTGTTTTTATACCTCATGTTTGTTAAATTATTCATGATTGGATTAAAAGCAGTCACATGACAAAAGATAATAAGGATATGTCACCAAAACTCCACCTCCGATGGAAATAACCCCAAGGTAATCACGTGACCATGGTATAATACCTTCGCTGCGCTTGGCAATGGGAAATAACCCCTTGCCGGCAAATCTCACGTGCATGTAAATCGAACACACTGTACACTTAACCCGATAACGGAGCGTATCCATTTTTCAGGTAATGCCGAAATAGAGTAAAATATATATCATTAAACCATTATGTTGTATTTAATTCATGACTAATGAATAACACATGGATAAATCTCTATTAAGTTTTAACACCAAAGGAAACAGTCAGCCACTTAATATCTTATTTAAGATAATGATTGAATGACAGGGGCATTTACGTAGTAAAAAACATTAAACATGTAAAACTGCTTATGTATGCTTTTGCCCTCTCTCCATAAGTTTTACATCTGTCTTATTAACTCATTCACTGCAAGAGCTCCTTTATACGGATCCATTAGTACAATTGCATAGTCTTATTTAATATTGATCATTGGGAAATGCACTTAGAAATGGAGCCCCTAAAGACAACATAATTCAACAATGGGACCCAATAGAACATGAAATACCTAATAATTTCAACACATGATTGAATACAGGGTCATTTACGTCATTAAACATTAAAACTATTTTGCCCTCTCTCCATAGGTTTTACATCTGTCTTATTAACTCATTCACCCCTAAAGACACATTTGAACTGACCTAAATCATTGATTTACAGAAGAGTCCATTATATTTCAGGGGTTAATGAGTTAATTTGATAAAATGTTGTACTCAAATAATTAAATAATCTCGTTCAATTTTGTTTTTGTATTGTTTATTTCGGTATGATAAAACATTTTTGGCCCTCTGTGTTGGGATACATCCCGAATTGTCTCTCAGGGAAGGGTTATAAAAAATAACCTTTCCCAGGGAGACAATTCGGGATGTATCCCTTCACAGAGGGCCGTAACTGTATAATAATGTGCATGGTATACATGTATGCTTGCATTATTTTATATTATGACTTTTTTGCCCATTGGTAAATAAAAAGAGGCTCTCATTGGGGGCTTACATGATGTACATTTAGTTTAACATTGGATACTATGGAAAATTTGTGTACATACATGTACAGAAATCTTCCTCTCAAGAACAACTGAACCAATTAGCACCAAATATTGAAGATGTACTAATTGTTACTAGCTCGCTTAGTTCTGCAAGAGTTTTTTTTGGGGGGGTGGGAGGGCTAAGTTTAATTTTGAACTTTACACGAGATCCATTAAAAATAGTCTCCGAATTGCATAGGTCTTACTTTAATATTGATCACTATGGGAAATGCATTTAAAAAAGATTCTTAGAAATGGAGCCCCTTTAATTTGGGGAACTAATTCAACATGGGACCCAATAGGAAATACATGCAAATACTTTCTAATAATTTCTTAACACATAGCTTGCATTTGATGAAACATGTTATAGTCCTGTTAAACATTTTCTTGATTAGAAAGCAGGGGATCACATTGCTGTAGTATTCATTGAATTTTCTTAAAACTTTAATTGTGTGAAGTGACAGTATCTCATGGCGTTGTGCTCCCAAATAGCCTTAAATAATTTACATTTTCCTACAAACATTCCATCTTATCTGTGCCAGCTCTAGTTTGTTTCAAGATTTTCCTGGTTGCAACAGAATGTCAAAAACCTTCCCCACCTCAATTGGTAAATACCAGACCCTTGAATCAATACTTAAAAATCTTAGGATATTTGCATGATCATTTATAGCTGCCAATTTATTTCACCTTTATCAAATTTGATGGTGTTGGAAGATGAAATACATTTTTTTTTTTGCTATTGAAATAATAGAATTGTTCGTTGTTTGCTGTCTACAAAAGCAGAATTCAGAAATTAATTTCAAGTTGAGTGTGAACTTTTTTACTTTTATGTGTGAATATTATTTCAGAGAATATGTTTGCCAGCCATTGTGTTCCCTCTACTAGAATAAACCCCAAAATACTTGAAACTCCTCCTGAGACACAGAAAAAGCATTGTTTGAGAAGGCCCTCTGGTATAATAACTCTTTCACCAAAATCTCCAAATAGAAAAACTTCTGACAGAAACAACAATGCATGTAATATGGCAAATACAGCAAGTCCACAGGAAGAGAAGTTACTTAACAGCAAAGAAAATGTCTCTATTGAAAATGTTTTTGAGACTGGAAAGAACACCTCAAATGATCGATCTACCTTCTGCACTCTACCTGTAGCTGATGAGGGAAAAAAGGACAAGTATGTCAGTGAATCAACAGAGTCCCTAGAGAAAGACAAACAGATCAACAAAAGTTTTGTAACCTTGGTGACCAGAAAAGATGGGTCATGTGACATTGAGACCAGCAAGTTAACGCTGGACAACAGACCGACACTTGAGGAGTTAGTTACCACTTTAGACAAAAATTCTACTGAAAGAAAAGATGAATGTTGTCATGGAAATATGAAGGGTATCAACTTGGATATAAATGAAAACAAAACCACCATTACTGAAGAAAGGTGGGATAGCAATATAGCAGACTCTGTATGTGTTTCTGTGGCATCTTCCATAGCAACCACAGGAAATTTCATTTCAGCTGCATTGGGATTTCCATCTCAGAAATGTCAAAATCCGGAAAGGAAGGAAACTGTTGAAATACCAGCTGCATCACCATCCAAAATATATGTACATAAACAAATGGAACAGGACACAGGAGTCAATGCTAAATCTACAGAAAGTGTTATTGTAAAACATATCAAATCAAGTAAGTTTTATTATACCTGTCAAAAGATGAGAGAATTGTTTTTCATGGAGGTTTGGTGGGTGGACACACATCAGTTTCCTCTGAATAACTTAAGTAAATTTTAACAGATTAATTTGAAACTTTATAGAAAAGTTTATTGCAATGAAAACTAAACAAGTTGGAAAACCAACATTTTTCGCCTCTTATTTATGGAGTTATGGCCTCTTGCAGAACTGCCAAAACTTTTTTAGCTCTATAACATAAGTGATTATTAACAGATTAATTTAAAACTTTATTGCAAGGTTTAAATTGCAATGAAAGCTCAGACAGTTTGATAGATAAAATTATTCACTCGTTATTTATGGAGTTATGCCCTCTAGTTTATACAAGTGGCAATAGCTCCGTAAGAGTGTAGGTCTGTAAAATATAGGATTTTAAAATTGTCCAAAAAAAAAAAAGATAAAAGTGTATGTTGTCTAAAACTTTCATGCACAAGTTACAAAAACCCATTTTTGTACCATTGTAGGTGACAAACATTCGGACATAAGGCCTATACCAGCAACACTATCATTCAAATTTGGTACAAGTGGTACTAATGGAGACGGTATGAAGTTCCCTATTGGTGTTGTCACTAACAGCAAAAAGGAAATCATCGTGGCTGACACTGGAAACCATGTCGTTAAAATGTTTGATGACAAGGGAAAGTTTATAAGAGAGATTGGGCGAAAAGTAAGAATTGATAGAATAACAAATTAGATCTAGTCAGATCTATACAGATTTGAGAGAATTTTCTCTGATTTCTCATCTGTACATATGTAATAGGGTTAGTAAACCTTATATATCTACAGTAGTAGGACATAAATGAGTTCACAAAAATGTATTTCATTATATATTCTTGATAATTCTGCATTTGTTTGATTTTTTCCACTGAATTTAGTAGACATCCAAAATAAATGAAAATGGCACATTTAAGTCTGGAAATCTGGGCCTGATTTTGATAATAATTTCATTAGTTCACATCCACAAATTACTTAGGTACGGTATCAATGGTTTTATTTTGGTATTTATGAATTACATCATAAATTCATTCATTTTGTTTGTAATAAACATCAAAATGACATAGCTAGAATTTTACTCTCATGAAGAATGATGTATTTCTCCTGAAACAATAAGGAGATTTCAATGGATTTTCTAGCATATGAGAACCAAAACCTCAACTTTCTGTGTATCAGTTATTTCTGAAATAGGGTGTACAATGAAATATAGAGGAGTTATTGGAAAATCACGAATTTACTAATAATATATAGTGAAAATAAATTTTGCGAACTCATTTATGGCCTATTGCTGTAGTTCCATATTAAGTAGTCTTTATTTGCAAACCTGCCAACCCTCCCGTTTTGTGTGGGAGACTACTGCAAAAACATGGAAATTTCGGAAATCTACTGCTTGCAGGTCCACTCCTGCTCTGGAGTATAAAATCTCCCGCAGTTAGATATTTTAACCCCGCAATGACCCGCAAGTAAAAGTTGGAACCGGGCAACAAGATTTCAATTGTCCATTGTGGCATTTGTCCACTCGTGCAAGTAAAAATGTCAGTAGAAGTACAACCATTCATCATTTCAAAAAGTTTCAGTTTCAAAACTGATTTATTTCCTTCTATTTGTAGTTCAAAATGAATTTCTGAAAACAATTAGAAACTAAAATAATTATTTTATTGACAATTCAACACGTTAATCTTTACCTCATGGCTGGAAATGTCACAAAATACATTGTGTGTTAGCTGCTGTTGCTTGGAGTTTATGGAGGAAGTGGAAGTATGACATGTTATGAGTATTGTCCAGACTCTGGAGTATTGAAAACAGCTTGTCTACAATATAAAAATGAACTGAAGAAAAAAAGTATATCTATTAACTTTCATTGGTGTTTTGTAATGTATGTAGTGTACAGATCGTATATTTAGGCTGAAAATGTCTTCCACACAAAATCTCCCCCTCAGTTGTCATAGCTGAGGGGTAGATCTCCCTCATTGAAGGTTTCAGAGGTTGGCAGGTATGTATTTGAATTGTTACATACAATTGTATATCACCAGGACACACATGAACCTTTTAGGCTAATAGCATAGAAATTGTAACAGATATTGAAAAAACTCATCTCTGATTGGCATAGAAATTGTAACAGATATTGAAAAAACTCATCTCTAATTG
This sequence comes from Atrina japonica, assembly GCA_030159075.1. Lineage (NCBI taxonomy): Eukaryota > Metazoa > Mollusca > Bivalvia > Pterioida > Pinnidae > Atrina > Atrina japonica. The sequence goes on along the minus strand of BROG01000398.1, from coordinate 656,913 downwards.
GTCAGGAAAACAAATTCTGGAATTTGGTGCTACAGTTTGGTTAAAAACCGACGAGCCAGGGTTGGTATATTCCAGATTTCTGTTTGGTTTGTATATTCCAGATTTATGTTTAGTTCGGTTCGGTTAAAAAATTATTATTCTAAAAGGTCCTTTTTATTACCCAAATGACATGCTATTTACTTGAAAAAAACACCAATACTTCTAATAAAACAAACTTAATATTCTTTATCAGAATATAGAATAATCTATAAATGATAATTACAAATATAATTTGAATGTAATAATGTAATAATATATCCAGTCTGTAAATAACCTGCAACTATTTTGTAATTTTGTGTCCTGTTAGGTGTGAGATATATACTAGACTAGAGCCCACATATGACTCTGTTGCACCACAGGGTTTCATATTTGGGATAGAAACGCTTGCCAGTCAAATGATATGCTTTCTAGATTGTGTTTATACTTCTGTGGTTGCACTTGGAGACCAAGACTTAGCTGTAAGATTAACTGAACCGAAAAAAATTAGAACTGTAACAGAAAAAACTGAACTGACTGAAATCAATCCCGAACCATCCCACCCCTAGTCTCAATAGGTAAAAAAAAGCTAACTCTATATGGATGTTCGTGCTCTGATTTCCTAAAATAATGTCAAAATGTCCAGCTGATTGATTCAGGCTTTTGGGGACCTCTAGAGTTTGATAAGTTTACTTTTTAAGTTTTAGTCAAAACACTTTACACCTGAAATATATTTCACTTATTGTGACACATGGGATCTATGTATATTGTACATGTAAATATTGCTGTTGTACATGTAAGTACATGACATCTGGTTTGTTTCTAGGGTACTGTAATGGAATGCTTTGGTCATTTTGTTTTTTTGATAGTCAACTTTCTATATATTCTAGGTTGGCCTGTGGAGACCATCAGCTTTGGTAGTCAACAAACATGATCAGATTTTTGTCAAAGATGATGTTGCAGTACATGTATTTACTTCCTTGGGGGAATTTTTACACAGAATTGGAGCAAATAGGCTGAATCATCCTTTTGGTAATTATGTTCCCCAAATGAAGTGGGGGACATTATTTGTTTATGTCTCACATTTTCAGAATAAAAGTCACATGACCAAATTGTGGCTTCTGAACCGCTTGACCGATCCTAACCAAACTTCACATGGATATTACATTTTCCGAAAAGAAGACACATGACCGAATAGTATCTCCTGATTGGTCCAATACTTAAGAATTAATATGAACATTAAGGATTGAGAGGGCTATTAAAAGGTTTGAAAGTTGAATGTTGAAGTTGAAAGTGAAAAGGTCACACTTATTACTCTTCCTTCTTTTTCTTCTTCCTTGAACTTGAACAATGTATGTGACGTCATGAAAAAATGGTGTCTTTGGCAAACCAAGGCTTCTGATTCGTCGAAATTTCAGAATTGTTTGATTTTGATGAAATTTGGAATTTATTGGTATGAAAAGATTGCTATTTCAATAGTATGATTTTTGTTGCCATCTGTGGCAAATCAAGGCTTCTGATTGGTTGAAATTTCAAAATTGTCTCATTTTGATGAAATTTGGAATTTATTTGTTTCAAGGGATTGTGATTTCAATTGAATTGAGATTTGTTGCTGTCTATAACAAACCAATGCTTCTGATTGGTCAAAATTTCAAAATTGTCTGATTTTGATGAAATTTGGAATTTATAGTTATCAAGGAATTTCAGTTGTATGAGTTTGATTGCCATGGATGGCAAACCGAGGTTTCTGATTTGTGGAAATTCTGATGTCGCATTTTGAAACTACCCACAAAGGAAAAACTGCTTAACTAGTTTGGGGGACATCCTGTAATAGCTGGGTGTTACAATTATACCTCGTTTTCAGTGACATCATCTTCATTTGAATAATAGGGAGTGTTTACTGCATTTACTATCAATACTTCTTAGTTCTCTAAAATTTTATTTGATATTAATTGTTCTGTTGAATCTACTTCAGGCATTTTAGGTTACCTGGGTCAAAGGCTCATGGTGACCTATTGCGATTGTCTTTTGACTGTTGTGCGTAGGTAAAATTTACAGATTTGTGACTTCTTCTCAAGATCCAGCTGGCCAAATTTAACTTAACTTGGCATATACCATCCCCCATGTGAAGCCGCATAAAGTTTGCAAATGAAAAAGGGCCTAAAGTTTTTTTGTCAAATTTTAGACATTTTTGACTTCTGAAGACCCAGTGGACTAATTTTTACCAAACTTGACAGGAAATTTTCTCAGGTGACTGTTAAGTCTCATTGGGTCTCTTGTTATCTTTACTCCATAAGAAATTTTTATTCTACTCTTGGTGATTTTTAAGGCAAGGCCTTATTGCTATGACAGGCTCAAAACTCCTGGGGTTTTTTCATCTACTCAATTAAGCATCCTTGGCTATATCGTACAAAAATCAATGTGCCATAGGATTTGCACAACTACTTTAACTTGCGCTGTAGAAAATAGTTACCTGAGATTCAGCCGTTAAAACACTTCTTTGTGTCTGAATCTTTTTTTCCTTCATATACTCTCACATTATTGTTCCTGAACTAAGATGCAGTTTTTTTTTTAATTTGAAAACACATTGAAACTTAAATGAACAACAAAAACAAGTGAAAATGCTGTGATGAATTATATCTATAGTAACCTGACATAGGACAACTGGTGAAAAGGATGATTCCCTCACTTCAGCTTTGCCGATTTTGACATTGATACACATTTTAATTCGCACGTTTTTTTATTTTTTTTTTAAACTGGAATTGGTCATTGTTTCCTTTTTATTCATGTGAATTTTTTCTTTTGTTAAACACAAAACTGATAAATTATTAAAGTTTTCAAGCTTACTCTTTGAAGTGATCATTGACAAACTCACGATTAAACCTTTCGTGTCTGACAATGAGTAGGATGCATTCCTGGTGTGATGTAAATTCTGTTCATTTGCGAGAAAATAAAAGATAAGTTTACTCGATCATGGTTCTGATCATATAGCACATACTTGAATGCAGCTAGTGATGGCATGATTCCTGCCAGAGTTTTGGAAGTCTAGCCAGTTAGTTTTAGTTGATCTGTTTACATTGGTCATTGCTACCATGGATGTTTCAACCTTAAATCAGTTCAACTCGATGTTTAAATTTTTTTCACCCAATTGGTATTATGGACATCAATCTATATTTATATTTCCGTTTTTACATACGAAATGTAATTTTAAGGTTGTTGGACGAATGTATTGCTGTTAAGAAAAATGAGGAAGTAAAGGGAATTGAATAATGCAACATTTTTTTTAAAGATGTTGAAAGTCAAGATAGGTCTGCGTGTAAATCTAAGTCCGACTCTGTATGTCCTCTGTTTTGTAATGTAAACATATGGTAAAATGTATAAATTTTTACTGATGCATGCATAATCAAACATTTGCATCCACTGAATTCTTATATTTCAGATAAATGTTTTGGTTTAAACAGCATGCCAATTTATGTACTGCAATATGTAATTCATCAATATCAATTCATCATGAATATTCATCATACTGTCAGTGTAAACAGAAATGGTCTATTTGTAATTATTTCTTGGCTATTTTTATTTTTAGCTCACCTGGCACTAAGGGTCAAGTGAGATATTGCTATAGCCAAAGGTCTGGCGTCCATCGTCGTCTGTCTGTTAACTTTTGCATTTAAACATCTTCTTCTCAAGAACCAGTTGGCCAATTTTAAACAAACTTGGCATATAGCATCCCCATGTGAAGCCGCAGAAAGTTTGCGAATGAAAAAGAGATAGGAATAATAGGGGCCCTAAAAGGACCAAAACTTGGTTCATCTTTAAAATTCTTCTCATAAACCAATGATCAGATGACTTTCAAATTTTGTATGCATGATTGTTAAGTCAATATCTACAAAGTTTGGGAAGGAAAATGAAATCTGTCCATAAACAAGCCATTAGGGGGCGCTTCAGTAACACAGGGTATATTTGTATTACAAATTGTTTAATAACTCAAAACTGATCGACTTTTTGTATACAGAGATATATAAGAAAGTTGTTACGAATTATCTGAGGATCATTTTGACAAAATTTCAGGGTCATGGGGTTAAAGTAGAAGTTCTCAGGCACCTAAGTAAATGGGAAAAAATATGTTTTTTGTAATATTTTCAACATTTTTGACTACTTCTCCAGAAGCATTAGACCAATTTTATCAAACTTGACAGGAAATATAACCATGTAAAGCAGTATAAAGTTTTCAGATGAAAAGGGGCTAGGACCAAACATGGCTGCCATGGCTAAAAATAGAACAAATGAGTCAGTAGATACTTTTAATTTAAAACATGTATCTAAAAAATTATTACAGCTAGAGAAAAAACCGTTACCTTAAAATGAGCAGCTTGGTGGAAATTGTCGGGTTGACTATTTCCCTTTTTTGTGAATTTTTCATGTTTTTGGATGTTTTTCGATATTATCTATATTATAGTATTATAGATATAGTAAAAGTGAAAGTAGTAAAAATGTTCAGCATGCAAAGATCTACAAAAAAGTCAAAATGAAAGGGGGGGGGTATTTTCCACATTTCAATGTTTGTTCATATCAGCGAGATCAGCCCAGGGGTGGATCCAGGGTGGGGCAAAGAGGGGGGGGGGAGTTACCCCTCTTTAAAAATCTTCTCCAGAACTGCTGCATGGATTGAAATACTAATGGCATCTGAGTGATTTTTATGGATGCATGATTCAATATCCTGTTTTTTGAATAAATTTGAAAACTTTGACATCTTTTCCGGCTTTTGTCATTTTCATTCAAATTTAAGTCTTCTCAACTACCTAAGGAGTGTTAAGATAATTTGTAAATTTGAGATTCCCATATTTGTAAGATACCAGCACAGTTCAGGTGAGCGATGTGACCCATGGGCCTCTTGTTGAATTTTTTTTTGCTATTATTTCTAAAATGCATCAAAACTAACTGGCCAAAAATGATCAGCAGGACAAGATCTATCTGTGTTGAAAATTTCAGAAGAATCTAATAAACTGATTTTGAGTTATGGCCCCTGAAATGTAAATTTTTAGCAATTTTCATAGATTTGGGCTATTATCTCCAAAACAATAATAGCTAGTTATATAAATTAAAAGTAAAAATTGCAAATATGATCAGTAAAACCAAACTTTACAGGAATGATGTATGGAAGGTCCTTTCCTAAAATTGCCCCAAATTTTCCAATCTGCCAAAAAACATGGCTGCCAGTGCAGGACATAGTTCATCGTTTGACTCTATGGGTAACAACTCTGAAACTACTGTAGCAAGTTGAACTAAACTTTGCAGGAATGATATATGGAAGATCCTTTACTAAGATTGCTCAAATTTTTTTGATCCGTCAAAAAAATATATGGCTGCCAGTGCAGGGCATACCATAGTTTAACATAGTCTTTGGTCAGTCCCCTGTAAAAATGGTGTTCAGCAGGTTCATATCTCATCCAAAAAAGGCTTCCAATGTAGTTTAACATTTGATCCTATGGGAAACACATCTGAAACTGCTTTGCAAATTGAAACTAAACTTGGTCAGTATAGTCCGGTTGAGCAATACAGGCTCAAATTTGGTATGGTATCACAACAAGCAATAATGTTTAACATATGATACAGGTTTTGTTGTCTTTTAACTCTCTGCAGAATTGGAGTGAGGGTCCTATGTGACCTAGTTTTTTCTGGTTGCTTGTGTTCAATTTTCTTGAGGGCGCAAGTAGTCCCACAGTTTTCACCCAAATATTTCGCGATTTGGCATGTGTGATTGGTATCATATGAAGATGTGCATGTGGTAAAATGAAGATGCTACGGTAATTTTCCCGAATTTTGGCCCTTTGATTGTCAAAAAAAGGACATAATGTAGAAAATGTAAGAACTTTTTTTTTTTCATTTAATTCCTTTCAAATTTGGTATGGTATCACAAGAAGCAATAATGTTTAACATATATTATGGGTTTTGTTGTCATTTTTCAATTTAAAAAAGTTTTTCAAAGTTATGGCCGTAGTAGTTGTGACCTAGTTTCTGGTTTCTTGTGTTTATTTTTCTTGTGAGCATAACAAATCCCACATATTTCATCTAAATATTTCCCACTTTGTGTAATTGGTATCACATGAAGATGTGAATGTGACAGGTCATAGAATACAAAACCCCCAAATAAAAAAAAATGAGTGGGCATTCTATTTAAAGATGTGCCATGGCATATGAAGCAATAGTGTTTAACATATATTACAGGTTTTGTTGTCGTGTTTCAACTTCCTGCCGCATTGGAGTTATGTCCCTTCTTGACTGGTTTTCATTTATTATCACCTGGTGATACAGATCGCTGTATACATTATACGTATGCCCCCCTTTCAAGCAAAATGCACTCTTATTGTACATGTAACATGTTAACAGAAACACATGTGACAATGTAACATATATGCATGTATGTCTCGGGTATCAACTTCGAATATTTTTAAAATTGAATTCAAATTTGACAAAGGACATGCATTTCAGGACTTTAAGTCTTCTGATTTATTTTATTGACAGGCCTGGCACTGACCCCAAATGATCTTCTTGTGACACTAGATACCGACAAAAGAAACCCCCAAGTGTATGTGATGTCTCAAGATGGACGGGATATCAATAGCTTCACATATAATCCTCTGTTGGTCAATCCATTAAGAAGCAAATGTAGATTCCTTGCTGTGCATCAACACAGACTAATTGTTAGTGATCTAGGTAAGTTATGTATTGAAGTAGAACAGGTATATGTTTTACAAACACACTGTAGTGATACCTGAAGCATCTAGTAGAGATGTATGTTTTAGAAAAACCCTGTAGTCATACCTGAAATAAATGTCAGTGGTATGTTTTACAAACACTGTAGTGATATTTTAAACATCTAGCAGAGATATATGTTTTACAAACACACTGTAGTGATACCTGAAGCATCTAGTAGAGGTACCGTATCTGTACTAAAAATGGAGCCGGTGCCTATAATAGGAGTTTTTGAATTTGAATTTTTTTTTTTCATGATGCAAATTTTGATTACATTAAAAATGGTAAAATACTCCACTATGCAAAGTTATCTACAAGGTATATAGCTGTTTGTATTGATTTAATTACATTGTAATCCCACCTGATGTATTAATAGTGGAAAAGAAACAATGTAGCAAAATTTGTTACTGTCAAATCAAGATTTACTATATGAAGTACTAAGACTATACATGTTTTTCACAGTTGCTTTATTGAAACAACAATTTCATTGATTTGATCTCTGACATTCAAAGTGTGACACTGATATTATTATGCGAGATTTTGGTAATTGAAATGAAATGAACTATAATACCATGATAAATAGAATGATATGGACACATACACTTTTTCCTCAGATTATTTAAATACGATTTATTTAGAATAACCAGAAAAATTTCATTTAATGTTTTTAATTTCTACATGTTTAGTTTACATGCATCAACTTCTATAATTCCGCGTTTTATGTAACATCACATTGTACACATATGCTTCAATACAATTACTTAATATGAACTGTATACAGCGATGGGTATTAGACTTTTAAGTGCCATTATGTTGTCATTATTTTCTGTTTATTTACTCAAGTAACGATGACGTAATTCTACTTTCAATTGTTCTGAAGACGGCTCTGCTTGGAGTTGAAACATGTAAACAACAAGCTCAACGTTAATACAATTTACTCAACCTTACAGAGTTTTTATTGTGTTGTAGACACAAACCCCTTTTTGGAATTTTTGGAATCTATTATTTTGTGGACTCTGTTTACCTTCGGTATCCAGGGTGAAGACTCCTACCGGATTATTTATACTGTCTACCTTCAGGGACATTGTTACCTCCACCCCCTCTCTTGTTATAAAAATAAAACGGTAAGAATTTTTTAACAATCAGTAGATCTACATGAAAAAAATATTTAGGGGCAGGCACAGATAGGACAAATATGGTATATGTTTTACAAACACACTGTAAGATACTTGGAGCATCTAGTAGAGGTAAATGTACAATCTGATGACATATCTAGCAGAGGTATGTTTTACAAACACACTGTAGGGATACCTGAATCATCTAGTGGAGGTATATATTTTACACACATTGTAGGGATACCTGAAACTTTGAGCAGTGATATTATTTTTAAAAACACACTGTAGTGATACCTGGTTATTGCAGGTGCTAACTGTGTATACCTGACGGATAATTCTGGTCAGACAATTCGAAAAATGGGAAGCTATGGGTCAACTCCAGGAAATTTTGTAGAGCCATCTGGTGTGACCACTGACCATCAAGGAAACATTATAGTGGCGGACAGCAAAAATGATAGAGTGCAGGTAGGTCATATTAATCTTGCAGATAATTAGGCACCAAGTATAAAACTTCCCAGGACTACTGAACTTGTATTTTGGCTTAATTGAAATTCAAAATCTGGTTAATGAACTGGTCATGTCTGTCTGTCCAGATATCCATCTGTGTCAAAATCTGGTTAAGCTCCATTGATGAAAGATGATGCCTTTTTAAAAACATTTTGAAACTGACTATTCATTGCAACCTTTGTTTTTTTTTTAAACCTTTTATTTGGGGAGGGGGGTGTGTTCAAAGTAATATTTAGATAGGTTCAAAAGGGGATGGGGTTTACTATTGAAACCTATAGGAAATTTTTTTATACTTCATTAAAGGAGTCCATTATATTTACTTTTTCCTAATTGGAAGGATTATTGTTGACGTCAGTGGGATCCTTGCAGGATTTGTCACAGCCCATTAAATTCATGTTTTTATGAATTACATGAAATCTTAAGTTGTGTATATGGGTCTTGTTCCACCCCTGAAATATCTAAATCATTATCATGTCTATTTTTCAGATTTTTGATCCCAATGGCATTTACTTGTGTTGTGTCCAGTTCAGTGAGCCAATCATGAGACCATCAGACATTCATATGACCAATGATGGATATCTGTATATTACCAATTTTATTTCACATCAAATTAAAGTTTACAAATTAGGGTAACACAGTAATTGACAAAGTTCGATATAAGTAATAGGGTAGACATCTGATGACACTTTGATTCAGAAAGTAGACACTTGATAATTGTATGACACTTTGATTCTACATATCTGATGGTTGTGTGAGGCTTTGGTTCTAGACATCTGATGGTTGTATGACACTTTGATTCTAGACATCTGATGGTTGTATGACACTTTGATTCTAGACATCTGATTGTTGTGTGACACTTGGATTCTAGACATCTGATGGTTATGTGATGCTTTGATTCTATACATCTGATGGTTATGTGACACTTTGATTCTAGACATCTGATGGTTATGTGACACTTTGATTCTAGACATCTGATGGTTGTGTGACACTTTGGTTCTAGACATCTGATGGTTGTATGACACTTTGGTTCTAGTGACACTTGGATCTTAGACATCTGATGGTTGTATGACACTTTGATTCTAGACATCAGATGGTTGTATGACGCTTTGATTCTAGACATCTGATGGTTATGTGATGCTTTGATTCTAGACATCTGATGGTTGTGTGATGCTTTGATTCTAGACATCTGATGGTTGTGTGATGCTTTGATTCTATACATCTGATGGTTATGTGATGCTTTGATTCTAGACATCTGATGGTTATGTGACACTTTGATTCTAGACATCTGATGGTTGTGTGACACTTTGGTTCTAGACATCTGATGGTTGTATGACACTTTGGTTCTAGACATCTGATGGTTGTATGACACTTTGGTTCTAGACATCTGATGGTTGTGTGACACTTGGATTTTAGACATCTGATGGTTGAATGACACTTTGATTCTAGACATCAGATGGTTGTATGACGCTTTGATTCTAGACATCTGATGGTTATGTGATGCTTTGATTCTATACATCTGATGGTTGTGAGATGCTTTGATTCTACACATCTGATTGTGTGTGACACTTGGATTCTAGACATCTGATGGTTGTATGACACTTTGATTCTAGACATCTGATGGTTATGTGATGCTTTGATTCTAGACATCTGATGGTTGTGTGATGCTTTGATTCTACACACTGATGGTGTAGATGCATATTGGTAATTTGACACTTTACAATGGTAGGTGTTGATGCATATCTATACTGCATAACTTTTCAACGGTGCTTTGACACTGATGGCATAGATGCATATACTGTGATGTTGCACTGCTTGTATTGATATTTTATGGTGCTGTTAGACTTTTCAATGGTGTTGTGACACTGATGACATAGATATATAATGGTGCTGTGAGACTTTACAATGGTGCTTTGACACTTACTATGGTGCTGTGACACTAGAATGGTGCTGTGAAACTGAATGTTTAGATATTTGATGGAGTTGTGACACTTTAAACTGGTACATTGACATTTACAATGATGCTGTGACACTTACAATGATGCTGTGACACTTACAATGGTGCTGTGCCACCTTCCCTTTAGATATTTGATGGTGCTGTGGCACTTATGTTCTTGTGAAATGTAATTTGATAATAGAGTTATAGTAATTTTTTATCGTTTTATTTTTTGGTTTTTTGTTTTTGTTTTTGTTTTTTGTTTTTTTGACAATATTATTTTGCTTTGATATTCTGATATTTAGTTGTTAATATTTTAGGTCACTTCAGGCCACAGAACTGTTAGCCATTACTCTGTCTTCATCTGTTGTCATATATTCTACTAAAGGGCATAGTGTCGATCAATGTATAATATACATGTATTTATGGAAATATTTAATATATTTTGTCATAAATATGAATATTTCACTGTAGTTTGAGGTCTAAATATGTGAAATAAGGCTTCATTGAATTCTTATCTAAGATGATAACAATTTAATTTGACCTGAGGTCAACTCATGTGACCTACAGTTTGAACTTAAGTGGAAAATTGTTTTAAACATTAAAACAATCAGTGTTCAATTGTGAAAAAAGTTTGGATTTTGAGTCATACTATGTCTATACATTTTTCATTGATTAAGGTACTCTGAAATGTTCTCCTAAAGCCTTTGATAGAATTAAACCAAATTTGAAAGGTAGATATGCCACTGCAAACAAATTTTGAATTTGGTGGTTAAATTGTAAGGCAAGAATCTGTGGAAAGGTCAGGATTCATGCTTCCAAAGAAGCATTTCATAGCTACCAGACTCTAAATTCTGACCTGACACCCCCCCCCCGAACACACACACACATACACCTGTGGCTATGCTTCACTGCTACATTTTTGATATCTTAAACACCCTGTGACACATATTCTAGCTTCCAGGCAATCTAGAACTCAGTTTTTGGGAAGTTTTTAAATTTTGCAAGCATTGAGAGACCCAATTGTAGCTTCCAGGCACTAAAATTCAACAGTGGATAGTGGCCAAATGCCAGGGAATATGGGAGTATACACCCTGGTCCACTTTTTGGCATTTTCAAACTTCAATAGATGAAATCACCAGGATATGCTCCCAAGAAATAATCAATTTTACAAGTTCTGAGGGGCCATAACCCAACTTCCAGGCATCAATTTGGGAACTGTTTTGTCTCAAACTGTCAAATTAACAAACTTAAATAAATCTCCACAATGAATTGAGCTTTAGCAAACATAAAACTGTTTTAATTTCATCTGAAGAAAAATTTTGTGTCTAATGAAATCTTTTGATAAAAAGATTTCCAAATTCAAGGGAGGTGGGAGTTGCCACCTCCCTAGCCCCTTTTGGATCTGCCAATGGTATGTATGTATAAATATATGTATTTTTGTTTAGTTACCTTCAATTTGTTTCATTTCATCTACAGTGGAATCTCGTTATGTCGAAATCGGATGAGTCGAAATTTTGGATATGTTAAAATGGAAAGACCAGTCCCAATTTTTATTGGTAGAATAATTTATCAATTAAAATTATCTGTTATCTCGAACTCCGGATATCTCGAACTAAAAGGGGCGGCCCTTGAGTTTCAGGATAACGTGATTCCACTGTATTTTGTTTCACACTCTACGGACATGATGTTATTTCATGGTGTTTTGACACTGGTAGTATAGATTTGTTTTGACACTGGTAGTATAGATTTTTTATGATGCTGCGACATTACATAGATATTAATTTGTATGATGCTGTGACACTATATAAATGTTAATTTGTATGGTGCTGTGACACTATATAAATGTTAATTTGTATGATGCTGTGACACTATATAAATGTTAATTTGTATGATGCTGTGACACTATATAGATGTTAATTTGTATGATGCTGTGACACTATATAGATGTTAATTTGTATGATGCTGTGACACTATGTAGATGTTAATTTGTATGGTGCTGTGACACTATATAAATGTTAATTTGTATGATGCTGTGACACTATATAAATGTTAATTTGTATGGTGCTGTGACACTATATAAATGTTAATTTGTATGGTGCTGTGACACTATATAGATGTTAATTTGTATGATGCTGTGACACTATATAAATGTTAATTTGTATGATGCTGTGACACTATGTAGATGTTAATTTGTATGATGCTGTGACACTATATAAATGTTAATTTGTATGATGCTGTGACACTATGTAGATGTTAATTTGTATGATGCTGTGACACTATATAGATGTTAATTTGTATGGTGCTGTGACACTATATAGATGTTAATTTGTATGGTGCTGTGACACTATATAGATGTTAATTTGTATGGTGCTGTGACACTATATAGATGTTAATTTGTATGGTGCTGTGACACTATATAAATGTTAATTTGTATGGTGCTGTGACACTATATAAATGTTAATTTGTATGGTGCTGTGACACTATGTAGATGTTAATTTGTATGATGCTGTGACACTATATAAATGTTAATTTGTATGATGCTGTGACACTATGTAGATGTTAATTTGTATGGTGCTGTGACACTATATAGATGTTAATTTGTATGGTGCTGTGACACTATATAGATGTTAATTTGTATGGTGCTGTGACACTATATAGATGTTAATTTGTATGGTGCTGTGACACTATATAGATGTTAATTTGTATGATGCTGTGACACTATATAAATGTTAATTTGTATGATGCTGTGACACTATGTAGATGTTAATTTGTATGATGCTGTGACACTATATAAATGTTAATTTGTATGATGCTGTGACACTATATAGATGTTAATTTGTATGATGCTGTGACACTATGTAGATGTTAATTTGTATGGTGCTGTGACACTATATAGATGTTAATTTGTATGGTGCTGTGACACTATCATAGTATATTTTTTTTTCCTGGTGCTGTGACAATGAAGAAATTGATGTTATTCTATGCTGCTGTGAGACTGGTAAAATAGATGTACAGGTTATGTGAGATTGATGTTCATCGTGTTGTAACATGACAAAATAGATGTTATTTCATCGCGTTGTGATGCTTTGATGGTATGAATGTTTTTAGGGTACATATGTTTCATGACACTTCATTTTATATTTGTTAGTGCATTTCTGTAGTTGATGGTAATTGTGTAAGGAGTTAATACAAACTTGAAGTTGCCAAATTTACTGGATACTCAAGTTCAACCAACACACAAAAATTCTGCTGCACTGCATAGTGTGGGCATACATTTGTAAATGATGATGGATATTTTTGTTCATTTGAAGAAAACTGGGGCTTTCATGGCCGAGTGGTTTGAGCATTGCGCTTTGAATCATGACCTCTCTCACCTCTGGTCAGGGCAGGTTTGAGGCCTGTCGTAACCTAAGCTGATTCTGAGAGAATGTTTGCCAGTTTACTTGCAGAAGGCTGGTGGTCTTTTCCCAGGTACAATGTAACCCTGTTCTCTCCTCCTCCATTAAAACTGGCCGCCACCATATAACGGTAAAATTGTTGAGTGTGGTGTAAAACACCATTAAAATAATAAAAAAAAAAAAAAAATTTGAAGACAACTTCAGAAATATTAAAAATTGTTGTTGTTATACAAGATTTCTTTTGTAAATGATGAAAAATTAATATGTTTCCTACTTAGCTTGAACCAGAAGTTTCACAAACAACTTAAGTCAAAATGATTAAATGAAAGTTGGGCATGAGAATGTTAATTTGGTAATTTATAAAGTCATCTGGACTGGAATCAAAATAGATAAAAATTGTAAAAAACAAAAATTATCAGTATCCAAATTAGTCATGACTGAAATGTCCTTCTGCTTTATTTCTTCAAGTTTATCCAGGTCAAGAAAGGGTTCATGAGACTCCACGTCACAAGGTATATATGGATTACCTTGGCAGCTAGTATAGATAGAAATATGTCAACATGAAAACATCCACAGATTGTCAGTTTAAAACTAATTTTTCATGTTTTGGCCGTTATCAATTTTTATTATGTCACCTGAGCCAAAGGCCAAAGGCAGTCGTTTGTGACATGCATGATGAGTTGTTGACATTTTCAACTTCTCAAAAACCAGTTGACCAATTTGAGCCAAAGTTTGCAGGAAGTATCTCCATGGGAAACCATATAAAGTTTGTGGATGAAAAGGGCCTCGGTCTACTAGGGGCTGTAGGTGTTAAAAGGACCAAAACTTGGTCCATCTTTAAAAGTTTTCTCATGAACCAATGATAAGATGACTTTCAAACTTTGTACGCTTGATTGTTAAGTCAGTATCTACAATGTTTATGAATGAAAACAAAATTCGCTCATAAATCGGCCACTGGGTGGTGATTCAATAACATTGGGTAAAGTTTTATATAAATGGCTTAATAACTTGACACAGATTGTTTTTTAATACAAAGATAAAAGGGTCATTTTACCAAATATCCTAGGTCATCGGATTAAAGGTCACAGGCACCGAAATAAACAAAATATATTCTTTTTGGTCAAATTTTATACACCTACTCTAGAACCATTGGCCACTTTGAAGTAAACTTTACAGTCAGTATATCAATGTGTTAAGATGAAAAGAGGCTAGGACCAAACATGACTCCCATGGTTTTAAAATCAAAAGAATAAGTCGGCAAATATCATATTTTATTAAAATTGGGGGCCCATTGCCTTAAAGTGATCGTTTTCAAAATATATTTTGATGGAAATTGTCAGGTTAAAGCTTAAGGGGGTTAATTCCTCGTTTTAGTTAATGTTTTGGTCATCTGAGCCAAAGGCTTAGGGTGAACTATTAAGATTGTTTTTCTGTCATTTGTAGTGTGGTCTGCAGTGTCCCTAACATTTAGACATTTTCAAATTCATCTCGAGAACCGATTGACCAATTCTTGCCAAACTTGGCATGAAGTATCTCCATGTGAGGCTGCATATAATTTGCAAATGAAAAAGGGCTAGGACCCATAGAGGTTCTAAAAGAAATCAAAACTTGGTACATCTTCAAAAATCTTCTCATAAACCAATGATCAGATGACATTCAAATTTTACAGAGTTTGCGAATGAAAAGGAAATCTGTCAATAAACGAGCCACTAGTTCATGATTTGGCTGTCAACTTTAAAAGTAGCATAGGCGTCGGAACCCGGGGGGGGGGCTTTTTTTTGTAAAGATAGACATAGGTGTTGAAAATTGGAGCTAAGCCCCCAGACGTTTCTGGCGTGTGTGTGTGTTTTAAGTTGGTTTAGCCCCCCCCCATCAATTTGCTTCCGACGCCTATGAGTATAAAAGTATAGAGAAAGTTAAAGCAGCAAAAATGTTTGGCATGCAGATATCTACCAAAATGTCAATGGGAGAAAAATTGTCAGACCGACTCTTATGGTCATTATTTCCACTTTTAAGTGATTTTTTCATGTTTTTGGCTGTTATCTTGAAAAGTATATGATTAGATATTGAGAAAGTGATCGAAGCAAAAATATTTTGCACATTATGATTTCCAAAAAGTCAGCAGTGCGGAAATTGTCAGGCTAACACTTATTGGAGTTATTTCCCCTTTTAAGATAATTTTTTTTTACCGTTTTGGCTATTGAAAAGTATAATGGATAGAAAGTGAAAGAAGCAAAATGTTTAGCATGTTAAGTTCGACGCTAATGGGAGTTATTTCCCCTTTTATGTGGATTTTTCATGTTTTTGACTTTCGACTATTGAAAAGTTTGATAGTTAGAGAGAAAGTGAAAGGCAAAATGTTTGACTCGCAAATATCTACAAAAATTTCAATTGGGGGGAGGGGGGTAGTAAGGCCGATGCGTATGGCAGTTATTTCCCCTTTTAACTGGGTTCATGGATATTTTTGTGATTATCTTGAAATGTAAAATGGATAGAGAGAAAACCTGAAAAAGCAATGGGTTTAGCATGCAAATGGGTTGCAAATATATACCAAATGATATTTTTTTTGGTGGAAATTTTCAGGTTAAGGCTTATTTCCGATTTTTCAGAGTGGTTTTTATGTTTGGCTATTAAAAAGTAAAAATATAGTAACGGAAAAGTAACTAGCATGCAATTGGCGTGTAAAGATCTACCATATATTTATTTTGGTTGAAATTGTCAGGTAATGGCTTATACGGGTTATTTTCGCATTTTAGAGTGGGTTTTTCATGTTTTGGCCATTATCTTGAAAATTAAAATATATTAGCGGAGAAAAAGTAACTGTGTAGGGCGATCATGCTGTTAAAACATAATTTCACATGATTAAACGGTCAGATAAAATTTCTTATTAGGGAGTTGTGCATTTCATTTAAAATGCTATAGCATCATTCATTTCTTTGGTATTGGGGAGGAAAAACACGAATGGGTCAAAAACCAGTTCATAAGTTAATAGTGCATATGACCACTGTTTGCATCATTGCATGCTTGCCACCATTTGCTTATCACCTTATAGACCATACTAAATTGTTGAACGATACCTTGGGAATATCTTTCCAGATCCGGACTGGACAAATGTCTGACCCAACACTGCTAACCTGGTTAGGCAGCGAAGGTAAACAATGTTTCATCTCAATCCAGACGTACTTAGTTGGTGCAAGATCAGTTGAGATTGCAGGCAATGGCAACACAACGGTGTGCTGAGCTAGAAAATCCATTACCACCTTGAAGTCTAGCATTGTCTTGCTGGAGCATGATATTACGTTTCTCCTTGCACAAATAGGGTTGACATATGCCTGGATTATTCAGTCACGGTTCCATATGACGTTCAAATCGCCATCGACAACCACAAACCATGACACTGCCTCTGCCAGATACTCCACAACACAAACTTCATTGAAATGTTTCCAATGCAACTGTAGACTCGTGAACGGTTTTGGCTGCCATTTAAGTGAAACCTGGACTTATTTGTGAACAGTTAAGCCGCCCAGTCTCAGCAAATGTCTTCTACATAAAGCTAAAGGTGCTACACGTTGTGGGACTGATGGCATGCAATCCAGGTATAGTCCAGGCTGTCGGATTTTCCGTTTAGAAGCGGTTTCGGAGCTGCATAAGTCAAATATGGTTGTCGTGACGTCACACGTTAACTACCTGCAAAGCAATCGGCCTCTGACATTACCAAATTGTTAAAATTGCTTAGCAAAAACGCAATGCAACTTACCAGCTTGGATCGTTTCAATTACACGAAGGCACTCATTTTCACTCAGCCTGGGCATCTGTTTTCATCACTTCAAACAGAAAACAACTGCTGTTCTGTACAGCAGTTTTCATAAGAATGGCTCCACAGTTGAAAAGCTGACAACAACTGGCACAGGAAAATGCTGGATGACAAAAGCATGTAAACGACCCACTTTCAAGAAGCAAATGCGGCATTGACTCCACAACAGTGTGGAGGTCCGTTCAGTGGTAACATCAAGTAATATATTGAGCGGTGCTCATTATAAAAATACTTTAGGTTACTTTTTCCGTTAGTATAGGATATAGAGAAAGTGAAAGAAGCAATTGTGTTCGTCAAGCAATGATCTACAAAAATATCAACATGGTCATAATTATCACGTGAACACAAGGTTAGTTTCCCTTTGGTCATTTTAGAAAGAATAATGGATAAAGAGAGAGTGTGAAAGAAGCTAAATTGTACGGCACACGAAGATAAAAAAATCATTGGAAGGGAATTTGTGGGGTTGACGCTTATGGGTTTTTTCCCCTTTTAAAATTGATTTTTCATTGTTTTGACTATTGAAAAATATAATAGAGAAAGCAAAAATGTTAAACATTAAACATCTACAAAAATGGAAAATTATCAGGTCAACACTTATGGGAGTTATTTCATGTTTTGCCATTATATTGAAAACTAAATAATACATGTAGATAGAAAAGGTACAGAGTGGAAATAAAGTTAAGAAGTTTCATTTTTAGGTTTTTTGCTTAAAGTCTGGACGCGCGATTTTGGTTAGGTTCCATGGAGCGTCTGATTTACATCTGAAGAGTCGATTATTATATTTTAACCATATTCTGCAGAAACCTTTCCCGTGGGAAGTAATATAATGCTTGCAAATGAGAGTGGACCAGTACAGGACACTATAAGAGACCAAATCTCACTTATTACTCAGGTGGCTGTTAAGGCCCATTCGATCTCTTGTCTCAAAATATGTTTTAGATTGTGGGTAAAACACCACTAAACAAAGCAACCTGAAACTTAAACTAGGTGTAAAGACGCTGTATTACATAATACAGATTTTGTTGGTAAAATCATTTGTAAATATTATAAACATAATGCCAAAGTTGTAACGAGTGTAATTCTTAACTTTCTTTGAAACTAAAGGTAATAATGCATAGTTCAGTGTTATTTTTTCGTTTTACAATTATTATGGTTCAATAAAATATAATTAATGTCTGTCGGGTATTTGTCTTTGCATTCACCTTATTTAGTGCATTTTAAAAGTCTATAATCGCTATTATAATTAAACGTGTGCTAATATATCTCGTTTTGCAGTATATAAAGATTCTTCGGGGACCTAAAACAACATAAAACCTTGTTTTTCACAATTTTATGCTAGAATGTCTTTTATGTTGTAAAGGGAATTTTAGAGAAAAAAAGTAGATTGCAAGATTGATCGCATGCAAAAAAGTAAACGTGTCCAAACTCCTAGCAAACGTTTATTTCCTCATTGAAGTACTTTTAATGTGTGGGCTATTATTTCAAAAAAAAAGATGAGAAACATCGTAAGAAGCATAGTTATTCGGATGTCTCCGTACTAAAAAGTTAACATGATCAAGATAGATAGCCCCGAATAAGAGTAACCAGTTATTTCCCCCATGTTTTTGACGTTGTCCAAGAACCTGTTTAGAGAGAGAAACTATGTGGATGCAAAAATCTAAGAATTAATTGTCATAAATTGTGGGGTCATCCATTGTACAAGACAAGAAGCTACAACAATTCAAATTTTAGTCAAAAAACAGTCCGAGAAATAAAAAGAAAGTTATCATCCATAGTAGACCAACGTACGTAGTTTTATCAAGTCAATTAAAAATGTATCATGAATTTCATATAATTGTGCTTCGCAAAATTGAATATTCATTTGTGTAACGGGTTTTACACCAAGGTTGACAACCGATCCTCCTTATACTTGCATGTACGACAATACCTTGCCATTTTGTAATTTGTTTTTATATTTAAAAAATGGTCTGTCGATTTAGCATATCCAATTGTTTAGAAAACATCGCATGCAGGAGGTATTACTACTTAAATGTAGAAAGTTGAATGATGGGTATATATTTACCAATCAGAATCAACAATATGACATGCTATCTTGATCTTTCGTCTTCCTGGTCAAAAAGCGGGATTCCATGTCTTCTCTAGTTTATTATAATCATTATTTTTTTTAAAACTTTTTTTTTAAATACTCGCAGTCAGTGGTTTAGATCTCTAAACGTTATAAACTTTGTTTCCCGTAAGGTTTGTTAGCGGCGACATTGGCCTGAACAACCTGAAGTTTTCAAGAGATGTGGAAAGTGCAGATGTCGAAGTTAATGGTAAGGGAGTCCGTAATACAATATACGTAACATGATGACACTGAATAATATTCTCTCCGTGTTTTCAGCTCGTTTTCGCCATGTGATCTTTTTCCACAACTTTTCGTCCATTTTAAATTTGAACTTCCAAAGGACCTGAATGGATTGAAATGAAATATGGCATAAATGTTACTACTAGGTAGTGACCAAATGTTGCAACGGTGCTGATCCGTTATTCCAGATGACCGCCAGCGGGGGAGTAGTTAAATATAGAACCCCATGGGAAATACATTGTGTACAATTGTCCTCTTCTAAAGAATAGCGGATCAAACATGGCATAAGTCTTCGATACATGGGTCTAACAAGTTTTGTCACTTTGGTGCCGATCTGCACCCAAGATTACCGCCAGTGGGGACTTGGTAACTGCAGTTGCCTCGATCCCAAAATGGCGGAGCTAGAAATAGCCAAGATTGTTTTATACTATTTTCCCAATGTAAACGCTTTGTTGTCAAACATTGCTCAGTCGCAAGGTTGATCTGTATGGTTTTCTTGTGCATGTTTATTCTTGCAACCATACATGGCATCATTTCCAAGAGTATGAACATCGAACACTGCTTTCTTCATAACCCCAAACCTCAACATTGTATAAATGTATAGGTGCAACCATAGCATGAAACAATAAAATATACGTCTATTGGTAAGTACAATTTTCTTGCTTACGCAATACATAAAACATAGCTTGTTGTAGACGTCTATATTTATTACTTTGAAATGAAACCTTTCTAGAAAATGTTATACCAAGATAATGAAATTCAACAATAACCGGTGGCGTACCTGGATCCAGAAAAGTGGGGGGCGGGGTACAACCGTTTAAAATATTGAGAAAGGATTACACGGGCGGATCCAGGAATTTTCAAAGAAGGGATTGACCAGACGCCATGCACGTGAAAATGGTGCGTTCTTTATTCAGTGGTGTAGGAAGCAAATCCGCTAATAAATCACTGGTTATCCTTCTCAAAAGAAAGTTGTATCAGCAAAAAAAGTTACTAAAATCGTGACAGAATTTTGGCTTTGTTTCCTCCATACATTGAATTAATCGGGCTTCCGAATTAATCCATCAACGATATTTTTAACGATAAAGAAGTCATAATTCAATGTGTGGAGGAAACAAAGTCGCCATTTCCCCGTGGTTCAGGGTATGCTTCAATTATTGAAGCCCAGAGACTTAATTATGACATTGTGACTCGTTTTTATTCCGGTCAAATGTTGCATTAAATTGACATGCGTATCATTTATCAAAGTATCAGCAAACAAAAATGCATGAGCATGATGAGGGAGTCCAGAATATTTTTTATTATTAAAAATTCTTGGAAGCCTTTTCTGGATTATAGACGTGTTGATAATGTATAAAAAAAATTGGCATGTGAGAAAGTTTGGGGAGGGGGCACCCTGTACCTACGCCCACTATGGATGTAATATGTAAATAATAGGTAAGATATAACTTACATTTTGATACAATGCAAAGTTTACAAATAAATTTTCATATTCATACAAACTGAGGAAAAGAACAGGAAAATTTCTTTACCGAAATGATGGGCAACAGGGAAGGAAGAGTATATATAATGCAATTGTTTTAGCTGATTGACATATGTATGAAAACTGTCATTATTAAATGACAAAACGTCGTCGATATATCTAAATGTCAAATTAAAGGACACCGCTAACTTTTGATTCAGCAGTTTCTGAATGAAGTCTGCTTCGTATGAATAAAGGTACAGGTCGGCCAATAAAGGAGCACAATTGGTTCCCATAGGAATGCCGACAGTTTGTTGAAAGACCACGTCTCCGAACACTACAAATATATTGTCTATTAAAATTCCAGCATGTTTTTTATATCAACTTCAGTATATTTATGTGTAGAATCAGAGTGGTGTTTGACGAAATAAGTATCCTGATAGCCAATCACTAGATATTTAAATTTTCGGGTACCACCTTTAGTGAAAAAACAATTGTCTATGATGCTGAAAAGTCTTTCTTTTAATTTTTTATGTGGAATAGTAGTGTAAAGAGTAGAGAAGTCATAAGTTTTCATACTGTGAATTCGAGAAAAATTGTGTGCCTTCAAATTTTCCTGCTATGTATCTTTGCTTATATGGGGTTTTATGAAGTTCAGGTATCCAGTATAAATGTGGTAGCTCGAAATCGGTATCCGTTGTAGGTATATCAAATGAGCGTAATACGGACACGTGATTTTGAAGGATCTCGCCCTTTGAAAGTGAGCTACTTGTGTATGTAGGATTTCCAGAATTCGTATTAAACCCAAGTTCTTCTAATAAACAATTATAGTAATATGCCTTACAAATAAAAACTATATTATTTGAGGCTTTGTCTGCTGGTACCAGTACATATTGGTCATGTAATCTATCCAGTTCAGTTACTACTTCTGGATCATTAAATACAGAGGGATAACGTGTTTTCATAGTCCATTTAAGTTTTCGAATACGAGATTTTATCAACCATCGTATGGCTTTCAGCCATTCAGACAAAGTGTCTGGTTCTACGTCTTCATGTTTGGCCCATCGTCTAGCGTAATCTTCGACAGAATCCATAACTAAACTGAAATTCTGACGCCAATTAAAGGAACGGGCTTCCCGGTATTTAGGGCCCCTTAAAATAAGATTTTTTAGGCTTTCATTTTCAACAATAGAAACGTCGCCAGTTATGGCATGCCCGATAGTATTGTATTTGAAAGGGGATGAAGCACATGAACATGACTAAATAGCATTGTGAGACGAGAAGTAGTTCCCCTTTTCTGTCCGGATCTACTAAATAGAATTAAGTTTTTGTTTTTCTTATTTTATATCATTTTGAAAGAAACTAGTGATATGGAAAATTTTTAATAATTATTAGATTTGTTTTGAGGTTATTTTGAAGAATTCGACTGCTTGGTGCCGGATGGTTAACTGTATCAGAAGAGAACTGAAAATGCAAATGGCAGCGCCCAATGGCTATGCTTAATAATGTATTTACATTGAATTTGCATTTGATTTCTGATATGATATCTATGGGATATACCATAGAAAGTTTTAGTGTGACTAACAAGAAGGGAGACAGCTTATATTCATTCATGACAACTGAAAGTAGTCATTTTATTTCAATTTTTTACCAGTCGGCTGGGAACAATGATTACTGATTCGTACGTAACTTACGTAAGTATTTCACACTGCCTGATTCCACACAATGCGAGTGACGAATTGTTTCTGACAGGTATATCCGGTGAAGGCAAACAAATCGACATGTTTATCAGAGATAAATGACAGATTTGCACTACGCCTAACTCTCTTTTTACTGTTCAGTTGACAAGTAAAACTACGAAGGAAACTTTCATTTCTGTGGTCTGTGATTCTGGTCATAACATGATCTAGATATATCGCGATATAGGCCTATAGACTGCAGTGTGCTACAGATGTAGATCTAGTTCGACTTGAGTTTTCGATTTCTTTCTTTGTTAATATATCATTCATATTCATATATATATATATATATATATATATATATATGACTTTTACGATTAATTAAATACAAAATAAATTTGTGATATTCTATTCTTTCTTGATTTGTTCATGCATTCTTACGCCAAAAAGTAAAGCGGTTAACACTCGGGTCACGTGGTGACTAATATAACTTGAGTATGCCTTACATCGCTCTATATAGCAATGAATGGAATTGTTGTCGGTATGTAAATATTTTGCTTTTGCATACATTAAACATATATTGTAATTAATTGTTGGCTATTCACAGTAGATTATACAAAACTCCGAACAGTGTGTTTTAAACCATAGTTTATCATCAATAGTAAAGCATAAGTTACATTGAGTAGAACAAATATAAGGGTCATTAAACTTAACGTGTTTACATATCTTTTCCCTTGTAAAGATATGGGGCGCCGTTTTACTATTTAATACCAGTTAGTGATATAACTTTCGATTAAGTGATATCACTTATTCAGTAAGTGATATCACCTATTCAAATGGGTGATATCACCCATTGGAATACCGAATAAGTTATCACCAATTCAAATAAGTGATATCTCCTATTTGAATGAGTGATATCACCTATTCGAAATAGTGATATCACTCATATGAATATGTTTTTATATATATATTATTTTTGTGTAGGGAGCATTCATTGGCATTGATTCATAAGTGATATCACTTATTCGAATAGGTGATATCACTTAGTCATATGTGATATCACTTATTCAAGTAGGTGATATCATTCATTCATTTGAATAGGAGATATATTTCATTCGAATAGGTGATATCACTCATTCGAATAGGTGATATCACTCATTCGTATAAGTGATATCACATGAGAATTTATAAAAGTGATATCACCTATTCGCATAAGTGATATCACCTATTCGAATGAGTGATATCACATATTCGAATAAGTGATATCACCTATTCGAGAAAGTGAAATCATTAACTGATAAAAAAGCAAAATGGCGCCCCATATAAAGACACATATACCACCTGATTTTAGCTTTGCATATTCACATATTCGAATAAGTGATATCACCTATTCGAGAAAGTGAAATCATTAACTGATAAAAAAGCAAAATGGCGCCCCATATAAAGACACATATACCACCTGATTTTAGCTTTGCAGTTTTGCCTGTTAATAGGGGTAATACCTGAAAATCATCAACAGTATCATCATCTTGCTGATCAAGTTTGGTTTCTGTAAGACAAATGATGTCGACGTCCTAAAGAAATATAAATTCAATAATCAAATTAATGATTTCTCACCTTTTTGACTAGACCACATTTAGGGCTATATATTTATTTTACTATGGCCATAGTAAGTTCTTATTAAAGTAAATTCAACAAATTTTTCGGCGCCATATTTTAACCCCAGAACACCTTGACATTAAGTCCTCTTGACTTGAGTGTTAATCAAGAGCATCGTTTGCTTATTCTATTTTATACACTCCTGTAGATTCTGTCTTATGCTCAATGATAGACTGGGAGTTATTCCCCGTATCATATCTTGCCGCACTTTATGAGCATCGCGCTTTGAACCATGAAGTCTCTCATCGGGTACATTATAACCGGGTTTTCACCTACACCATTGAAACCTGGCCACCACAATATAACTGGAAAATTGTTGAGTGAGACGTAAAACACGTTTAAAATTAAAAATTCGACATATAGTTGAACATAGTAATGGTTCCTCTCGCTTGTTCCTGTGAAGAGGATAACCAATTTATAATATCTAATAATCACGCAATATGATATGGAGTCATTATTTCAAAATCATTTATTACATCATTTATCTTTTACAATGTTATCAACTCATAAAACATATATATGTTTGCTAAAAAGACAAAATAGATACTCAAAACGAACAATTCTGTCAATAGGACTTCATCAAGTTGAGCTCAAATTTTAAATAAATTTGTTGTTCCAAAAGAAAAAGATGATATAAGACAAGGCCAAATGCTAAACCTACTGGTATTGTCTAATTTAAATTTTTCTTAAATGTTGTTTTTTTACGTCAGACTCTACAATGTTTTAGTCACATGATGGCGGCCAGGTTTTAGTGGTGGTGGTGGTGGTGGTGGTGGTGGTGGTGGTGATGGTGGGGAGAACAAGGTTACAATGTACCTGAGAATAGACCAATCTAACTCAAAACAATGTACCTGAGAATAGACCAATCTAACTCAAAACAATGTACCTGAGAATAGACCAATCTAACTCAAAACAATGTACCTGAGAATAGACCAATCTAACTCAAAACAATGTACCTGAGAATAGACCAATCTAACTCAAAACAATGTACGTACCTGACCAATAGACCAATCTAACTCAAAACAATGTACCTGAGAATAGACCAATCCAACTCAAAACAATGTACCTGAGAATAGATCAATCTAACTCAAAACCTGTTTCTTACCGCTCCCGTTTTAAGATGTGTCGCGTACTTGCTTTCCACAAAGAAATTGGCAAACTTTCCCACAAAATCGTATTGTCTACATTGGTTACTCTTAGACGGATTTCGGCTATACTTTTAGAAATATTATTTGGCCTTGTATGATACCATTTTATCTTTAGAAAATACACATAGTTTTCAAATTGGAGCTCAACTGATGAAGTCTAATTGACAGAAACAATATCGTCTTGAGCATTATAACTTTGGTATTATGTTTATAATATCTATAAGAATCCAATGTAAAAAGTTCTTTAGAACATCTGCAATTGTAGTTTTACACGTATGTAGAATATCAATTCCATATTATTTTTACCAACGATTTCTTGTTGCCGATTCCAATAAATTGCCTGTCTTCCCACTTGACATTTAGTACTAAAGGTTCCGTAAGAATTAACTTGTAAGATATATATTTACTCTAAAAGTTATCGTTATCAAATAAAATTACATTTTATACTTTATTACTTTTTAGTTAATGTATAATGTTATGTATAAGAGGTATTTTAATCTTTAAAAGATATCTGAATTATTATATTACTCCAAGCCATATATGAGTCAACTGACTGTAGATTAAAATACCATTGTAATAAGGTATATATATATATATATGTGTGTGTGTGTGTGTGTGTGTAATTGAAACCGAAGGGAAATTAAGCCGACAGGGGTGTCCTTAATTGAAGAATTCGACGACTTTATAAACATGCTGTCGACACCAGTCAATTATTTGTGACCCTGATGTTGTCAGAGAACTTTTTCGTCTACATGAAAATTTTATCATCGTCCATACCGGCAAAGCATCTAACAACTTCACATTTGTCTGCAGGCGATACTACTTCAGCATTCTAAAAGAGGAACTTGAACTCAATACACTTCTTGGAAACTCTACATACACTTTCAGCGATTTTTCCGTCTCTGAAATATCAGATAATCGTTATCCAGTCATAACTTTGTTTGGAATACAGACAAGTGATGCAGAGCTGGAATTGCCATACATTTATTGGATTTCGAAGATGAATAAAAATTTCTATAAACACCGACACATTGCGGGGTCATCTAGGTGCTCCACCAAGCCTTTCTCCATTTTACTCACCAAACTGATTACATATGTTAAGCAAGAACTTCAGATGTACTGTAAAACAGTCTACCCAAGAAACGTCAATCAGAGGTGGACCATAAAGAATTTAAAAGAAATGTTGAAACATCATAAGTCTGTAACATCTCAAGCATATTACAATCATCGAGTCTTTCGATTTTTCTACCCTTTACACAACAATTCCTACCAACAACTTAAAAGCAGTCTCACTTCTATTATATAAAACTCCTTTGTATACAAAATGGAAATCGCAGATACTAATAATCAGTCATGATAAGTCATGTAGAACCTTATTTTGTGAAGGAACACACTGATTCCAGTGACAGGTGCACTGAGGACAATATCATCAAGATGCTGGAGTTTCTAGTGGACATCTTAGTGGTTTTTGCAGAAAAGGTTTTTCAGCAGATAGTCGGCATTCTAATGGGAACCAAGTGTGTCCCTCTCCTTACTGAAATATATATTCGTATCAGCGGAATTTATGCAATCTATGCTCTCTGCAGAAAACAAACAACATCTCGGCCCGGTTTAATTTTACTTACAAGTACATTGACGATGTCTTGTCTATACATAATTCAGAATTTTAGAATTACTTCGGCTAAATGTATCCTGTTAAGCTTGAGATCAATAAGCCAACAGAGAGCAGCATATTTGCTTCACATCTAGATTTACTGATGTCGATTGGGAAGGATGGTCTACTTAACACCTCCCTTTTTGACAAACGTGACGATTTCAATTTCGATATCGCGAACTTCCCATTCCTAAGTAGTAATATTCCGTATTATCCTGCCTATGGCGTTTTCAATTCACAACTTATACGTTATGCTCCTTATGAATGTTGATTCTGAGAACCAAACGACTCACCAATAAACTACTCACACAGGGATACGTTGTTTATCGCTTGAAATCGTGACTACGGAAGTTTAATGGCCGACACGGGGATCTTGAAATCGTCATTACGGAAGTTTGATGGCCGACACGGGGATCTTGAAATCGTCACTACGGAAGTTTTATGGCCGACGCGGGGATCTTGAAATAGTCACTACGGAAGTTTTTTGGCCGACACGGGGATCTTGAAATAGTCACTACGGAAGTGTGATAGCCGACACGGGGATCTTGAAATCGTCACTACGAAAGTTTTATGACCGACACGGGGATCTTGTTAAACAATATGAAGCTCCCTTTCAGGAATGTTAGATAGTATTCTTGGACCACGACCATATACAGTCAATCCCTTTCACAAATCAGATCTAAAACTAACTGATGACCCTTTAACCGAAATCGAGAGGTTTCCATGTAACATTTGCGACGGATGTGGAATGCCGACAGTTGACGCTGACTACTTCCGGATACGTGGGCCTGGCACCATAAAACTTAAGAATTACTTAAGTCTAAAAACTTAACTAAACTTTAGATAATCCTGAAATCTGATTGGCTGAGCAGACTAATATTCTCAGACTTAAGTAAATTCTTAAGTTTTATGGTGCCGGACCCTGGTCCCTTACTGTTTAGGATTCGCAATTGTTCTTCATGTTCAGACCATTTTTTATATCACAGTTATCATACTAGTTTAATGGACTTTCGATTATCGATTGGTACTTCTTCATTTTCTTTTTCAATTAAGCGGGATTTCAATGTATTTCAATGTACCTGATGATGCAAAAACTTAAAATGTTGCGCATGTAAAATCATGATAGCACACATGAATTATATGGCAAAATACATTAGAACTGCCAAACGTCGTGGAATAGTCAACATTAAAAGCCAAAGCGATCCGAATGCCGTACGTATTAATTAAACAGTAATGTTTATCTTATATCTGAATTAAAATCGGTCATGTATTATGTATATTTTTACCAGTATATTAATCTTTAAAAATTTAATTTCATACATCCCAGCAAATTTAGAACCAGAGTTATGGCGTACTTCTATAATGTAGATATTGGTATATATATACCTTTCTCCCAATGTAACATTCACTTGCGTATATAGTACTGTAAGACATATAGTGTTGTCAATTTCTGTCTCAAATCTTACCGCTTCAAATTATGTTAATATGGGTTTACTGCTCTTAATATTGCAACTGAATCTTGGAACTCAGCATAAACACTATATCGTGTGTCTGGTGTTTAAAAGAAAACTGGGAAATTAATTTTTTTTTTATTACAAATGCATGTCTACAAAGGGAAACTGTAATCCCACAGATACATTGCTGCCATATTTCACAAAATGTAATGCATTTGTAAATAAACTTCTCTACTCAATTGATATTTAAATTTTACATCGGCGCCAGTAATAACCAACAGTGATTAAAACCATATGAAAAATTTTAATTGACACTTGGTATGATTATTATTAGAGCAAGTAAGTCAGCGACAGATATATACATGTATATAAAAGATACCACCTCGCTAATCAGAACATTTTTAATGAGTCCGTTAGGTTATTCATTTCAGGGTGTGTGTGTGTGTGTTGTAGGCAGTAAAATTTACATTGCACCTAAGTCTGTGATCACTGTACGTTGGTCTCATGATTATGATACTGTTTTATTATTTGTTATATCCGGGAAATTTCACTGTGATAATTTTCCAAATATCACTCCATTACTGATTTAGATGTACTAATTTATTAATATTTCAATCTTTCGTTCAGTGTCTTTACATTTTGTAAAGCATGACGTCTACAGTTGATTTATATATGTCGGCCGTCAATATTCTCAAGAGGAAATACCGATGTCAATTTTTTTATTTACGTAGGTATCTCAGAAATTGACAGTTTTCATGTTATCAATATATCGCCACCTACAAGAGTGTCCATGCATGTATAAGAGTTCAACATCAGATATGTAACTAGTGTGACATAGGGTCAAGGTGATCCTGAAATATGTCATAATGGTTATATTTTGTATTTACAATCGAAGTTTATCCCAAATGTCAGAACTCAGCTGCTGTTGCTTACCAGCAATAGCCTAGAGCAAACTTTTAAAGGGACGTTAGCTTCATACACAGGCATGAACATTTCAAAATTCTTATAATTTTTGTGAAAAATGCTTGAGAAACTCTGGTTTGCAATTATTCACTTGCAATTGATTAATTCAACCTTAGTATTTGTATATGCATACGTCGCCGGACCTGACGACATCATTTTCACCAAATATACTGGAATAAAAGAATTTTATGAAAGTGCTATTTGCCATTGTACATCAATCTGAGTTGTAAAAACGACATAATATTTTTGGAAAACACAGCTAATGGCCTTTAAGTAAATTTGTAGCTCGAGATATCGTAATCTTGAAGATAATGACGTAAAACGTTGATATCACATAATGTGTCGTAATAATGACACGAAACCAAGTTGTTCAAATTCAAACGCACATGTCATGATTTTAATGTGATAGGGTTAAATTGAAAGCCCCCAAACTCACATTCAATCATTTTTATACAGTAGCTTTTCACTAAATTGGTGCTATTTATCCGGACTGGGTGATCGGAAACTAACCATGAGAGCTATTGTTTTAGAGTCAATGTATCTGGAATAACAATATGCCATATATAAAAGTCTCCGATACTCAAGTATTAACCTTCAGGATGTCAGTATAAAGTATACAAATGTGGTGAATAATTGACAAACAGAGTGTGGATATCCAGAGGTGGGCTCAGGTGTCACGGATGAGTAAACACTCGAGGTATTATTTGTATAAATATAAAGATCATAGATACCAAAGTATTGCAGGATTTTCAGGATACAGTATACAAATCCGGTGAATATTGGACAAACAGGGACCTTTGGAAATCTAGAGGTGGGAGCAGGTGGCATGGAGGATATATTAATTTAGATGTTATAAGTGAATATGTTTTTATTTTTATAAGATATTAGTGGCATTCTCCTCTGATATCAACATCGTTGTATAATTCCCGGTTCCTTTCACACCTTCATACAGGCTAAGTCAATAACTTTCAGTGTTAGATTATCCATGTCAATTCAAAGTTTAGTTGTAAGATTTACTTTTATCTTCACGTTGATAATGTTGTTTTAACATCCAAAACCTTGGTAATCTATTCGGTAATGAAACCTGTTTAAATGAAGGGACAATTATATCAATTTATATAAGATATATCCTAAACTACGAATAAGAAAAAATAATCGTAAAAAGACATAATTGTTAATAACGGTAGTTATTAAGAATCCACATTCATTTTGTGGAAGTGATGGAGATAAGATCGGGAATCATTGATATTCATTTTGATAAGAATATATATATATTGAATAGAAATTAGTTTGTTAGGTCAGTCAATGGTAGGGTTATTGGAAACTGATAAAATAGAAGATTGTCATCACGTTTTATGCATTTTGATAAAAATAAGACCAGTGAATTCCGACATTTGTCGATGAGAAAAAATCTGCTATTATCTTGTGTTATCGGTATAATTATTTCTTAGGGTATTTATATGTTATAAGAGACATAAAGTAAGCGATCATATATACATGAATATATATATATATATATATATATATATATATATATATATATATATATATATATATATAATTAATATAATCTATGAATATATATTTATGCTTAGAGATAAGATCGAATTCTTTGTATGGTATGATGCATCATATCTATGTACAGGTTGGTAAACTGTTTGTGATATTTCAATGCAGAACAGGTGTGAGGTATGAAAAACAAGGTGTAAACAAAAAGGTCAGTTGGTCAGATGTACTGCTGAGAAAAAAAGTAAAATAAAACATTTTGACAAGACTTATTATTGTTGTTATTTATATTTGTGTCACTTTGTTAATTACATTCTAAGCATTATCTAGGTGTGGTTAACCTCTGTGTAAAGAAAAACATAAAACTGAAATTTTACTCCTTTTCTTTCTGAAAATTTGCAGAATTCAGTGACAACGAGAAACTGACGATTCCGCGAGATGGATATTATTCCATGCTACTTCGCTTATAAATGAAAAGGAAACGCTGATGAATTAGATTTCGTTTTCAGATTATACATAAAATAGAAAACAGCAATAAGGGTGATCAAAGTCTTGATTATATGTCAAAAGTTTGTTGAAGAAAATCTGATAAACAAACTGAAAAGAAGATCTCATTAATGGATGGTCACGGCCTCCCAAATTCAATGTTGTCAATGGGTAATTGACTTGATCACGATATCCAGATGAAATAAGTAAAGTATTAGCGCAGAATATGGATGGATAATGCAGAGTTTGGAGAGCTTTGCTATTGTTAGGCTTGACACGTACTGACAAGCATGGTTATTTGGCAATCTAGAAGAAACGTTATTGACGTTCGGAGTTGAAAGAAACTGTGAAATAGATCTGACAGCTCACCAAATGTCTATTTCATCTGTTTAAAATCTCAAGACATAAATCGCCTATTCTAACATATACAATTACCTACATCCATATATATATATATATATATATATATATATATATATATATATATATATATATATATATATATATATATATATATATATATATATATATCTGTGTGTGTGTGTGTGTGTGTGTAGCAGTGGTAATATATTATTGTTGTACATCTGGCCATCAGGGCATCGTGATATATACGTCGTGCAGGTGCGACTTGTCTTTTAAAATGATTTACACAAATAAATGGATATGTGTTGATGACATTATCACTATAACACCTGAAAAGGACAATTTGAAATGGTCATCTTATGGTCATTCGGTGGTGATATATAACATTCCACTGGGTCACTGACAATATAAGATATTGAGTTAGTTTCATTAATGCCAATGTACAAGTTAGCTTGTTCGGAAGAAGACATATTTCTTACAGGCCAACGTCGTTTCATTTGTATCTAGTGATCATAAAAATAGAAAAAAGTCGTTGGCTGCAGATAGACGAATGTTTTATACATGTCTAGGATTTCAACAGCTTGATTCGTGGTATACGAGACAATCTCATGTGCATGTAGTGAAACGAATTCTTGCATATCATTATGCAACTGCATTTATATCTATCTATCTATCTATCTATCTATCTATCTATCTATCTATCTATATATATATATATATATATATATATATATATATATAAATGTAAATATATATATATTTTTTTAATGAGTCCGTTAGATTATTCATTTCAAGGTGTGTGTGTGTGTGTGTGTGTGTGTGTGTGTGTGTGTGTGTGTGTGTGTGTGTGTGTGTGTGTGTGTGTGTGTGTGTGTGTGTGTGTGTGTGTGTGTGTGAATGATATAATAAAATTACCGGTAAAGTTCAGCATTGTCAAGAATTTCATTTTGATTCGTATTCTCACTACTGGTAAAACTTTTCTTAACGTAACTTCCAATGACAATAGCTGTATCAAATTCCTATATGAAACTCGTAATTAATTTTGATTTCTTTTTCTTGCGTGATGAATGTAATTTCTTTCCAATCATTAGAAAAGCGAATACCTATCTGTTTCACATTTATTTAGTACAGAACAATATCATTATTATAATTACCAGTTAAATATATAAGCATGTTAAATAATTCCTAATTTCTTTACATCCAAACTGTATCGAACACGACAGTATGTTAGGCCACCCACCTAGTATATCATACAAGGGTGTATATGAAAGGGTAGTAGATGTTTTCTCCAGACTGGAAAGTATCTATATGGATTGCAATTATGTTAGGTCAATCGAACTGTCTTGAATTGTACACATCCCTCATAAACTGAATGTAGGAATTTAAGAAACTTTTAACATATTTTTTTAAATATAGCATATAAGATAGCATATATCATATTGATTTATACAATCATTCTCATCTGGACAACTGAGCAAATTTGAATAATGATATAGAAAAATAAAACGAAACAAACAAATACAAACACTTAGAAAAACAAATAAACAAATACACAACCACACAAACAAACAAACAGATACACAAAAATATCAAAACGATCTGTTGCTCTTTACGACTTTATCTCAACAAGAGATTTAAGTATGTAATCAGGGATACAGTTAATACGGTTATTACCCCTAATTTTATATCAACAGGATCGTTAGAAACTGAATGACTCCTTCCCGGACACCTGGTCTTATCCCGTTTGGGATTCGTAATTGTTCTTCATGTTGAGACCGTTTGCACATCTAATCCGTCGTGTTATAATGGGCTTGAGTTTTGATTTTGATTATTGATTGGTACTTCTTCAATTTTACTTAATAATCTTTGACACAGATCAGATAATCATGTCAGAAACGTTCAAAAACGTTCCCTGTCTGACTATCCCTGAGTTTGAACAAAAAAAAATTCGATTGTATGACGTATGCCCTTCAAGTGAACCATCGTGAGTTACTTGTTCTAAGTACCTTATCTTCGTGTGTCTGTATTCGTGTTATTACACAAATCGTTTGAATGTTTGGGACAGTTGGAATAAACAATTATTGAGAGGTTACCATATGTTGTCTCATTACATTGATTAAACCTTTATATTGTTATCTTTTTGTTGCGTCAGGTTTACAGAATACACAACAGCAGATACAAGATGCCTCTTGTTTTAATCACTAACAAACCTTTGTTTTAATGTCATAAGGTCATGTCGATCTAGAACATAGTGTTCTGTTCGTGAGTCATGGATCTGTGGATGAATTGTACACCATGCTTTTCAAAAGAGCACGAGTTGCTTGGTGAAACACTTTCATCTCTAAAAAGTCCAGAAAAGAAAAATAAATAAAATGGAACCATTTATGAAACTTTGAGGCTAAACACGAACTACCATTTTTGTGAGGACGCGTCGTCAACCATTTACTGTCTTCGTTTGTTTGTTTGTTTGTTTGTTGATTAACGTCCCAGTCAAGAATCTTTCACACATATGGAGACTCACAAAATGCCGGTGAAGGACTTCAAATTTTGGCCTATGCTTGGCACTTACGGCCATTGGGCAGTGAGGACTCTTTAACATACCGACACCTACTGTGACACGGGACGTCGGCTTTTACTGTCTCATCCGCAGGACAGGAAACCAACCTGTCGCCGGCTGAACTCGAACTCACGATCAAGAGTCGAGCGCGCTACCAACTAAGCCAGGTCGGCTCTACTGTCTTTGTAAAGCTGTAGTGACAAAAAATCAAAAATAAAATTACCGCTGATATTGGGTATGAATGATAGTATTTTCGTTTATTTATTAATAATTTGATCATTAACTTACAATCTCATTCTGAAAAACCGATCTCTAATCGTTCCCGTTTTTTGGTATGTAGTGTTTGGGATCTAACGCAATCCCATTGTGGTCACTTACGTATGACTCCGTTGATGTTATTTACGACCACTGAAAATGTTACTTACTCGGTCGTGTAGGTGATCAAATAATAAAGAGATGCAAACATTTTAAACATTATAAATAACATGAGCACACAAAATCCGGAATTCTGTTCAAAACCTTGGATATGTTCGAATCACCAAAGATATTCCGAGGAAATTTTGTGGACTGCTTGTTTCGTTTTTATTGAATAAATTACAGCTCTTTGCCAATAAATTTTTAAATCAATTTTCATTGGACGAAGATTCGCTACGCGATATATATATATATATATATATATATATATATATATATATATATATATATATATATATATATATATATATATATATATATATATATATATATATATATAAAGCACTAAAACCAACAGCACTATATATCCTAGGATGTCGAATCAAAGCAATAGATACAAGTCAAGAAAAGACTACCCGGGCCATATAAATTTTAATTTTTAATCCCTCTGGCGTTGAACTTATTTTGCAAAGTAACAAATTTATGCATATTAGTATAGGTTAATAATTATGATATATCTATCTATTTCTATATGATCTGAATTTGCTAAAGAATAAGTAGATAGAAATTTTTTTGGTACAAAATGTACTTGATGTGAAAAATTCGTATCTGCATTATATACGGTGCATTTTATTTTTAAAATGTTAACATATAATGAAGCACCTATGTATTTGCTCATTGTTCTTGATTTGTATAAAAATGTTATAAGTGTGAATAGTTTATCTTAGTGTCTGTCTTTCGTCTTTACGATTACAGAGAGCATTCATGGTTATAATATTTTCGATCCTTATAAATGTAACAGAAGTGGATTCATATTAGTACAGAGATTTATTCTACATGTATCATTTATATAACATTAACACTAATGTTAAATGATTCTATATTTCAAAGTTTCATCAAATAAAGACATTTCGAATGACACATAATTTAGAGTGTTTTATCAAACATTTGCATCTCACCGTGTAACATTAACCTATTGATAATGTAAACATAAAAACTAATTCCATCAGATCGATGCTAAGATAAACTACAATTTGTCATTGTATTCATTTCGAATCATAAAATCGGGAAGAAGTTTTAATGTACTTGATATGAAGGATAAATTGATATTATATAAGTTAGAGTTATATATGACTTATGTCACATAAATCTATAGTAGGGATCATGTTGTTGTTACTTCTGTGATGGTAATCTTATATAAATCATAACTGATGAAAACGTCAATATAAAGATCTCAGGTACAAAAGTATAAATCTTCACGATGTCCAGGATACATTTACAAATATAAAAATCTCAGATACCAAAGTATAAATCTTCAGGATGTCCAGGATACATTTACAAATATAAAAATCTCAGATACCAAAGTATAAATCTTCAGATGTATAAATCTGCATGGATACATTTACAAATATAAAAATCTCAGATACCAAAGTATCTTCACGATGTAAATTTACAAATATTCAGGATGTTCAGGATACATTTACAAATACCAAAAAAATCTCAGGATGTTCAGATACCAAAGTATAAATCTTCAGGATGTTCAGGATAAATATATACAAATATAAAAATCTCAGATACTTCTAATCATATAAAAAATCTCAGATCAGTATAAATCTTCACGATGTCCAGGATTTACAAATATAAAAATATACAAATATTCACGAAAACTCTCAGGTACAAATGTCAGATAAATCTTCAGGATGTCTAGATGTCCAGGATACATATACAAATATAAAACTCTCTCAGGTACAGAAGGTATAGTAGTCTTCAGGATGTCCAGGATACATATACAAATATAAATCATAAACTCTCAGGAACAAATATAAAAAAGTATAAATCTTCAGGATACATATACAAAATATGTCCAGGTACAAATGTATACATTTACAAATATAAAACTCTCAGGAACAAAAGTATAAATCTTCAGGATGTCCAGGATACATATACAAATATAAAAATCTCAGGTACAAATGTATAAATCTTCAGGATGTCTAGAATACATATACAAATATAAAAATCTCAGGTACAGAAGTATAAATCTTCAGGATGTCCAGGATACATATACAAATATAAAACTCTCAGGAACAAATGTATAAATCTTCAGGATGTCTAAAATACGTATATAAATGTGGTGAATATTGGACAAGCACGGATATAGTTGTATGATAACGCTAAATGATTGTTCAAAAGTCGTTAAAGCTTTAATTTTCTGCCCCTCAAAAAAAATCGCAAAACGTGACAGGCACATTGCTTCCTGTACGTCTGTCTTTCTCTTCGCCTATGTTATAATTTTCATTATAATCTTTAATGTAAATAAACAAGTGTCTTTATATCTTTGGCTATAGATATCTCAATCATATCCAAAACATTACTTAAAAACAAATTATACATCGTGGTTTTTTGACTAAATACCTAACATTTCTTGTGTTACTAAGTAACTAAAATATATTTTACTGAATAATTAACTTATTTTGTTTTGATTAGTAACAAACATATATTGTTTAAATTACTAACTTATATTTTACTAAGTAATTGTCTTGTTTACTTAAAAAGTAAGTTATTTTTCAATAAATATCTAATTTATCTTATTTTACTAAATAACTAACATATCTTGTTTTACTGAAAAACTTAAATATCTTATAAAATTCAATATCCTACAAAGGGAAGTATCAGTATGCAAAACAAAACCAGAAAAACACTCAAATTTCACAAATTTTTGGTCACTTGGCCTTTATCAAGTGAAAGACGACAATATGTATATCAGTTACATAGTATTAGGTCTGCACAATACAAAGCTCCAGTGAAAATGTTTTAAAATTTGTGAAATTTGAGTGTTTTTCTGTTTTGTTTTTTAAATATCTTATTTTACTAAATAACTAATTTATCTTTTATTAAATTGAATTATTAATTTTTTTGCTAAATTACTAACATATCTTGTTTTTCTAAATAACTAACATATCTGTTTTTACTAAATAACTAATTTATCTTTTACTAATATAAAAATTTCAGATACCAAAGTATAAATCAATAGAATGTCCATTGACATTGATACAAATCCGGTAAAAATGGACAAACACGGAACGTTGAGATTAAACGCGGTTTTCGATATCCCTGTGTCAATAATTTGTCAGTGAGTAGTTTACCTCTGTATATGAAATCTTCATATGTTGTGCACGCCCTGGCATATCGGATCATTTGTGAAATATAAACTCCATATGCGGGTGACTGAGGGATATTACTACTTAAATGTGGAAAATTTACGATGGGAAAGCCGAAATCGTTGCGTTTATCGTATAGCTTAGTTGCTAATTTCTAACATATTTTGTTTTACTAAATTACTAACATATCCTGTTTTACTTAATAACTAACATATCTTGTTTAACTTAATAACTAACATATCTTGTTTT
This sequence comes from Atrina japonica, assembly GCA_030159075.1. Taxonomy (NCBI): domain Eukaryota; kingdom Metazoa; phylum Mollusca; class Bivalvia; order Pterioida; family Pinnidae; genus Atrina; species Atrina japonica. The sequence goes on along the minus strand of BROG01000398.1, from coordinate 618,273 downwards.
ACTTAATAACTATCATATCCTAGTTTACTTAATAACTATTGTATCTTGTTTTTTACTGATTGATGTCCATGACTACCAAGTACGTAAATTTTTCTCGGGGAGTTTTACGTGTAGATCATTCCACTAATTTTGTAGTGTATTATTCTCCGATTGTGGCTGTTATTATTAATTATTCAACAAACATGTATTGTCTTACCTTTCCTCCAATTTTCTGTACAGATATGGTACAAGGTGTAGATCGTCCAAACTAAAGAATTAAATCAACGTTTCTGATGTTACTTTGTAGACGTTTTAATTTTCGCGGACAGATTGTAACTCAATTCTCAAATTAATCGTTATTTTTTTATTTTTCCTTATATACACCGATTCTAGACTATTCCACTGCAATAACTTTTGATAGGAAAATTAATATATTTATTTCTCGATGATAATTATCGTTTATCTTTTCCAAAATATATCACTTATCAATTCATCGAATTATTTAACTTGATACATCCCTAATTTCATTCAGAATGTTTTCACCAAATTGATCATTCTTGTATCGGTACCTCACTCTGACGTATAAATCATCTTGAATAAAGTTAACTATGAGCTTCGTCACTCAATTGAATAGCAATCATTCATGAAATTGATAATACAATTACAAACAAATTCATAATTTATTTGACAACAATAGAATATTTGATAATCGGTTTCTACATTGATGTAAATCCAATACATTAACTATTAGGAAAATCAAATTATGTTAAATTTAATTAATTTTCCTCAGATTTTATACAGATACATTCCCCTCACTTACCCTAATCCATTTCAAAACGAAAGTGTTTGTAGGTCAGTGTCTTCTATTTTCAGCCTTACGTCATCGTTCTCCTATAAACAATATTGTGGTACGTCATTAGTTGATGTCCTCTTTATATTCCTTCATCAATCATATCTAGTCAGCTGTATTGCGACAGATTCTTCTCATAGCATCTCTTTGAAGTGTCAGATAAAATTATGAAAAAAAAAATTCATCAGCATCATTTGATTTGGCTTTTATTAATGGACTCATGGGATATTACAAAAGTATTGGTCGTCAAAATCAATACAGTAGATATAATGTGGACTGATGGGTATTTTTCAATGTTTCTTGTACGATACCACTAATCTATGTATGATAGGCAGGAGAGTCGAATCTTTCTGGATTCATAGCCCCAACCCGTTTGGCACTTGCAATTGTTTTTTCACCAATGTCATATAGAAAACCTCCCGCATAGAGACCCCCCCGGAAAAATTTTTTTACATAGAAATACGGGAGGAAGGAATCCTCGTCACATTGGCACAGACGTCTCAACAACCGCTACCGAACAGGTAACTCAACATTCCACTTCGTGAAATAGAGTAATCGCAAACAAGACCATTATACCAACCGTAAACTTTGCGGAACGTTGACATCAAACGCGGTTTTCGATATCCCTGGTAGCACATTTGCTGGATCCTGCAATGTACCTCTGCTTATATGATCTAACAAAACCCTCTATGGTGTCACATGCGATTGAAGAGGTCAATGAAGTATTGGCAACATCTCGATTAAAATCACCTAACGCAACATTGACACAAAGAAACAAATTTAAATGGCAACTACAGTATGATCATGACTGTAAACATGTATGTGAGAAAGTGTCTGTTTGTTTTTTTGTTTTTTTTTTTGTTTTTTTTTTAGGGGGCATCTTGTTGCTTTGTAATGATGCTTGTCTCGCTTAGGATTTCTTATCATTGTTTCAGGGGCCTCCGTTTTGTTAGAGCATCGCGCTTTGAACCATGAAGTATCTCACTTCCTGTCAGCACAATTTAGATATCCGCTGGAACATAAACTGAATTGTGAGAAAGTTTACTTGGGGAGGGCCGGTGGCGTCTTTTCGGGTAACCGGGTTCTCTCCTCCACCGATAAAAACTGGCTGCCACCATATAACTAAAATATTGTTGATTCTGGCGTAAAACGCCATTCAAAATCAAAATGAAAACTATAATTGTTTTTAAGAGTACTAAAGTTATGCATCTGCCGTAAAGCCATGCCAATACCAAAACTATAATTCTAGCGTAAAGCAGACCTTGCCATTCGTCCCCCTCACAAGTTTTTCTGTGTTAAATGGGGTAGATAGGTAGTGTATACGATGTGTTGTGTAGCGTCACTATATATATTGGGTCAAGGCGCTCTAGGTGTCTAGCTGTTTCTTTTAGTATCCATCTGGACATAAAGAAAAACTCTCTGTTAATGGTCCAACTGTGGTCAAACCAGTGCTCAACAACTGACGTTAGCCAAACTGAATGAAAAAAATTATATGTTTGAAGCATTCATCGCCATATTGTTGACAATACTTTTCTATAGCACGCGGAATAATTTTACCAACCTAATTCGAGTTGAACATTAAATTGTCAAATCATACTTGTGGTAAGCCTATACCGTTAACACTGGTTAACTTCATGTAACTTTGACAAGGTATCGTGCAGCCTAGTCCAGTCCAGGAAATATTATTGTATTTGTCAGGGGATTCGTTTATATAAAACTAATAGCACAATGGAGAACAAAACGACGGTTTGGAGGTATTGTAATATTTTGATTCACCGCGAAAGGGAAATGACTATATTACCGGGTTCTAAGTCCCATGTTGTTTGTGTGATCATGTCTGTGGAAGTGAAATTTAAAGTTGTCATGGAACTATGCTTTTGAGCTCAATACAATTTAGCCAAACGGAAGAATTATACTTCCCATACAAAAGCTTGGGGCCGTCTACATACTTTTTCTGCGTTATAACCTTTAACATAACACCTGTATAATTAGAAATTCTTTCTTCATACATCTCCATTTTGCAGTCATTGCATTACGATGCAATACTTGCTAGGATATTGAATTATAAACACTAATCCGTCCTCTATATAGATTTACAAGTACAAGCGAGCTGGAAAAGATCCAGTTACATTGCCGAAATAGATAACTTGTTTTCTAAGTACTATGATGGGGTATCTTTCATGCTTTGATAAAAATGAGATATGAAAAATAAAGCTACTTAATATAATCTTTCCGTTCCAAACAAGTGAATCTAGTTGCTCTTTTGGCACCTTCTGTAAAGCACTGGATAAACCACGTAGACCGGGTGTCAAACAAAATTTCAAGATAATCGTCTGCGATCCAATTAAAAGGAGTACATTTTAAAGCGATATAAAATTTTGTGTGCAAATAGTCACAAGAGATAAATTTTGATTTGAAACACTGGTGAGGTGGAGCAATAACATAAAAGCGAAGAGCTACTTACAAGAATCTATAATCTAACTAAATTCCAAAGCTATAAAAATAATTAAACATGGCGATCGTACGTATAAAGATTCCCATCATGGAAAGGAAGGAAACACTCAGAAAAGCGGGATATATTTAACGCTTCGAACGATAAAAAGTTGCTCGATAGCCATATGCACTTTTAAAGTCAAAAGTTTATCTATTTTGCGGACAAATACCTTGAACAATACGAACTACTTTTTTCTATTTAATGCTATGTACAAATATCATGTGTGTGAAATGTTTGTATTCTGATAGTAAGTAGAGAAATAAAAACAGCATTTCAAACATGCATTCGAATGTTTATTCTGTAAGCAGAGCAGAAAGTAGCGTCGGTTTTTTTGTTTTGTTTTGTTTTTGTTTTTGTTTTTTTGTTTTTTGTTACAAAACTAATTCTGTTGTTGCAATGACGTAATAATACAATGAAAATAACAGTAGTTAGCCTTTTTAATTTTATCTACTGAATGGGAAATGACCCGAATTCTTACAATATCACTTGTGATAATTTGAATTCCACTTTGTCGTTTTTATTTTCACTAACGTCAGATATAATGGGATTGTTATATTTACGCCTACTATGTTGTACGATGTAACACCATCCTTATATACAGATTTATATCCCAAACTCTGTGTGTATATATATATATATATATATATATATATATATATATATATATATATATATATATATATATATATATATATATATATATATATATATCGGTAATAGATTAAACAGATAAAGAAATGTATTTAATTCATACGTTTTGGAACAACATTCCGTGACCTTACAGGGTCTTCCAATCATTGTTATTATTGTTCTTTTCGTGTACAAAATATTATGAGACGATACAATTTAGAACAATGGCTTTTTCTGCTATTTAATTATGATTTGTGACAATATAATGGTATTAAATATTTTAAATTCAAAAATTGAAAAGAATCGAAGTAAAATATATCCAGAGTTAAAATGTGTTAAATCTACCTACTCCCTGAATATCCAGAGGATCCTTTGTTTCCATTTAAAACCAATACTGCAAGAGATCAAACGTCCAAACTTGAAAGACACGTTGTTATTGTTATTACTTATTTATACAAACATACTCATATATATGTATCAATTTTACTTAGTCTTTGTACTACCTCGGGAAAGAGAAAGAATTTAACGGGCAGGTGTGTAGCACGTGGTCTGCCAATCATGCACAATCATATATGCCAAAGCTATTACATATTTGTCTCTGCCTTTTGTGCGATCTCCCCTTTCAATTTTACCATTGACTATATCACATTTTTCACATACTCTCATGTACAAGGAGAACTCGGCATTGTAGATAAAGTATTTGATAAAGTGATTTTAAAAATTGTTCGTGTAAATATATTTTGACATTTTCAGATTTAGAGTTAAGCCTAATTGTACCTTGTATATTCATATCAAACATGTCGTCTTGATCAGTTCTTGGCGTTTTTAGCAAAACTTTAAGAGAAAATAATCCAAAACTGTATGATTCACCTTAAAAATAAAATAGCCCGAAAACCGTATAATTTGACGTAAAACAAAATAACCAAAAGACCCGTATAATTCGACGTTAATCAAAATAAAATACCCCTAAAATCGTATAATTCGACATGTTTCTGTATTATAAATATATATATATATATATATATATATATATATATATATATATATATATATATATATATATATATATATATATATATATATCTGTAGATAATATCAGAAAACTTTTGTATGTCCAGCATTTTGTGGAGGACAACCATTAACTGTTATAGCCTGTCTGACAACAACCTTCTGATTTTTAAAATGTCACTCAATGGTATTATGTTTTATTTACTTATATAAAACGCATGGATTTAAGATATCCCCCTTTCAAATTTTGTCGTCGTTTAATTTTCAATGGATATAAACAGATATACGTTAAATTTCTGGAATTTGTATTAAGTTTTTTTTTTCAACGTCATACACTGATAAGTTCTTCATAGTGAAGACCTATCAAATCACTCGAAGTCGCGTAGATATGGATGATTAAGAATCGGGTTAGTTTCATTTCATCGAGTACCGGTTAATAACTATCCCTAATTGCACTAAATGCACTTACTTTACGTTAAAGGCCAGTATTAGTTACTAGTATGTCTCTTTATTGATACAAAAATGGGATTTCAAAGGTGTTTGAAATTCAACCAATGAACAAAATTTTTATTAATTTTTCAAAATTAGAATTTGAATTATTGACATTTGTAACAAAGAGTTTTGAATTGCGGTTTTAATACTAAAGGCTGAAATTCTTTTGCCATGTTCGACCCAACAATTATAAGATTGCTTTTGAAAGGGTCAATTAAAAACAAATCAAGTGAAAGCTGAAGACCATTATAGATATTTATTTTGTTTTATTGTTACTTAAGATTTGTTTCACTTCAATGATGTCACAAATACCTAGATGTAGGTACCTACAAGTGCCACAAATTTTAGCGGTGCTATGAACTGATGTCTATGTTGTGAGAGGGATTTGCTACAATTGCTGTAACATGGAGGTTTTTAAATCTCGTCAGAAAGATGACTACAGTAGGAATTATCTGACAAAAACATGAAAAAAGAAGAATGATACACATTTCAAATGTATTGTTTCATCAGCGGGCTTGCGGCCTAAATATATGGAGATAACATAGTATGGCGAAAGGAAAGTATCAAGTTTAGTATGGGACATTACAGTTCACATTTTGATTCTTCAGTTTGGAGAAATTCTAGTTAGCTCTCATTCCCCACGGTTACCCTGTGCCCATTGATAATTGATATTCCCGGACACCACTAGTCTCGCGACCGGGGTCGTCTTCTTGTTATGTTATTACTGAAGACATTGTAACAACTTAGAAGAGTGTATATAATTTTCAGTACCGAAGTTCTAAAAGTGAATGCGAACATTTAGGAAGATCATAAGCAGCATCTTTGAACACCTACTAGTATATGCCTACAATAATGAGTGAATCAACAGGATTGATAAGAATTATATCAAAATACCAATCAAGCACTTTAAGGCGGGCTTTACGCTTCACTTCCGAACACCCATTTTTCTACACTGAGTGAGCAAAGAAGATTAATTTCCATTGATTGTTGTAAGTTTAGATGATTAAAATATCTGACAAAATGCAATGTATATCAGAGTATCTATTTGTGGTCCTGATATTACAATTACATTTGTATTAATCAGGAAAAACCGGAATAATATACTTCAATTTGGTCTACGCTTAAATGCTTGTCCTTTAATCTGTATAATTTATGAGTAAGTCCAGTGTGTGTTCTTGATCCAGTCAGATGATATTGGTCAAAAAGATCCGCCAAGGTTGTGATTTATTTCCCAACGTATGACGTCATAGAACATGTTAGATTTGTTTCTATTTACGCTTAACGTGTATACTACAGATGTTAAGAAATATAAACCGTTATCTCTGACAGTGATATCCAATTAATTCTACAGGTACACATGTACTAATTTGACTCTTTGAATTATAATAGGTTTAGTTGATTTAAGAATTTTCAAAAAATGCAACTTCAAAAACATGTGTATAAAGTATATAACAGACGATAAGGTAGTGTAAAGCAAATATAAAAAAAGTCAAAGTCAAATTTAATTTCCTCATTGAGTTTTAAATCTAATTGATGATACGGATATAATATCACTTGACATCATTTTATTATATATTAATCATGTTCAATATAGCCGAAATAACGTAAAAGCTGCTTACTGGTCCTAGCAGGCTACTAGTCCCAGACCAGTATCTAAACTAACAAATACTACACACAACACTTTTCCTGATAGATACTATATAAATTTTCGATAAATATTCTAAACATAAAACCAAAGTTAAAATTCTCAAGACGGTCAGTTGAGCTCCAATTTAAAATTATAGATTTTCTAAAGGGAAAATGGTATCATACAAGGCCAAGTAATAAATCTAACTGTATAGCGATAAACGATTTGTAGAAACAAATACAAGTTTGGAAAGATTTGAATGTGAACTGCCGCCGTCAAAGCAGGTTTAAAATAAAACCAGGTAACTAGATATTTTTGGAATGATGTCCTAGCCGGGAAACAGTACATTTTGTCATTTGTCATATTTTGAATTTTGACTTTCCTGTGTGCCATCTATGTACAGAAATCAAAAGAGACAGGTTTTATTTACTCGTCATACAAAAAAACTGGCACATTTCATATGCCATATACACATATGTGTTTTGTTCAAGTTGAATATTTCAAATCCTTTTCACAGAATATCTTGGAGGGAAAGTTCTCAAGTATGACCAACCTGTATTTTAAGTCGTTTGACAGTGAAGTAGCTCTTGAAGATACGTTTGTTATCATCTTTCAATGAAATATCGATGACAAGATATATTTATTTGTTGTTTGTAGCACTCTCGTAGTCTCAAGATACAAGTTTGTCCCAAAGATGTCACACGAGTAAAATTGAGTCTCACAGCGGGAGTACATATTTTACTGTGCATTACAAGACTTCAAGTTATATATATATATATATATATATATATATATATATATATATATATATATATATATATATATATATATATATATGGGATATCCCCAGTTTTTAATTTTTCATTTTACGATATGAAAGAGAGAGAGAGACAGAGACAGAGAGAATTTGAGTATGTGAGTGTTTGAGATTGTTCAGAATTAATTTCTTCACAAGGAAATGTAAAAGCTCTATCAAAAATAATATTTTCCGAAAATAAAATATTATATGTTAGTTTATAACGGCCATATGATATGTAAAAATGCATCCGTATATCCTTATTGCCTCATTACAAAAGTTCATGTCCCGGCACTTGTCCCATTCACCAAAATATGAATTATCAATATGATCTCTGAAAGTGCAAAGTACAGTGGTTGTGTATATGTCATGATCTTGAATCAATATACGGTTCGTCAATAGATTACTGTAAGCGTGAAATTATTTTACGCGTGGATGGAGAGTTTTGCGTGTAGATTAACCCCCTCCCCGTACCAGACCCACAGACTGCTCACTTTAAGTTGTGACATCGCGTATTCAACAACACGCGGAAATATCCACGTTTACAGTATCTGGTCTTTCTTACGTTTGTCCTGTATCTTTTGTGAAATAACAAAGTATCATGAAGAAGTACAAATCGAAACTCCAAGTTCAAGAACACGACAAATTGGATATTAAAACGATCTCAAGACGATGAACATTTGCAAATCCCAAACGAAATGGAACCAGGTGTCCGGAAGGAACAACATTTGACTATCATTAGCACCTTTGTAAGTCATCATTAGGAATTCATGATATATGTACAAATGTTTGTGTTGTGCAGCAATTTTTCACATCAAGTCATTGCACTTTGTTTATACATCTTACCATCATGGTACAAAACGTTACATAGAGTATTTACCGTCTGGTATGTACTAGATCATCAATCTAGTGTATGGTTATTTACTCTGGCCAGAACATTGTGGCCATAGGGCTAATTTTATGTTTCTTGGGAGTAAATCATTAAACAATAGGTCATTTAATTATATCTGTCACTCATCATATCTAACGTTGAAGCAAATATACATTGTACAAGATCAGTACACCTTATATACTATAAAGCTAAGAAACGCGATTCTTCAGCATCAAGCAATTCCTTTGTGGAAATGTCGAGGACAATGGGTCAAAGGTAAATGTTTTGAGATAGAGTTGAAGCTGAAGATCAAGGGGGAAAGGTCATTAAGAGGTCAGATATTGTATAAAATGGTGTGAAACCTACAAAGTACAATTGGTCTTTTCAACCAACTAGTTGAGTTATAGCAGTAATGCCTTGTAGCTTTACTGATTAAAATGAATAAGTACCCATGGATCGTCTAAATTCCAAGTCCATTAGAATACGCCAAATGGGATATATATAATAACAGTCTTAACGTGAAGAACAATTGCGAATCTGAAAGGGAAGGAACCAGGTGCCCGAAAGTAGTCAACGTCACAAATGTTCCATGGAAATTTTTCGAGTTCGATGAAAAGGTCAAAGGTAAAAATATAAAAATGTATTAAACAGAAGTATAATATGTTCTGTGTAATTGCTACTTTTCAAATTGGATAATAAACACCGGATGTATTTAGGATTAGACTACAAATATTATAAACATAATACCAAAGTCATAATTCTCAAGACGGTCTTATCTTCTATATAAATATATAATAATATTCCATGACAAATTTTATTCTAAATAATCCTGTTCATGATCGTGGATGAAATGGATGATAAAGGATGTCCAAAGATCACATTACAAGAAGCTCAGTGTTGTAAGTACCCTGTATTGGTTTTTTAGGAGATAATGATTTTATTACGTCCATGATTTAACTCATCTGCCCCTAAAAACAAATTTGGACTGGCCTAAATCATTAATTTATAAAATAGTTCATTACTTCTCAATGGCTGATGAGCTAAGACCTACTTTCTACGTACCGACTAAAATCATGAAAATAGTGTCACGTTTTTGCACCGATACATACGCAGCTATAGCTGGAGATATAATGCGTACACACTTATAATTTCTTTATGTTCTATGTACTTTAGTTTTTACGTGTAAACATAATGTATATTCTGTGGGAGTAATGTTAATTGTTAATTTTCCTCATGGATAAATATGTTGCGATTACCTTTTTATTTCAGATTAATTTCTGTCGCCATGTATTCATTACGGATTCAGATGCTACGATTTACAACCTCAAGCAAAGAGTCTACAACAAATTACCTTATAAGTTAGAACGTTTATATATCTCAATGTTGAATTTCTAATGGAAAAATGTATGTTTCGTATATTTTTGCTAATGCTTGTGGGCATCGTCTGTAATTTTGATTAATTAATTGTATACATAATTTAATTTTTACATTATCTGGTATATTTCTTTGTTAAAAATATTTAACCAGAAATTCCAAACGGTCAATATCAGACAGTACTGCAACAATTCAGGTATAAAAACACAAAGGACGTTCAGGAGTTTATGACAATGGCAAAAATTGGACAAGCATTGCCATCCAGAAAAGCCAGATGTGAGTTCAGGTGCCACTGAGTAAGTATCCCCTGTTCAACCGGTCACACCCTACGAGTCCACAGTCAAACGCATATATAAACAAATAAGAATAAATCCTCGTTACAATCATTATAAACGATTCAACAATTACCATAGAACTATTACTATACAACATGTACTATACAACAATTACCATACAACAATTACTGTACAACATGAACTGTACAACATGTACTATACAACAATGACTATACAACATGTACTATACAACAATTACCATACAACAATTACTGTACAACATGAACTGTACAACATGTACTATACAACAATTACTATACAACATGTACTATACAACAATTACCATACAGCAATTACTGTACAACATGAACTGTACAACATGTACTATACAACAATTACTATACAACAATTACTTTACAACATGTACTATACAACAAGTACTATACAACAATTACTTTACAACATGTACTATACAACAAGTACTATACAGCATGTACTATACAACATGTACTATACAACATGTTCTATACAACGATTACTTAACAACATGTACTATACAACAATTACTATACAACAATTACTATACAATAATTATTATACAACAATTACTATAGAACAGGCTACTCGACAATTGACCTATCACCAAATGCCTGACACGGCACCTTTTGGCAAACTTTTCCATTATGATGTCACAACCAAATGACCCGTCAAGCATACGTGTTATTATGACGTCACAATCGAATCAAAAACGCACATTGAGAGCCTCGTGTCAGACATTTGGCGATAGGTCAATTAACCTATCGCCAAGTGTATTGCACATGACTGTCCATGTGCTTTGACGTCATTCAATTGTGATGTCATAATCATACAAGTGTTTGATGGACCATTTAATTGTGACGTCATAATGAAAAAGTTTGCCAAAAGGGGCTTTTGGCGACAGGTCAATTCAGTTAGTGAAACATTGCAAACATGGTAATAAAGTCAGCGAAAATTTGACTCATATATTTATGATGAAAACTCATCACTAAGTAATCTGCCTCTGTATATGAATTGGTCATATATTGAACAAGTTTTTTACATATCGGATTAGCTACGAGAAATAAAGACCATATAGAGGGGATTAACGGGGTATTGATGCTTTGTGGAACAGTAGAAATCATCACGGTGGTTTTTGAGTCTACAGGAAGTAAAATGTCCACGAAGGAAACATGTGCCCGATTCTGTGGCGTCTTCAATTTTTGGTTAGTTAGGATATATCGGGTACATATGAGCATGAAAATTGTCATTATTTATTGACAAAATATTGTCGATATATCTAACTGTCAAATGCCACAATTGTTTTTTTTTTCTTTCTTTCTTTTTCTTTTTCTGATCCAAAAGTTTCCGAAGAGAAATACACGCATCTTTTGTGTATTTATGTGTAGAATCAGAGCTATAACTGTTGACTAAATGTGTAAGGATAACTTTTTACTGACACGAAGGGCTAACAGGCCTTAACGGTCACCTGAGCCTTAATTGTACGTTATTCACCTTACATACCATGATAATGCTAATCATTTCGTATTATAGCAATCATAATGAAACAGATGTTCAATATGATTTGGCTTCGCAAAATTGTACATACATTCAATTTCCTAATTAAGATTCACGTGACAATATCTAATCGTAACCTTGCATAGCATGGCAAAATCAACACCGTCGTATCATATGAGTTATAATGAAACACATAAAACAATGATACATATATCAATAGAAAATTATAACTGTTCACAAAAGTACAAATTGGACTCTAACATTACCACCGTATCCTGTCGAAATAACATTTAAGATACAAAACATCTGGTAAATGAAATTTTTGAATTTTGAAGTTTTTTACGACACACTCATCAATTTTCAGTTACATGGTGGCCGCCAGATTTTAATGGTGGATGAGAGAACTCGGTTACAACGTGCCCGGGAAGAGACCATCGGCATTCCATAATATAAGTAAACTGGCAAACTTTATCTAGTGGGGTTCAAACCTGCGCTAACCAGAAGTGAGAGACTCCATGGTTCAATGTACGATGCCCCAACCACTCGGTCACGAAGACCCTCCCCCCCACCCCCCACCCCCCACGGGTAATTGTAAAATCCATTGTTAAATTTTGAAAGAGTTTAATGTACTCAATTATTGTTAATGTATTGACTTTTTGTTGCATTTTCTGCACATATTTACAGATACTCTCCATCCACTTATCCTTTGGGGGTAATGTCACTCCACCTCACTGACCATTGAAATTACACGTGCTTTGTCGAATTCAACTTAAATTTTCTTCCATGAATTTTGCTGTTATAATAATCTTAAAGGCTGCAATCATTACAAATTATCAATATAAAGTTATATCCTGCATTGTGTCAGTTTAGAAATTGTGAAGTGTGGTGTTATGCACTCAAATTCAAATTATATAAACTGTATCTTACAACAATTATACATATATTTTTCATTTTGGAGCGTTTTGCGTAACACTCGACAATTTTTCAGTACTACAGTGGCGGCCAGATTTTAATGGTGGGGAGAAAACCCGGTTATAATGTAATAATGATTAAAAGCTTTGTAGAAAGCATAAAAAATGTCCAAGATAACCGTTATTGTTAGATACTGTAAGATTTCATCAACTGAGATCAAATTTGAAAGATGTAGAGTTCTGAAAGAAAGAAATGGTATGAGAAAAGATTAAAATTCTAAAGACGACACTATTGATGACTGGTCGTTTTCTTTCAGAGAGTATATACGTAAAGATAATAATGTACAATTAATTTCTTTATTAAGCAAAAAAATACAATGTACATGTATTCAAATATTGCAATTACATTTAAATACAAAAGAATGAGATCTTTATTCTACATAGTTGATATCTCTTATTATCAAAATGCCTGATTTCGAATTTTTCAAACAATGTATATTCCATTTGAAAAGGAGACCATTCGGCTAACAGTGGAACACAGTTGGTGACCATAAGCATTCCAACAAAGTGTTCCAAATTCCGTTGCCAAAAACATACTTCTACCATTAAAATATGTTACCATTCCAATGTATAAACATCCTTAGACGTTACTATTAACAGCCTGTACCTACGTTTACAGTTCATGTCTATATTGTATAATTATGTTACAATATACAATATTTATGTATGATTAGATAATTACCTAGTATCATATATGTTTTATAATAACAGTATATATTATGTGTTTATGTTGACAGTAAATATCATTTGCTAATGTTAACAGTATATATTGTGTGCTTATGTTTACAGCATATATTATGTGCTGATGTTTACAGTATACATTGTGTGCAGATGATTACAGTATATATTTTAAATACGTAAACAGTATATATTGAGTGCTTATGTTTACAGTGTATATTGTGCTTATGTTTAAAGTATATATTGTGTGCTGATGTATCAGTATATATTGCTTGAGTTTGAGTCCAGCCGGCGAGGGGTTGGTTTCCTGTCCTTCGGGTGAGAGAGTAAAACTCGAAGTCCCGTGTCGCAGTAGGTGTCGGCACGATAAAGAGCCGACACTGTTCAATGGCCGTAAGTGCCGATCGTAGGCCAAAATTTGAAGCCCTTCACCGACATTTGGTGACATTTCCATATGAGTGAAAGATTCTTTAGTGGGACGTTAAACAACAATAAACAAACAAAAAAGTATATATTGTGTGCTTATAATTACAGTATATATTGTGTGCTTATAATTACAGTATACATTGTATATTGTGTGCTGTTAACAGTGTATATTGTAAACACGTAAGCAGTATATATTGTGCTTATGTTAACAGTGTAGTATATATCATGTGCTTATATTTATAGTATATATTATATTGCGTGCTTATGTTAACAGTATATAATATGTGCTATTGTTAACAGTATATATTGTGTGTTAATGTTTATAGCAGGCCTAGATATTTGTGCTCATGTTTACACAATATATTGTGTGCTTATGTTAACAGAATGTATTGTGTGTTATTATTAACAGTATATATTGTGTGCTAATGTTTAAAATATATATTGTGTGCTTATGTTTAAAGAATATATTTTGTGCTGATTTGAACAGTATATATTGTGTGCTGATGTTGACAGTATATATTATGTGCTTATGTTTAAAGTATATATTGTATGCTGATGTTTACAGTATATATTATGTGCTTATGTTTAAAGTATATATTGTATGCTGATGTTTACAGTATATATTGTGTGTTGATGTTGACAGTATATATTATGTGCTTATGTTTAAAGTATATATTGTATGCTTATGTTTAAAGTATATATTGTATGCTGATGTTTACAGTATATATAGTGTGTTGATGTTTAAAGTATGTCCTTTATTAATTTTTAATTTGTAATAAATTAAAATTGAGTACAGTGTACAATGTGCTGCTGCTTACAGTATACATGTGTATTATTAGCTAATGTTTACATTATATACAATGTGCTGCTGCTTACAGTATACATGTGTATTATTAGCTAATGTTTGTGTTGATAATTATACAATGTGATGTCCTGCTTACATTTATACATGTGTATTAATTAGCTAATGTTGACATTAGTATACAATGTGCTGCTGCTTACAGTATACATGTGTATTATTAGCTAATATTTTACATTATATACAATGTGATTCTGCTTACAGTATACATGTGTATTATTAGCTAATGTTTTACATTATATATACAGTGTGATGCTGCTTACAGTATACATGTCTATTATTAGCTAATGTTTACATTTTATACAATGATGATGCTGCTTACAGTATATGTATATTATTAGCTAATGTTTACATTTTATACAATGTGATGCTGCTTACAGTATATATATTATTAGCTAATGTTTACATTTTATACAATGTGATGCTGCTTACAGTATATATATTATTAGCTAATGTTTACATTATATACAATATGATGCTGCTTACAGTATATATATTATTAGCTAATGTTTACATTATATACAATGTGATGCTGCTTACAGTATAAATGTGTATTATTAGCTAATGTTTACATTATATACAATGTGATGCTGCTTACAGTATACATGTGTATTATTAGCTAATGTTTACATTATATACAATGTGATGCTGCTTACAGTATATATATTATTAGCTAATGTTTACATTTTATACAATGTGATGCTGCTAACAGTATATATATTATTAGCTAATGTTTACATTATATACAATATGATGCTGCTTACAGTATAAATGTGTATTATTAGCTAATGTTTACATTATACACAATGTGATGCTGCTTACAGTATAAATGTGTATTATTAGCTAATGTTTACTTTTTATACAATGTGATGCTGCTTACAGTATATATATTATTAGCTAATGTTTACATTATATACAATATGATGCTGCTTACAGTATATATATTATTAGCTAATGTTTACATTATATACAATGTGATGCTGCTTACAGTATAAATGTGTATTATTAGCTAATGTTTACATTATATACAATGTGATGCTGCTTACAGTATACATGTGTATTATTAGCTAATGTTTACATTATATACAATGTGCTGCTGCTTACAGTATACATGTGTATTATTAGCTAATATTTACATTATATACAATGTGATTCTGCTTACAGTATACATGTGTATTATTAGCTAATGTTTACATTTTATACAGTGTGATGCTGCTTACAGTATATATATTATTAGCTAATGTTTACATTATATACAGTGTGATGCTGCTTACAGTATATATTATTAGCTAATGTTTACATTTTATACAATGTGATGCTGCTTACAGTATATATATTATTAGCTAATGTTTACATTTTATACAATGTGATGCTGCTTACAGTATATATATTATTAGCTAATGTTTACATTTTATACAATGTGATGCTGCTTACAGTATATATATTATTAGCTAATGTTTACATTATATACACAATATGATGCTGCTTACAGTATATATATTATTAGCTAATGTTTACATTATATACAATGTGATGCTGCTTTACAGTATAAATGTGTATTATTAGCTAATGTTTTACATTATATACAATGTGATGCTGCTTACAGTATACATGTGTATTATTAGCTAATGTTTACATTATATACAATGTGATGCTGCTTACAGTATATATATTATTAGCTAATGTTTACATTATACAATGTGATGCTGCTAACAGTATATATATTATTAGCTAATGTTTACATTATATACAATATGATGCTGCTTACAGTATAAATGTGTATTATTAGCTAATGTTTACATTATACACAATGTGATGCTGCTTACAGTATAAATGTGTATTATTAGCTAATGTTTACTTTTTTTACAATGTGATGCTGCTTACAGTATATATATTATTAGCTAATAGTTTACATTATATACAATATGATGCTGCTTACAGTGTTTATATTATTAGCTAATGTTTACATTATATACAATGTGATGCTGCTTACAGTATAAATGTGTATTATTAGCTAATATTTACATCATATACAATGTGATGCTGCTTACAGTATAAATGTGTATTATTAGCTAATGTTTACATTATATACAATGTGATGCTGCTTACAGTATAAATGTGTATTATTAGCTAATGTTTACATTTTATACAATGTGATGCTGCTTACAGTATACATGTGTATTATTAGCTAATGTTTACATTATATACAATGTGATGCTGCTTACAGTATACATGTGTATTATTAGCTAATGTTTACATTATATACAATGTGATGCTGCTTACAGTATACATGTGTATTATTAGCTAATGTTTACATTATACACAATGTGATGCTGCTTACAGTATACATGTGTATTATTAGCTAATGTTTACATTATATACAATGTGATGCTGCTTACAGTATACATGTATATTATTAGCTAATGTTTACATTATATACAATATGATGCTGCTTACAGTATATATATTATTAGCTAATGTTTACATTATATACAATGTGATGCTGCTTACAGTATATATATTATTAGCTAATGTTTACATTATATACAATGTGATGCTGCTTACAGTATATATATTATTAGCTAATGTTTACATTATATACAATGTGATGCTGCTTACAGTATAAATGTGTATTATTAGCTAATGTTTACATTATATACAATGTGATGCTGCTTACAGTATAAATGTGTATTATTAGCTAATGTTTACATTATATACAATGTGATGCTGCTTACAGTATAAATGTGTATTATTAGCTAATATTTACATTATATACAATGTGATGCTGCTTACAGTATAAATGTGTATTATTAGCTAATGTTTACATTATATACAATATGATGCTGCTTACAGTATAAATGTGTATTATTAGCTAATGTTTACATTATATACAATATGATGCTGCTTACAGTATAAATGTGTATTATTAGCTAATGTTTACATTATATACAATGTGATGCTGCTTACAGTATACATGTGTATTATTAGCTAATATTTACATTATATACAATGTGATGCTATATATATACTATGTGTTGATGTTAACAGTTACTGTCTCTGTAAAAACAGAAGAGGATTTCATAAAAACGTGGGAATTGGGACATATGTATCATAGATTCCTGGTATGTGTCTCGAAACACAACTTTGTTCTGACTTCAATAGTGCTGAAAAAATAAAGGGTGTATTAGTTGTGTTTATCGAGTACAAGATATTTCGATTCTTTTTTCTTCTTTTACTTCTTGGTAAACAATGACAAATAAGAGCTATAAACGGGCATAAAAATTCTTATATTCCTATATCTTATAAATATAAGGTCAGATCAAGTGTAGTATTCATATACAAAAAATAAGGTTGAATTAATCAATTGCAAGTGAATAATTGCCATAATTGGTTTCTCAGGCAATTTTCATAAAATATATGTATAAAGGAATTTAAAAATGTTTATGTTTGTGTATATCTTTTGTTTGTTTTTTTATATTAATCTGAGTAGTAAAAAAAGATTTAAAAACACAGTAAAACTGCTAATCGTGGTATGTAGATTCCTAAGTCGAAACATCTCACGTGCGAGTCAACACTTTGCCAACAGACCACTGAAAATCATGGTATATAGATCCAAAAGCCGACTACTGCAAGTTGGTGGTATTGCCATGTTTTTATTTTGAATTTATTTGGTGGATGAAAATTTCAAAACTTAAAGCATGACGCTATATAGATTTCAAAGTCGAAACATCTCACGTACGAGTCGACACTTCGTCAATAGGCCAAATCGTGGTTTATAAATCCAAAACCTACATGTCTTACGTATGAGTGAGAATTTTGACAATAGATCACTCCGAATCGTGTTATATAGATTCCAAAGCCGACACATCTCGCGTACGCGTCAACACTTTGGCAACAGACCACTGTAAATAGTGGTATATGGTTCCAAAAGCCAACACATCTCAATTACGAGTTGACAGTTTGCCAATGGACCCCTACAAATCATGGAATTTTGGTCCAAAGCCGACACATCTCACGTACGAGTTGACACTTTGCCAATAGACCACGGCAAATCGTGGTGTATAGATTCCAAAGCCAAAACATCTCACGTACAAGTCGACATTATGTCAACAGACCACAGACAAATCACATACATGTATATTTATTCCAACGTCGACACATCTCTCGTACGAGTCTACACTTTGTCAATAGACCACTGAAAAGCGTGCTATTGTCGCGTTTTCATTTTTGAATTTACTAGGTGGGTCGAAAATCAGAAATCAAACACAATAGTTTACAGATTTCAAAGCCGAAACATCTCACCTACGGGTCAGAATTTTGCCAACAGAACACTGCAAACCGTGCGATATAGATTCCAAGGCCGATACATCTCGCATACGAGTTAACACTTGCCAATAGCCCACTACACATCATGGAATACAATATGGTAATTTTTACTTTTTAAACAAGAAAGATCCTGTTTCCTTCTAAATAATCAGAGCAGTTGTTATACGTTTACAATTTATAAACACACCAATAATAAACTTAGGATTTTGATATTTACTCAATGCATGTAATTCTAATGTTAACCAAAACTTTCGGTTCTCTTATTATTACAGTTTCATCTCTGCTATGGAATGCAAAAAGATGAATAAATAGCCAAATGAAAAAAATATATAAATAACGCGCTATTGAAAGATAAGTACTAATTCGTACATTAATAATTTGAATATATTTAGGGTACAACATTAAAGCTACCCCATGCAAGGACACTGAGAGGTAAAAATAAATATTAGATAAATGACGATACATTTGAACTCCAATTAAATTCCTTTGCTAAATTCCAAAGTATGTAATGATAAATTATTAACTCGATAATTTTTATAATAAAAGGGGGTTAGAGATTATCAATATACATGTCCACGAGCGACTCCCGTCCCGCTTAACATGTTATCATCGACGTCATACTAGTGTATCTTTGTATTCAAATTTCAAATTTAGAAACGTGGGTAAACAACAAACGGGCATTACTTGCCAAATATTTGTGTTTCACGCTAATTACTTCCCTGGAAGTATGGAGAACTTCAGTCAACTTTTCTTCATGTATGAGGGTTCTATATTCCTTGGCATTCTTGGTATAATATATATATATATATATATATATATATATATATATATATATATATATATATATATATATATATATATATATATATATATATATATGATAATGATAATGATGACGACGATGGTGATGACGGTGATGATGATGATGATGATCAAAACTACATTTTCCTTTTGAATAATTTATTATAGGAATATTCTACGAGAGAGTAAAATAGTGTGGTTAAATTTTCTTATTGCATTTTCAAATTAATATTACAGTCGACAAATTAAAATAATGTTTTATCACGTGAAACGATAGGTAATCTTTAAACGATGTTATTGAGAAAAATAAATTTCCACCGTCACATTTTCATCGATGTTACATAGATGGATATAAACCCGTATGCGCCTGTCCTGATTTTCCAGGGAATTAAAACTATAAACAAAATTCTTATTGACAGTTTACAATTCCCTGAATTGTTTAATTTTAATGTAACAAATTACGCTAGCTATAAGTCCAATTTTTTTTATCATAATGAATCAACCAAAGATTGAAATATAAATATACAGTGTTTGCATTTTGACCTTTTTTAAATATATGGAATGTACATTTAAATAATCATTTCCACATCAAACATGTGGACTATACGGAGATTCACAGAGGAATTAATTAAATATTGACAATTTTATCTGATCGTATTTTGTATAGTAAGGACAGTTTTGCCTGATTTATTTATTTCATATCAAACTAAATTATCGTAGAATATTTCTGTATTTCTGGTGTTGGCGTGCTGTTAGTCAATTACCGAGTCTTATCGGGTCTTAGAGGTGTTACAGACCATTATACAAGACGGAATTATCACTTTAATTCAATTAAAATTAGACCAAATTTTGTAATGATGTGATTCTATCGGAATATCTTTTGATACTCAGCTGATTTCTTCACACACTGCTGGGCGAGGAGTTGCGAAGATGATATCTTGTTAAAATCGGTAAAATCCAATTAGCACGTGCAAAAAAAAATCCAAACAATTGTTTAGTATTGGAATGGTGCAATTGTCAACCTTGCCACCGCCATGTCTCCTGTTATTGTTTTAGATGTTGTCAGAGTCAACGCGAATTTCTTCGCGTAATCTACAGCGTTATAATTTTAGTGGTATGTAAATGAATTAGCAAAAATAAGCAAATCCCGCATGACTTTGCAAATCTAATTTAATCATTTTATTTTGTACAGAGAGAGAGAGACAGAGAGAGAGAGAGAGAGAGAGAGAGAGAGAGAGAGAGAGAGAGAGAGAGAGAGAGAGAGAGAGAGAGATTGGGTAAAATAGAGTTTCCGAATATTCTCCCACCATTTTTAAGTTTTTTATTTTTACTGGTAAAACTGGGTGAAACACGATTTTACCATAAAAATGTAACTTAAAATCGCGACAGAATTCCGATGGCCTCTGTTGCACACTCTCCGCCGTGGCATATCGGCCTACACTGTATTTCGATAGAAAATTAAAAATTAAAAATTAAAATTTACAAAATCACCAATTGTTTTTTTGTCAGTGTGTGTAGCGAAAATGAAATCTACAGTTTTTAGTTTTTGCTGCAAGACAATTATAATGGCTATAAAATAGACCTTAATAGTCATAATGATTAATTGTTATATGTCGGTACATGTGTCGATTTCACAAAATCAATGACAGTTTACAAGCATATACATGTATTTTTTACATAATATGTTATACAACTTCACGAAAAATGCTCAGATAAATAAACTATATATGTACCTTAGGTGAATCATATTTCACACTATACATATCATGTGTTGCGAAATAGACGAACATAGATGTATGTATATTGTAGCTAAAAGTAGGGTTACATAAAATTTTCGAATTTTAGGAGTATAAGTTGAGTATAAAATATAAATTCTCAAATCAAAGAAAATTTCATTTTTATGATGAAAGTAATCTAGAAATAGCAATACACAGCATAAATATTTCTACAAATATGAATGAATTTTATATCAAGTTTTGATGTGTTATCTCCCATTTACAGATATTAAAAGTTTAATGGAGTCAAAATATACGATGTATCTAGTGTTTCAAAGAATACTATGATGGAAGTTGCAGATACTAGTGGTACTGTAATCATTTACTGAACTAGTAGAAGTAATATCTATGATATTGTATTTTATATTGCAATTTAGTGTGATCACAGTAAGTTAAAATGAAAAAAATCAGACTTTGGAAAGTTGATGTAATTAGAAGTCAAATACTGATAATACAAATATGATGGCAGTTAAAACTACATTAATTAGTTTAACTTAGTTTTTTCTGAGTTAAACCTAGTTCTAATTAGTTTAACCTAGATTTTTCTCACTAAAACCTAGCTTTTCTCCAGTTAAACATATATTTTTCTCCCATTACACCTAATTTTTCTTGTTCACTGCATCACAAAACCTGCAGAGACCTAGTTTCCCTAAGAAATAATAGAAATGAATTATAACTAGTTTGTCTTAAGAAAAAACTAGGTTGAGTTATGATAAAATCACATTAACCAATATTATTATATCATGATTTTGGTGAGATTTTCATTTCATTTAAGCCTAGTTATTCTCCAGTTCATAAATCACAAAAAAAGAAATAAACTTAGTTTTTCTCATGAATACCTGGCTAGTTTCAGGGAGAAAAACAATATATATATATATATATATATATATATATATATATATATATATATATATATATATATATATATATATATATATATATATATATATATTCCAAATTATATTAATGTAATGTGTAAATATGATTTTTGTGCAGTTAAACCTAGTTTTGCTCTGGTAAACCTAGCTTTACTCCAGTTTATTCAAACTGCTGTGCCAAAGTCACACTAATTAATGCCTTAAGTCTAGTTCTTCTTTAGGGAAACGTATAGTTTTTCTCAAAACTTGTATAAACAGGAGAAAAACAAAGTTTAACTGAGAAAAACTAGGCTTAACTAAACACAACTAGATTTAACTAAGCACAACTAGGTTTAACTGGAGAAAGACATGATTAAATGAGAAAAATGGTCACTTCTGATTTGAGATTTTGGCCTGCTACACACAGAAAAAGTTTCTAATCTTTGTATTTTTCATTTTCACTCATGCACAAATATAGAGAGGGTAGTGTTTTTCTTAAAGAAACTAAATATGAAATATCTCGCTTAATAATCAAATTTACTTCATAATCTCATGTATTTCATATAATATGATATACTGGGAAATGCATTTGGAGTTTTTATTTTTTTATTTTTTAATTCAAGAGTAATGTACATGAGATGACATTTCACAGGTTTTATTTATACTTTTGAATTTAACATGTTTTAAAATGATTTTTTTGTAGTTCAACTATTTTATAAATTATCTGATTTTTCATTATTCCCATCACATAAAGATAAGTAACTAAACAAACAAACAAGTAAACAAATAAATAAATAAACTAGTGAGAGTACTGCAAATTTTGAAAAATATATATAAATAAACACAGTTGTGCTGCTTGTAAACAGTAAACATCAATGTAAAATAAACAGAGGTTGATAGACAGACAGACAAAAAAATAAAAAAAAAATATATATATATATATATATATATATATATATATATATATATATATATATATATATATATATATATATATATATATATATATATATATATATTATCAAGCGATTGATACAAAGTTGAATAAATAGTTCGTACATGACTTATTGCATGTAAATTACAAAGGGATGGTATAGAAAATATATTCTTTTCTAACCCTTAAAAACCGCCAAGTAGCCTTTAGTAAAATAAACATGCCGTCTGTGACCATATTGTCGACTGTAGTTTGACAATGAATTTAACGCTTCAGTTTCTATTTCGTCACATTCATAATTCAATATTCTACCAAACAACAAATAAATTGACTTAATTACCTTTGATCTATTAAGTTAAACAGACAGCCTTCAAGAACGATGTTTGTCTCACCTGTATTAAGGAGGCTCTCATTGGTTCGCATGAAAACCCGCCCACCCCCTGTTCGTTTGAATGGATTATACCAATGTGAAATGTGTACATCTCTGCTGTGTGCGTTCCGGAATTAATAAAAAAAAAAATAATAAAACCGTAAATCACGGTACGATCGCGAGTTGTGTTTGTTTACTTCATAATTTCGTGTCGTCACACATGAGTCCGTCGTGTATTTCAGAACAAAAGGCATAGGCGTATAGCGAAGAGCTATTTTACGTTATGCCAGCTCGAAGATAAATCTCTTAAAGGGGTAGCACAGCGCTCTGCTATTAACAACATGGTGTTGAGTATATCGGAGTTATCGTAAATAGTGAAAGTAAATATGATTGTGTTATAATTTATTTCATTCGTGGATTTTAACATTTTAGAAGAGGATACTTTACAATTTCGACATGATCCTTAAAATTTGGATTTATACCTGTGTGTTTTTCGTACTATTCGAATGTATTTATTCGTCTTGTCCAAGTGAGTGTATATGCCAACGAAAAGCTGTGGATTGCAGTTACAGAAAGTTAACAAATGTTCCAAATAATATCCCGGCCGAAACACAAAGATTGTAAGTAAAAAAAATAAGGAATGTTAAACTTACGGTTGCGTTGTTTGTGAAAAACGTCCTAGGAAATTGTACATGAAATCGATTCCTGACCAATGATTGTTTACACACACAACTTTGTATAGTCTTGAATTCCTATAAAACAATTGTTAATATCTAAATTTATGTATTCATCTAATTGTCTTTTGATTTATGTATTATTGATATAATTTTAAGTCACCATTGCTATTTCAAATGCTGCATGATACACATTGAATCGCTAAATATATTTAATGTCAAATATATATATATATATATATACACAGCTTGTTTGATGCAGAACATTTTTTCATTTATAATTAAGTAAAGTAACTATGAAAACACCGTAAAACATTCGACGTTTAAACTCGCCATGAAAAAACTTTCAAAGAATTTCTGTACAATATTTCTTCTCAGATAGCAAATATGAGAGTTGTAGCTTAAAATTTCACCGTCGTTCAATATAGGGTCGGCAAGTTATTTGGTTTGATAAAGATTTATTAAACATAAGGATTTAGGTTTAGCCTACTATCCTTCATACGGGATACGAATTGATTCATAAATATGTAAGAATTAATACTTTTATCTCATTATAAATCTTACGACATATTGGATCTATATCTTTATATTATTATTAACTCCGGTGAAATACACGTTTTGATTATTCCTACTACAAAGTTATACTTGTATTCAACCTACTTTCATACTGCATATTATAAATGTTATTATTACGTTTTACAGAGAATTACAGGGCAACAACATAACAAGCATACGAAAAAATGATTTTAAAGGCTTGCGAAAACTGAAGATATTGTAAGTACTGCTATATATACAAACACATGTACACTCAAAATGTATATACAATTATATTGTAATGCCAAATACTGCCGCAGTTGTTTGTTTAATTATTCCTTTTGATAATATTTATATATAGAATTTACTTCATATATTACTCTTTTCTACAAAATGCCTTACTGACGAATTGTTAACATTCTTTATGCATGTAACCGTTATTTCTTTTATTTGCTTTTTTCTGTGGCTTTATACTTTCTTTTATACCTTTTTTCTTTTTAAGCGGCTATTTATTTTTAGAAGTTAAATTAAATTTACAATCTGAAAGTGTTACGACCTCGGTTGGGAAAGAAAGTTGAGGCATCTTCCATATTCTGTAATGACATGCATTTGTCCGACTGAATGGCAGTGGACATATTTACTAGATTTTGTTGTGTTCTGCGAAAACACGTGTCGGTTCTTCATTTAAATTCGAAGTTCGCCGGTTTTTCCGCTATTAGACGGAAGACAACTGTTTCAAACAAGGTACACCTAACCAACACCGTGTCCACAGGGGTCTTATTAATTACCCAGAGAGACAAACAGATGTAAAATCAAATATTTATCCAGCACCTGCATGCTAAGAGATCAGAATGATGTTGTTTAGACGAACTAAGAATGTCTATTTGAAAGAGATAACCGTGTAATAGATAAATAATAATATAAATTTAGATATGCAAATTTAATTGCTGTTTAGCTGGATATGCAAAATTCCTGTGACCAACATGAAATTATAATGCTAAACATGTAAATGAACATAAGTTACACCCTCCTGTTTATATATTAGTGAGAAAAAAAAACAAGAAATTGATTGATTTATTGAAACATAATTTCATCAATTCTTTATGTTCCCTTACAACAGTCACAATACAAAGTTTTACCCTAAGGATAGGGGACAATCTACATCTATGTATCTACATGTGATTATATTGTATATATTGTAAATATTGTCATTTCTGATATGCCAATTGGCATATAGAATAAAATAATAGGAATCTAAGTCTTATTTCATTATTCCTTGAGAACTAATAGAAATCAATTGAGTTAAAATCGCCAATAATCACAGTATTTAATAGGTAAACATAATCTAAACATACAAACAAGTGTCATTATGGCACTTATTTAATTGCTTTCTTTATCAAAACTTTGCAATTGAAAAGTAATGAAAATAAACTATTTATAAAAGATGTTGTTATATTTAAATCTCCCAGTAAATATTTTTGTTGTCATTCTGAAGGGTTCCGATATAAATAAATATTTCACGTTTAACTTCATGGAACATGGATTAACTCACATATTTGTTACAAATGTATACAAAACATAAGGAGCTGTCAAATGGACGCTTTTGAGCTCGTCTGTGTGAGAACAATGCCGATAA
This sequence comes from Atrina japonica, assembly GCA_030159075.1. NCBI lineage: Eukaryota > Metazoa > Mollusca > Bivalvia > Pterioida > Pinnidae > Atrina > Atrina japonica. The sequence goes on along the minus strand of BROG01000398.1, from coordinate 591,503 downwards.
TCGGGAAAAGGGGGGTACTAAAAACAAACAAGCTATCAGATATTGTTTACTTTGTTAAAAGACAACCCTATTCGTCGGGTAAGAAGTTATCGTGAAACTGTTCTCGTGTACATTAATTGTAAACCAAGTTACGCAACTAACTTCAGATCTACCCGTGTAAGTAAATATGTCGAATCAAACAGTCTGTGTGATCATGTCCGTACGAAAAATTACTTAAGATAGCTACTGATAAGGTATTAGCTCCTGGTTTCACATCTTCGTATAGGAGGAACGAAATGGATTTGGGAAGATGCTGTTTTCATTACGTTTTCCTTTTTCCGAACAATACTTAAAACAATACTCGACATATATAACTAGAAATACATTCATGAGACTTTAATGTTTAATTTTGAATAGTTTATTAAGCCACACTGAACAATTTTTCGATGATATGATGGCGGCTAGTTTTTATAGGTGGAGAAGAGAATCCGGTTACGGGGTACCTGGAAGTGACCACCGAAAGTCATAAGATATTGCCTTAATTGTAGGCCCCAAATATGCTAGTTCTATCATAAAAGTAATGTAAATAAATAATTCATAATTTTATCATTATGATGTTCTCATGATTTTATTTATGAGAGGTTTTACAAAAAAAGGGGGGGGGGACAAAACCTTTGGCAAATCAACAAATTGAGAGCATGACATTAATACAAATCTCAAAATCAATCTTCACGTGCACTTAAAGTAATTATGTACTGCAAGTATTGAAGTTGGAACAAACTAAATACACCATAACAATCATAAATAAACAAGGACAATTTTCTGCCATTATTTTCCTCCAATTAATTTAAATGTAGATGAAGATATATAGGAAAAACTGTGATCTTCGGTACCTCATATTTTCATTAGTTTAAACTGACACATATCAATTTCTGGCCTGAAAAAAATGCTTAAGCTAGAAGTGTTTTAATGAACAAATATTAAGCTGTATTTTTAGAATTGCGTTCGTGCGAACACCTGAAGAGTACACGTACTTTTAGACGGTCTGATAGTACTAATAAAGTTGATAAATTGAGATCACATTGGAAAGATTAACGCCCTTTAATGATAAACTGCAGTAATGAAACCATGTTAATTAAAAGTGGTGCAGTTTTTAGGGTACGGGTTAGTTTGCCACCCAGGCTGTGAGGTATCGCTAATGACCGACGCGGATTTAGTATCAGTTTACGTGTTCTGTTATTCGCTTTTTGTTTCAGACAATTGCTGGAGAATCAGATCCGTTCTATTGAACAGGGAGCATTTCAAGATCTTGTTGAAATGGAACGATTGTAAGTAGATTGAGTAAAAAAAAAGAACCAAAAAAACAAAATAAAGAAAACCCTTATTATCAATCAAGATTTCCGACAGGATAAAATTGGCGTTCATATGTAGAACATGTACATATTAACACTTGGAGCCTCTTGCAATAATAAATTGTCAAATTAAAAAAACGAATAAAAAGTTTCTTATGTGAATTACAAGATTTTCTCTGTAAGACGTTGTATTAGGATAGACTATTATTGGAGGTACCAAAATGTTTATAGCCATGGGTCAGGTTGATATCAACTCTTATTTTCCTAACGGTCAAAGCATGTCAAGATTTATGTTTTTTTCTTTCCCTTTTCCTTATCTTTTTGATATGTATGTCAACTCCATCTCCTTTCTGTGCTCTGTTTTTATTTATTTATTATAGCTTACCAATCAGATCTAATTATGAGCTTATCTCTAACATTAAAGAAAATAAACCACAGTGACATATAGCTTCAAGGTAGGACATACTTTCACTACAGACTTCTGGGCGACTTCACGGCAACAGATCCGCTATATCGTGCCGCTGGACCTACGGGAAACCGCTAGGAGCTAATCTGATAGATAAAGCATGAATAATCAATTATAGCCAATTATCTGTAATTTGTAGACATATTTTGTCACCGGAGTTAAACGTCCAATGTTGACGAGATTACTCCATTCAAGCATAATGTTCTATATATTTCACTATTTGACGGACGTGCATTTGAAGTTGCTCGGTCATCTACGGTGAACTGGCGATGAAATGCTAAAATGCAGAAAGGATGTGCTGATAAATACATTAACATATAATTATTTATTTATGTACGTCTTTCTTTTATTCGTTTCGGCGGTCTGGAATTTGACAAAAAGTGTATATTCTGCATCCACGCGATTCTGACTTATTCACCCCAGTTTAAAAATATCACAACGTCATTCCAAAACCTGTAGACTGGTAGAATTTTAGTTGGTGTGTTTATTGTTATTTAACGTCACACTCAAGAATTAATCTTTCACTCATTTGGAGACGTCACATGAATGTCGGTAAAGGTCTTCAAATTTTGGCCAATCCTTGGCACTTATGGTCATTGAGCAGTGAGGGTTCTTTAACATGCCGACGCCTTCTTTGACACGGGACCTCGGCTTTTACTCTCTCATCCGAAGGGCAGGAATCCGACCTGCCGCCGCTGGACTCGAACTCACGACCTAGGCATCACTTTTTTATTACATGCTTCATGATGGTGATAAATGTAGATCTATATACTGGATCCATATCCCTAAATAAATACATGAAATATTTATTAGATATATGCGGAAAAAGAATTAAACAATATATGTAGGCTTATGTCCTATACTTAGCTTTTCAGCCGATTTTCTCTCACTTGAGACTGATTTAGAAAATTTAGACAAATTTTGTTGTCGTCTGTAGATTGATGCAGTCGCTCCTTTTTACTGTAAAACAGTCAAACGCCATTTAGAGAGAGGGATGGCGTAATCTCAATCGTCATGCACAAAATTGTATTAGTCCATGACTCGGCAAGTCTGGTCATGGACAAACAAAATTGTGTTGACTGGGATACGTCGTTTCCGTGATCCGGACGGTTCAGAAATTACAATGCACAGATCATGTGACTTTGAGAAAATTTAGGGTAATTTGGTCGCGGTGAATATGAATTAACCTTGTAAGGTAAAGAAAATCGATATAAATAAAAAAAAAAAAAGCAAGTGCTTATATGTGATGCCATGTTGTAAATCAGATTCTAGAGAGAAAAATAAGCCAGATAAATATCCATGGATGGAAACGAATTTCCTAGTAAAATATGAACCCCGCCGTCACTGACACTGATGTAAACTTTTGAGTCAAATCTGGAGTATACACGTAGCCAACAATTCTAAGATATAGGAGAATGTTTATAAGTTAAAATATTTATTGTAGGACTTTTTGTATCAATCTTAACTTATTATTTATCAGCTGAGGTGATGACTACTGTAGGTTGCACGACATTTTGTCCAAATTATGCCCTAAATTTTGTCACGTGGTGATTAAAGTCTCACAACAGAGAGTGGACTATAGAGGGATCTCGGAAACGACGTATTGAGATTTCTCCATCCCTCCCTCAAAGCTGTGTTAGATTGTATTGTTTGCTATTTTAAATGCCGTTGAAGAGACGACAGTTTTTACGCACGTAGAGGAGTGGGGTAGGCCTACTGCAATTTGAAATCACACCTGGGACCTTTGTCGTAACTACAGTATAGTATAGTATTTTAAAGTATTACGACTAAAGTGCAAGATGCACAATAAAAAAGCATGCCAGGCAAGCATGTTTACATTTACACCCCATCATACCGCAAGTATTTTCCGTTTTCCATTCCCAATAATGTTCCGTTTTGCATTTTAGCAACACCCAAAATAAGCTACAATACGAAGGACCCAAGGTGATGGTAGTTACATTTTCTTTTCATTTATTTTGCTGTTTTCTATTTTTGTTAACTATTTAATTATTGTTTTTACTATCAATATGCTTTAGAATAATTAAAAATATAGGTATTAACAACGCAACATTCCGTGAAATCAAGCGAGTGTTCGTATGTTATTCCAAAAAAAAACAACCCAAAAAACTATTGGGGTATAAGCTGGACGTGGATATTTTGTTTCATACTAATGTCCAGCACCTCCTCTCCAAAAAGGCGGTGAGTTTGTGATAAATTGAACAAAGCAAGTGTCTCACGTTCTGTAAGACATTAAATTTGTCGCCAACCATTCATCAAATCAATTCATTTTTATAAGGAAGTGTTAAAATTAATATTTAGCTGAACAGGAAATGACAATCAAAATGCGAATAAAGTACCAATATATAAGTCAATGAATGATGAAATGTCTATATTTTAGAGTATAGATCACTGAATTTATAATGTATTAAAGTTCGCATACATGTATATCAGGATTAAATTTTATTGAGATATGATTTTTTATCAACCTGTTGATTGAGGCACTATCAATGGTCCAACGGTTAAAACTATTTTTTCAATTGGCTGTATATCTAATTCTGTTTTAGAAACTGTAAAATTAGGAATATTTTATATAATTAGGAATATTTTATAAAATTCACTGAGTCATGTGATACAATTTATCAGTGACAGATTTTTCTTCTTGGTGAAAAAGTTATTTATTTCATATTTATAAGTTGAATTAAAGACAAATCAAGCCATATTTGTAAATGTTTGTTTATCATACAAATATGTAAATTGTTCTACATGTACATGTACAATGTAATTAAATTGGGATTTCCTACTTTAAATATAAGTCAACTGATGTACTACCCAGGTTTCACTGTAGTAGATATTGTACCTCCAATTTAAAACCTAACAATGGAATCTCCTTATCTCTAAACTCACGGGACAATCCATATGACTTTGAGGTATCCGGAATTTCAAGGTAACCAAATTTTTAAATTGATGTATCATTCTATTCATAAAGAATTTGGAGCGGCCTTTCCTTTTCAATTATGACATATCCATATTTTTGACTCCCCCTATTTTGACATAAGGAGATTCCACTGTATTTAAACAGGAAATATTTATAATTTAACAAAGCATGCACACACACACACACACACGCACACACACACACACGCACACACACATGCACATATGCACACAGACACACACACACACACGATTAAACACTAAGTATGTTTATTTAGTATTTTGTAGTTATCAATTGATTGATATTTTATGTCAAAGTTTAGGCATTTTTCAACAAAAGTTATAAATATACATGTAGGTGTACTTAACATGTAAGTGACATATTTTGTTTATTTTTGTCTTTCAATCTAGCTTTATGCACCAGCTTTTGAGCAAGTCACTTGAATTTCAATTCTGCTCTTTCATATATCTGTCACATTTTAGTCAGCTGATATCTATTGCAATATCTTTCAACTGTATATTAACTCCAATATATAATAATATTATACATTTGTATTATCATATATTTTATAATATACATATGTATTATCATATATATTATAATTTACATATGTATTATCATATATAATATACATATATATTATCATATATATGATAATTTACATATGTATTATCATATATAATATACATATATATTATCATATATATTATAATTTACATATGTATTATCACATATATATTATAATTTGCATATGTATTATATATATTATAATTTACATATGTATTATCATATATATATTATAATTTGCATATGTATTATATTTATTATAATTTACATATGTATTATCATATATAATATACATATGTATTATCATATATATTATAATTTACATATGTATTATCATATATATTATAATTTACATATGTATTATCATATATATTATAATTTACATATGTATTATCATATATATTATAATTTACATATGTATTATCATATATATTATAATTTACATATGTATAATTATCATAAATACTAACACCCATTTTACTGATTACTTGTAATGATTCAGAAAATTTGTCAAGTGAACATTTTTTTACATTTAAGTGGATTTTAAGTAGATTTTGAGTTTAAGTAAATTGATCTGCTGTTATAAATCTTAAAGATACTGGTAAATGCTTGGTATAAAGGGACTTAATATACAGTTTTAAAGTATACCATTGAGGGAGTTGGCAAGATTCTGGTTCTAGGACACTTGACATATTTTCCAACATTAAGTTGTCCAAGACCAGACCTATTTCCTGTAGCCTCTAGAAATAGCTGTGGTCTTGGGGAATTGGAATCTTGCTTACTTCCCTAATGTATATATATATATATATATATAATGTGTGTATGCGTGTAGCTACAGCAACATTTGTTTTTACTGAAAAAATGAAGTAAATAAATAATGATAGATTAAAGATATTTAAATTTATCAGGTATTCATGTCTTCTATGCATGTTTATATGAAATCTAATTATTGACTTTTATTTACAGACGAATTGATCGTAATCAGTTAAAGAGTTTGCCCGATTCTTTGTTTACCAGCATGACAAAATTACAGCGACTGTAAGTTTACTTGTTTATTTTGTGTGTTGTGTTGAGTTAGACTTTATTTTGTACAATTTATTTTGTTTAAAGTTTAAACTTTATTTATTTTACAATGATTGACAAACAAGTTATGTCGTTGGCTCTGATGTTGGCATGTGGGGGTCCTTGGGAGGAAACTGGAGTCCCCTGAGAAAACCCACATGTGTGACTTGGCAACCACCATACCATCTCAATACTCCCCTGTCCAATCCAAGGATCGAACTCGAGTCACGTTGGTCAGAAGTGAGTCCACTAACCACTGTGCTACTCGGACATCCTTAAATCTCATTTTGTTTGATGATCAATGCATGGTAAAAATGGGGATGGCAGAATGAGGTACAAATCTTCAATGTTACATTATGAACATAAAAGACAGCTTATACTGAACTTATACACAACAAGGATTTTCCACACTCGTTTGGGAATTGGGTCTGGGCCTTTTGAATTTTAACAACAACTAAATACACAGAAGTATATGACAATGCAAGAATCTTTTCAAATTCATTGTTATTCGACTTGGAAATTTTGACTGCAAATTGGGAAAAAGCATTGTTTTTGCATTGGGAATTTGAAGTGGCCTTATTTTTGGCCCCGGTATGATAGGTCAGAAAACCCTTATTTTACACAATATAAATATTATAACCATTTTAGTTCCTGAAATAATTGTTTTGTTAAAGTATACTTTCCTGTATAACAGATCACTTACAGAGATGAACCCATCACTTATCAACTCATCAACTCCTGAAAAACAATGGACTCTTCTGTAAATCAATGATTTAGGCCAGTCCTAATGTGTCTTTAAGGGTGTATGAATTAATCACATTGCTCACTCAAAACTAGTCAATTTTACTACCACTACACATATATAAATTACACCTGTTTATTATTACTACCTGTACATAGCAAGGTGAAATATAAAATGTACGTCAGGTGTAAGCAACATTTACTTAGGAGCTGATATTAGGGATAGCAATGTATATACATGTATACATAAGATGAATTGGGATGTAGGTTGCACCCAGTGAATTAGCATATATTTGTAGACTTGTAGTGATGTAGGTTGCACCCAGTGAATTGGCATATATGTGTAGACTTGTAGTGATGTAGGTTGCACCTAGTGAATTAGCATATATGTGTAGACTTGTAGTGATGTTTGCCAGGTGTTCCCATATGACGGTTATTGAATACTTTTGTGGTGTTGACTTGCGTTATTGTTATGACGGGATAAGATCAACGTATCTTTTTTCAACTGCTTTGTAAATCTGATATTTAGTATTTTTATCATGAACAGGAATATTGATCAGCTAAAGCTTCACTAAATTGAAGAGAAATATCTTTTGATATCAAATGATAGATCTGGTTTTGATTTGAACTGACTGTAATACACACATATAATTTCCGGATCTATCCTTTGTTGGACAGGTAGGGATAAAGCCTTGGACCACTGCAGTAATGTTTTGATATGAAAAAAATAAACTTTAATTGAACTATTTTAAATATTTTGGAGTGTCTTGCGGTAATTTAATACTTTGTCATGGTTTACAGGTGAACTATACAGATACCTGTAACTTGCCTTTCACTTAACATCAAATTAGCTTATAGGTGCGAAAACAATGAATATATACCTAGTTGTTTGAAACTTTGACAGATGAAAATTCACACTGTCTGCAGTTGTACATATAAAGTGGCAATGCATAAGACAGTACAGTAAAACCTGATATAGCAGCCACCTGTATATAAGGATTACCTGTTTATAAAGGCCAGTTTTTTTCAAGTCGCTTGACTGCACACTTCAACAAAATTGAACCTGTGTACATGGGTCACCTGCACATAAGGGTCAATATTTTCTGGTCCCTTGGGTGGCCCCGATATACAGGTTTCACTGTACTTAAATATATATATATATATTGTCAAACTTGTATTAAAGGTTACCTTTGTATAAAGGGCACCTGGCTATAAAGATAGTTCAGACATAACCTCTGTTAATTTTTTTATAAACCTCTTTATAAGGCCACCTGTCTATAATGTATTCCATACCGATAAATTGTATGTGAGGTACGAATGCATGAAAATGAAATTGATTTAAGTCACACAAAAATTATGTTGAAACATGAAAGCCATATTTTAAGTAATGTAAAAGTACATGTACACATTTGAGTCTATGTTTATATACATTTTCATTGGTGGAAATAAGTTCATTGATTAAACTTCAGGTAGGAAAGCCCACAAATTCTGTTCAGGTGTCATATGTAAAAATTCTACTTGATATTTCCAGTTCATTATTGTTCACATTTACTGGGTCCTCTTGGGGTTTTTTAAGTTTGCTGTAGGTCAATATTGACTAAGAAATGTAAAGACTTCTGTTGTAGAATTTAGTGCTTTCTGCAGTGTTCACGTTCAGTGTGGAACTTTTGGATTGTTTACCTATGTGTATCTAGTATTATTATTTTTGGCACCATTATCAAACTTTGTGTGTGTAATGATCTGAAAGTGGAATCCACAAAAACTCCCATGAAACATTTACAAAAACGGGATCACAATATGTGAGTTATATTTACATCATTTTCGCGGAAGTTGATATTATTCTGACAAAACAGATAATCTTGTTCGGCATTTTTTATAACCCTAGAGAATATATTCAAATGCAGAATCAACATGAACTTTTAATTTGTCTGAATTCAGGGGAAATATTAACCTGTATTCCAAGTTTACATTATACATGTATTGAAAATAACTTGTCAATTTGCAAGTTGCATGTATGCCATTATTTACTCCTTTCTTATCTATGGTATCTATACATCTGTGTATCATTATAAATCATTGTTTTCCTAATTTTAATCAAAAGAGGTTACTATGAATATGGTCTTTCTGAACTTCTATGTGTTCCCTGTTGTATCACACAGATGTGACCTCTATATCACACACAAGTGACCTCTATATCACATCACATGCATGTGACCTCTATCATATCACATGTGACCTCTACATCACACACATACATGTGACCTCTGTATCATACATGTGACCTCTACATCACACACATACATGTGACCTCTGTATCATACATGTGACCTCTATATCACACACATTCATGTGACCTCTATATCAAACATGTGACCACATATGCATGTGACTTCTCACAAACACACAAACACCACAAAAGTTTGCTGTGTGACTTTGATACATCACACACACACACATACACACACACACACACACACACACACACACACACACACACACACACACACACACACATTTACACAAGAGTTTGCTGTGTGACTTTGATACATCACACACACTTATATGCCAGGAACGTATGACACTTAGTCGAACAATTCACAGTAAACTTATAATTGCCCACATGTTGAGATATGCTATTTCATTATAGTTTGTTATGTACATAGAGTAAAGTGTTTTTGGACAGGTCAATTATTTGGAACCACTTAAAATCTGTTTGCTTACCTCAATGGTCAGCAAATCATCTTTATAGCCAGGTACTTATCATTATATATCGCCAGTCGGTTTGGAAAAGGCATGAAATATAATAATACTTATACCTTGAAATAAACATTTGCCTAGTAGGAATCAAATTGTAATGATATTAGTGATTAGAGAGTACAATCAAACTTGCACTGTTTATGAGTCACAAAGAATATGTGTCAGATATTTTAACATTTTAACAGTGTTTTAACTACATCTTAGCCCACAGCAAGCTATTATTATTGAATGATAAGCAAAAATATTTAACCTACCTTTACTCAGTATTTTATACATTCCCAAAACAGTATACATAAGCCTACTGCAAACTTTTTATTAATTTCAATGACAAATGAATAAATCTCTCCCCCTCCCCCTCTTAAAAAAAGACTCCCTTTTGTATTATAAATCATTGCCATTAATTTATAAATAATATTATAAATATCATATACACAAAAAAATGAAATCCTTAAAAGTACAAGTAATATACAGTGGAAACTATCTTTAGACATCCCCATCTGCCCTTGAAATGTGGTCTCTCAAGAGAGGTGGTCTCTCAAAATTATTGAAAGGATCATTTAACGAGGCGGATTTCAGAATGTGGTCTTAAAAGACAGTTGGTCTTCATGAGAGTGATCTTTCAAGACCAGATCTACTGTATTATGTTTTTTAATGTCAAGTCATAAAATTTTATTTATCGGTATTATTTTTATTATCATAATTCTTTTAATAAAATAAAGAAAAAAACATTTATTGTACTATTTTAAATACTACATTCCCGCTGCAAGGATGAGGACGATGAAAACAGAAAGTTACACTTAACTCATCAACCCCTGAAAAACAATGAACTCTTCTATAAATCAATGACTTAGACCAGTCCAGCTGTGTTTTTAGGGGTGAGCGAGTAAATGTTCTTGTGCTAAAACATATCTGTTAAAATGTATATAATTCCTTATCTGCCGAGATCTATAGAACTGCAAGAGAATATATCGCGGACATTGGCAACTATTTTTTTTTCAAATATAAGAACATGTGAGTAGTGTTGAAGTTTATGATTGTATAGAGAGGAAAAATTCCAGGAACAATTGATTATTGATAACGCTGAAGCAGAATCAATTTTTATCTTTTTTAGTTCATGGAAATACGATTACAAAGCTAGATGATCATTTGAGTTCTCTGATCATTCCTTTTGAAAGAAAACTCGCGAGAACTTGACATATTACATTTTGAAAGTAATTAGCACATGATTCTTGTAATGGAAGAAACTTTTTTTTTTTCCTCAAAGGTAGAATTAAAATTCCACAGCGTAGCGATATAAAACACATGCCATTCAGTTACTTGTACTATAATCACAAATGTAAATTAGTGGTTTGACAAGCGGGCCACAGGGTGCAATAAACATTTTTTTTTCTTTCATCCTCTTTTATGAAACTCTTCATCCAAATGTCTATGCTAAAGAAATCCCACAAATAATCAGAGTTAAATGTTTCGATTTTATAAATCCTAGAAATGCCTGAAAAAGACAGTTTGTTGTACACCTGGTGAAATAATGCTAATAGATTGTTTCATGTATGTGCTATTTCCATTGAAATGATGTACGGCCTGATATAGTTATTAATTTTCCCGAAAGCATTAGCATTATAAATATATGTATGTATGTATTGTATACAGGGACATTTTTGCTCCCATTTTATTTTCGCCCTCATTATCAGTGGGCAGAGAGTATATATTATATATTTCAATTTAAACAACCCACAAAATTATTTTAAAAAATAACTTTAAAGCGATATGAGCTGTCTTAGGTGAAAAAACTTACATGCCCATTTTATGTAATATTTTATCTCATATATATTCCAAAGAGACCATCTGGAGGTTAGAATAACAAATGCATGTGTAAAATTGCAACAATAATGCCAAATGTAACCCATAATATCAGTTATTGTTTATCAGCCATTACTTTGAGCATTGTAAATTAACTTTCGGTAATTTTTTTATGAAGATTACCGAGTGTCAAATAAGCACTGTCGGACATGGCGACACGATTGTAAGACATGAAGTTTGCATAGTTTTAACAGTTATATTGTTTTTATTTTGGCAATGTCAGCATTCAGAGTAATATTAAAGATTGGAAAAATTTCTTTTAGTGACCAACTGATATTTTTATTCATATATTCATCTGATTTTCAGGTATTTATTTAAATAGCATTGAAAAACAAATATTTTGCATAATACATGTATTTTCCAATAAAAGTGTATTTTAAAAGTAAATATAAAACACATAAAAATCTGACTTTAACATATGCGATTGTGTCAAAGATTGCTGATAGGCCGAATGCATAGAGGACCGAAATCCTTCTGACCGAATTACGAAGCACATTTGATATGGCGAAAGAGTTTATCTGAAAGGTCATTGTCTACGGATATACAACTGGATTTTTTAAGGTACGGGAAAACTTAAATTCTAAGAAAACAAATAACTTGGAAAAGATCTTTTACAACGTTACATGTGTTTGGTAATGTATTTGAACACACATTTTATCATATTCCCGATTATATGTCAAGGAACAAAAATCATCACTGTGACAGCTTATATCGCTTTAATGTAATCATACAGAAAGTAGATTTGCACAAGTATTTTAAAATTGTTAAATAATTCTCGGCAATAAGATAAAATTGATGTATAGAATATACAACACACTGAGTGTACAGAATATATATACAAGAAGTATACAGAATATATATATACAAAAAGTGTACAGAATATACAACACACCAAGTGTACAGAATATACAACACAAGAAGTATACAGAATATACAACACAAGTGTACAGAATATACAACACACCAAGTGTACAGAATATACAACACACCAAATGTATAGAATACACAACACACCAAATGTACAGAATATACAACACACCAAATGTACAGAATATACAACACACCAAGTGTACAGAATATACAACACACCAAGTGTACAGAATATACAACACACCAAATGTACAGAATATACAACACACCAAGTGTACAGAATATACAACACACCAAATGTACAGAATACACAACACACCAAGTGTACAGAATATACAACACACCAAGTGTACAGAATACACAACACACCAAATGTACAGAATATACAACACACCAAATGTACAGAATATACAACACACCAAATGTACAGAATATACAACACACCAAATGTACAGAATATACAACACACCAAATGTACAGAATATACAACACACCAAGTGTACAGAATATACAACACACCAAATGTACAGAATATACAACACACCAAATGTACAGAATATACAACACACCAAATGTACAGAATATACAACACACCAAATGTACAGAATATACAACACACCAAATGTACAGAATATACAACACACACAAATGTACAGAAATATACAACACACCAAATGTACAGAATATACAACACACCAAATGTACAGAATATACAACACACCAAGTGTACAGAATATACAACACACCAAGTGTACAGAATATACACAACACACCAAATGTACAGAATACACAACACACCAAATGTACAGAATACACAACACACCAAATGTACAGAATATACAACAACACAGAATATACAACACCAAATGTACAGAATAGACAACACACCAAATGTACAGAATAGACAACACACCAAATGTACAGAATATACAACACACCAAATGTACAGAATATACAACACACCAAATGTACAGAATATACAACACACCAAGTGTACAGAATATACAACACACCAAATGTACAGAATATACAACACACCAAATGTACAGAATATACAACACACCAAGTGTACAGAATATACAACACACCAAATGTACAGAATACACAACACACCAAGTGTACAGAATACACAACACACCAAGTGTACAGAATACACAACACACCAAATGTACAGAATACATAACACACCAAGTGTACAGAATACACAACACACCAAATGTACAGAATATACAACACACCAAGTGTAGAGAATATACAACACACCAAGTGTACAGAATATACAACACACCAAGTGTACAGAATACACAACAAACCAATTGTACAGAATATACAACACACCAAGTGTACAGAATATACAACACACCAATTGTACAGAATACACAACACACCAAATGTACAGAATACACAACACACCAAGTGTATAGAATATACCAAACTGTTACCAAAGGTATAATGAAAACTGTATACATGTATGTATCTAATATAGAACACACTGCTACCTAAGTTACAATGAGATGCAGCCAGTAGATTTGTATTTGAAGTAGGGCTATCATCAGACTCCAGACAATTGTCATACATCAGAAGTATTTTATCTGTCTTTTTGAGGAACAGTTATGAGGTCTGTCCTCCCTAAATACATAGAGTACATTGTAGTCATTTCTTACCTGCTAAAGTGCACATACACCTTATTTTGAAGTCAAGTGCTTCAAATTTTAGCAGTTCATTGTCTTGTATAGTATTTGTTAAAAAAATCACAAACACCAAAAAATTGTAAATTTGAAAGAAATATGAGGTTCTTAGCACCACTTGTTACAAAATTAAATAAGAAAAAGTCCTTTTTTTGTGGGTTTTTGGAATTAATTATGAGGGCAATGGTAGCAAAATTGTTGATGCTTTTGTTATTGTACAAAGATTTGTATAATAACTCTAAACATTACATATAATAAAAATTGTCTTCACATTCTGACTTCCCAACTCATGCTGTATTAATTCAAACTTGATTCCCTATAAATGACATGAAAAAGAGACCTATCTGACCCTATTCTTGAAGTCTAGATGGGACTCTTAAAATAGAACTTTCATTAAATGCAGTAATTAAAGAAAGATCTTTTATTAAATTGAAAAGATGTTTACATTAATGAAATTGAAAAAGTTTCAAATAAAGCTTAAACTTGATTCTGTAATAGTTAAAGCATGTTAAGAACAATTATGCTATAAGCCCACAGCAACGGCAATGTAGTCATCTAATTGAAGAGTTTGTGGCAGGAGGTAATACTGTATGCTAACATTAAAACAACAAGAAATTGATGTTTAAAACTGTATGTTGGTGTATTGCATAAGATACATTTTATAATAAACAATTTGTTCATTGAAGAGTTTTTGGATTTTTTAGATATAAATTTCTGAGCGTAGTTTTTATAATTCATATTTATTTGATATATTGAAACAAAAACAAAGTTACAATTTATCGTGGTACTTATGATAACAAGTATGGCCTTTGTTATGTTGTTTAAATGTGAAGCAAGTTAAGTATAGATACGACAATAAAATATACTAGATGCCTCAGATACTTCAGTTAATGTCAGTTTGAAGTGGTTAATGGTAAAATCGGCAAATAGACGTAGAAGTTTTAGTCTTGCATGCATCCTGGGAAAGATAGGGATGCTGATATAGATATCTTGGTACAGAATACTTCACAAAATGATTCTGAGGCCTGGAAGGCTTGTTACTAAGATTAGTTAATTAACGGATAAATCCTTCAAACAGATATATCCCATCAGTTGTGACTTCTCAGTAATCCCCCACCTCTAAAACCACTACTCAAATTCATTACCATGTGCATGTCTCTGGAATTTTTCACCACAGAATTTGAAATATTTTCATTCAAATTTTATTTCCATTGATATAAGTTTCACATCAAAATGTAGGTTTCAGTGTGAAATTACAAGATCTTGGTAGCTGATTGTTTTGTCATTTTAGGTCATTCAGTTGTTTGTGTGTCAGTTCAGGGGTCATTCAGTTATTTGTGTGTCAGTTCAGGGGGCCATAAAGTTGTTTGTGTGTCAGTTCAGGAGTCATTCAGTTATTTGTGTGTCAGTTCAGGGGTCATTCAGTTGTTTGTGTGTCAGTTCAGGGGACCATTTAGTTGTTTGTGTGCCAGTTCAGGGGTCATTCAGTTGTTTGTGTGTCAGTTCAGGGGGCCATATAGTTGTTTGTGTGTTAGTTCAAGGGTCATTTAGTTGTTTGTGTATCATTCTAGGGACCATTTAGTTGTTTGTATGTCATTCTTGGGGTCATTCAGTTGTTGATGTGTCATATCAAGGGTCATTCAGTTGTTTGTGTGTCATCATAGGGGTCATTTAGTTGTTGATGTGTTATATCAGGGGCCATTCAGTTGTTTGTGTGTCGTATCATGGATCATTCAGTTGTTGATATATCATATCAGTAGTCATTCAGTTGTTTGTGTGTCATTCTAGGGGCCATTCAGTTGTTGATGTGTCATATCAGGGACCATTCAGTTGTTTGTATGTCATCCTAGGGGCCATTCAGTTGTTGATGTGTCATATCAGGGACCATTCAGTTGTTTGTATGTCATATCATGGATCATTCAGTTGTTGATGTGTCATATCAGTGGCCATTAAGTTGTTTGTATGTCATCCTAGGGGCCATTCAGTTGTTGATGTGTCATATCAGTGGCCATTAAGTTGTTTGTATGTCATCCTAGGGGCCATTCAGTTGTTGATGTGTCATATCAGGGACCATTCAGTTGTTTGTGTGTCATATCAGTGGCCATTAAGTTGTTTGTATGTCATCCTAGGGGCCATTCAGTTGTTGATGTGTCATATCAGGGACCATTCAGTTGTTTGTGTGTCATATCAGTGGCCATTAAGTTGTTTGTATGTCATCCTAGGGGCCATTCAGTTGTTGATGTGTCATATCAGGGGCCATTCAGTTGTTTGCATGTTATATCATGGATCATTCAGTTGTTTACATAGGCTAACACATGAGGGGCAAATGTTATAAGTTATTACAGTTGTCCAAAATTGATTTTGTGTTTTGTTTTTCATCACTTTTGACTTGCATATTTATCTGACTGTTCAATACAGTGGTTACTATGGACTCAAAGAGATCAAATTGAAACAGATTTCTTTGTGTTTTTACATGTGCATAGAAAAATGTCAAAAAATTCCAGTACAACTTTGATCTACATCTGTATTTTATTTTTATAAAAAAAAAAATTCTCGACTTGTCCAAACAAACAAATCCATAAAAAAAAAAAAAAAAGAAAAGTGGTGAAAGAGAGGAAAGGTTGAGAAGACATTGACTTGTGAGTAAAGCTGGTCAGTACCAAGATAAAAAAAACCTTGCATACAATGAAAAGCCGAGTACTGACAATTTGACCTAAAATGTTGGTAAAATGATCACAAAGTTTATAGACTGAGGTGAAACATGAAACCTTTCAACACTAAATCAATTATACTTCACATTATAAAAAGACTGAAACATCTTCAGGTAAAAACTTGACGAGCCAGGAAATATTAAGGTACAACAATTTTATGTATTTGTGTGAGCATTCATTTTACCTACAGACCAACTCCTCATACATTTTGTTACTTTTTGATAATCCCATTTTTTCCATGCTTCTTTGTGCATAAAGAATGTAGGTACAAGCTTACGACACTCACATCACTGGTTACTTTTATTTATGATATAACCTGAGGCAACAAGATCTGTTTGCTGTTAGAAAAGATTTATGTGGAAGTGACATGTTTTATTAGCAAAGTTTGATAACATTTTAATCATATAATGATATGTCTTTGGGGTCGTCATAATTTTGAGTTTTACCTATTATTATCATCAGATACAGCAAATGTGTGAACTGACAAAAGCAAGGGGAGGCAAGCATGCAAATGATGGAAATATAAGTGTTCCATATAGGGACAAATTTAACAACAGCATTGCACTTTAAACCATGGAGTCATCTCTAGTCTGCACATGTTTGAGTTCTGCTGGTACATAATCTGATTTGTAAGAAAGTTTACTTGCAGAAAGCCAGTGGTCCTTTTGTTACAATGTAATCAAATTCTATCCTCAACCAAAAAAACAAAAACAAAAAAAAACAACAAAAAAAACCAAAAAACTAAAAACTGGCCACCATATGACTGAAGATTTTTTGAGTATGGTGTAAAATTTAAGTTCAAAATAAACTTGACAGGTCACCAATATGTTTTATAAATCTTTGCTGCTGGTCACTTTTATGTGCATGGGAACAGGACACATCCTATGGGATTGAAATCCTTTGGTTTAAAGTGAGATGCGCTAACCATTTGGTCACGCAGGCCCTGAATATCAATTGGTATGAATATTCTTATAGCAACCAGGTAAATAGATACAGGAACATGTAAATGTATGATTTTGTCCAGTAAAACTAGGTCTGTAGTATATTGAGAATGTCCAGCTCTCAATCTACAAAATAAATGATACTCAATATAATGTAGCATCTCGCCAAATGGTGATCTGTGATCATGTAGAGATCCCTGGCTTATCTTGTTTTATACTTAATATAATGTAGCATCTCACCAAATTGTGGTCTGTGATCATGTAGGGATCCCTGGCTTATCTTGTTTTATACTTAATATAATGTAGCATCTCACCAAATTGTGGTCTGTGATCATGTAGAGATCCCTGGCTTATCTTGTTTTATACTTAATATAATGTAGCATCTCACCAAATTGTGGTCTGTGATCATGTAGAGATCCCTGGCTTATCTTGTTTTATACTTAATATAATGTAGCATCTCACCAAATTGTGGTCTGTGATCATGTAGAGATCCCTGGCTTATCTTGTTTTATACTCAATATAATGTAGGATCTCACCAAATTGTGGTCTGTGATCATGTAGGGATCCCTGGCTTATCTTGTTTTATACTCAATATAATGTAGGATCTCACCAAATTGTGGTCTGTGATCATGTAGAGATCCCTGGCTTATCTTGTTTTATACTTAATATAATGTAGCATCTCACCAAATTGTGGTCTGTGATCATGTAGAGATCCCTGGCTTATCTTGTTTTATACTTAATATAATGTAGCATCTCACCAAATTGTGGTCTGTGATCATGTAGAGATCCCTGGCTTATCTTGTTTTATACTTAATATAATGTAGCATCTCACCAAATTGTGGTCTGTGATCATGTAGGGATCCCTGGCTTATCTTGTTTTATACTTAATATAATGTAGCATCTCACCAAATTGTGGTCTGTGATCATGTAGAGATCCCTGGCTTATCTTGTTTTATATACTTAATATAATGTAGCATCTCACCAAATTGTGGTCTGTGATCATGTAGGGATCCCTGGCTTATCTTGTTTTATACTTAATATAATGTAGCATCTCACCAAATTGTGGTCTGTGATCATGTAGGGATCCCTGGCTTATCTTGTTTTATACTTAATATAATGTAGCATCTCACCAAATTGTGGTCTGTGATCATGTAGAGATCCCTGGCTTATCTTGTTTTATACTTAATATAATGTACATGTAGCATCTCACCAAATTGTGGTCTGTGATCATGTAGAGATCCCTGGCTTATCTTGTTTTATACTCAATATAATGTAGCATCTCACCAAATTGTGGTCTGTGATCATGTAGAGATTCCTGGCTTATCTTGTTTTATCATCTTGGTTTTTGATATTTGTTTTCTTGTTTATTTTAACCTCCTTTGTCCAGATGAACCATGTTGTCTCTTCACATTGTATTTAGATATATATATATATATATTTAGATATATATGTTTTAGATGAAATGGTAGAATGTTTCTTGAGCACTTTGTTTATGTGTTCTGACCTCTATTTTTTCTTTTGCAATTACTATGTTTCACTAAATGAAATGTTGATTTACATGTTGATAGCGGTTGTTGCGTCGTTTGTTAATTGTGACAAGGATTCATTCCTCACTTATTTCAAATGAATTTGACTGTGGATTCACAGCATTATGACTAATCAACAGGGGATGCTTACTCCTCCATGGCACCTAATCCCACCTCTAAATTTCAAGAGGTCCATGTTTGTCTAATATTCTCCAAATTTGTATATTTGTCTCCTGGACATAATAAATACTTTGGTATTTCTGATTTTTTTGTTTCTTTTTTTTACCTGGTATCTGTCTTTTTTCCTTTACATCTGTCTTATGATTTTTCTTATTATAGTGATGGGCTAGCACTTTCTTCAGACCTGCTCTTTTACAGAAATGGCTATCTAATATTTATCATATGACTCTTGGTTCATTGATAGGATTATGTAAAAGTTGATTATCTCTGGCAAATGGCAAAAATAAAAAAAAACCTGATAGAAATAAAAATGTATAATGATTGTCATTGCAGTTGGTATAGGAAACTCCAATATGTATACACACTGGCTCAGAATCTCTGTTTGAATTTGGCTGTGTTTGGGGCATGTATGTGTAATAGATACAATAATTATATGTCTACACACCAAAGATTAAAATTACAAATTATTCCCATAAGTTGAGGGGATAGAATTGAGAAAAAATGATTTCTCTGAGGGCAAATCATTCCTGCAAGATTAAAATAATTTTTTGTATAAATGTTTGAAATAAATTTCATCATAGGCACAGCTAAAATAATTGCTTTCATGCATCAAGTTTAATCTGTGTTACTTTGAAAAAAGATTACTATTTCCGTACTTGTAGGTTTTCTGTGATGTTATTTGCATTTAAAAATCAAATCATGATTACAATTACCGGGCAGTTCCTATAAGTGATTTCAAATTTTATCTTACATGATGACACTCATAGTTTTTACCAGGTAATCGTAATTTTGTGTGTTCATTCATTTGTAGATATGTTTCTGTTTTACATGTATTTTCTAAAATGAAAGAGATCTTATGTAACAAAACAAGATATCTTATGTAACAGAACTAGGTGACTTTTATTCAGAACTTTTATTTATAACTAAAATTTTATTTAGACTTAAATACAGAATACAGTGCCACCTGTCTTGAAAGATCAACCTTTCTGCAACTGAAATGTGTTTTTTCAAGACCGGTGGTCTCTCAAAAGAGGTTTAAATGGATTTTAAGGATTATTTAACTGCATGGTTTTTGGAGTATGGTCTCTCAAGACAGGTGGTCCTTCATGAGAGTGGTCTCTTAAGACAGGTGATCTTTGATGAGAGTGGTTTCTTAAGACCGGTGGTCTTTCATGAGAGCAGTCTTTCAAGACAGGTGGTCTTTCATGAGAGTGGTCTCTTAAGACAGATGTTCTTTCATGAGAGTGGTCTCTTAAGACAGGTTTCATTGTACCAAATGATTGTGTCAAACTGATTGTATCTTGTTTACGCTGTCTCTTCTCTTCATGTCCTGCACTTCCTGACGATGACAACGACTCCACATCAACTCTACAACCTAGAGGCATACAGATTGAGAAGTTTGAAGAATTTAGTAAAATAAAATATATACAGTGGAACCTCATTATTAAAGACCACTTACCTGACTGACTCAAAGTGGTCTGATTAGCGAGGTGGCCTCTTATGTGAGGTTTTGAACTGAAGTATTGTTTTCAAGAAACTGAATATTTACTATCTTAAATGTGAGATGGTCGGTTGAAATGTGAAAGAACTTTACTGTCAGTGTTTCTTTTTTACTTGGTTTTGGCCTGCAAGGTCTTAATAGCTTAAACATACCCATTGAAAGTCCTGGAAAAGTGCTTAAAAACACTGAAGAAAAGTCCTGGAAAAATGCTTTAAAAACACTGAAAAGTCCTGGAAAAGTGCTTAAAAAAACACTGAAAAGTCCTGGTAAAGTGCTTGAAAAATGAAAAGTCCTGGTAAAGTGCTTGAAAAATGAAAAGTCCTGGAAAAGTGCTTGAAAAATGAAAAGTCCTGGTAAAGTGCTTGATAAATCTTTTGCATTGGCTGTATGAACCATGTCTCCTAAGTGAGGTGGTTTCCTAAGTGAGGTGGTCTCTAGGTAAGGTGGTCTCCTAAGTGAGGTGGTCTCTAGGTAAGGTGGTCTACTAAGTGAGGTGGCCTTTAGGTAAGGTGGTCTACTAAGTGAGGTGGCCTTTAGGTAAGGTGGTCTCCTAAGTGAGGTGGTCTCTAGGTAAGGTGGTCTCCTAAGTGAGGTGGTCTCTAGGTAAGGTGGTCTACTAAGTGAGGTGGTCTCTAGGTAAGGTGGTCTCCTAAGTGAGGTGGTCTCTAGGTAAGGTGGTCTACTAAGTGGGGTGGTCTCTAGGTAAGGTGGTCTCCTAAGTGAGGTGGTCTTTAGGTGAGTTGGTCTCCTAAGTGAGGTTGTTTCCTAAGTGACATGGTCTCTAGGTTAGGTGGTCTCCTAAGTGAGGTGGTTTCCAAAGTGACATGGTATCTAGGTTAGGTGGTCTCCTAAGTGAGGTGGTCTTCTAAGTAAGGTAGTCTCTAGGTGAGGTTCCATTGTACTTCTGTGTTACATACGTGATATACACATTTTTTTCTAAAAGAAAAGTTTGTATGTAGAGAAGCATGTGACTGTACTTTATAACCCATTCACCCTAAAGACTCACTTGGGCTAGCCCATGTCATTAATTTTAGGTAGATTCTATTATATTTTAGGGGTAGATGTGTTGACTAGACTATATGATTCCTGTATAAAATATCCATGTAAAATATGTATTGTTTTGTCATATCAGTAAGAGCTGTTGACCTGTAAGGATGTCTTGACCTGCCTGTCTATGGGACCCTGTTGAGACATTTGAAGATGGTATTGAGATGTGACTAGGGTGATTTAAATTTCTACTTGACACAAAAATTTTATAAAAAAATAAAATAATGATATCCACACCACTCCATAAACATTTTATAAGTACATTGTCACCTTCAATGTCAATGGTTTTTACTGCTAGAGGGCAGTGTGCACAAACATCGGGAAGATTTTACTGGATTTTGGATTGTAAAATTTATAATTGTATAAATCTAGGACGATTTTTTGTGAGAAAGTTTCCCAATTTACTTGTAGAGGGCAGGTAATCTCCTCTGGGTTAGAACACTCCTTCACCATTAAAAACTCGCTGCCACCATAAATCTGAAAAGTTGAGTGTGGCAAAAAAGCACCATAAAAATGAAACAAACAAAAGAATTTGTATATATTTTTAATTACATCTACCA
This sequence comes from Atrina japonica, assembly GCA_030159075.1. Taxonomy (NCBI): domain Eukaryota; kingdom Metazoa; phylum Mollusca; class Bivalvia; order Pterioida; family Pinnidae; genus Atrina; species Atrina japonica. The sequence continues at coordinate 568,760 of BROG01000398.1, read as the reverse complement.
TATTTCTTATAGTGAATATGGAATTATTTTGGGGAAAATTGAGAAATTAAATTGTGTATTTAAGTTTATATATGGGCCTACACACTTATAATACTTTCTCTCTCTCTCTCTCTCTCTCTCTCTCTCTCTCTCTCTCTCTCTCTCTCCGAGTGTCCCTCTCTTATGCTGTTGATATGTTTTCTTTATTTTTTATCAATTACACGTACATGTAAAGTACATAGTCTAAGGAATTTTCAGTGACCTGTCAAAATTTCCAGTTCTCAAGTCTATAATTTTTCTCTGAAATTCAAAGCATGGTGACCTTGCTTTGGGGTCATCCAAATCACCACATGGTTCATATCAGGTAAATTCCAATATGGACATTTGTAGGATAATCCCTGATTACATTAGTGGCTAGTCTGATAGTGTTCTTGCGCATTTCCTTTTCTCTGTGGGTGAAGACCATCCTATAAAGTGTCTAAGCTACACATAATTTTAACTTGCGTGTATTGAACTCTTAATCACATTCTGTAATTTAATTAGGAAGGAATTACAAAGATAATGGCAACCAACTAATTGAAGATGATATGAGCCATTTAAGCCCACCAACAAATTTTTTTGGAAATTTATTTATTTAGTTAAACATCAGACTTTTTAGTATGGGAATTCCCATATTCCATGAGACTTGATGCACTTCAGATTTAATTAGCAGGAAGGATTCCAATGGTTGACTGACAATTCATACTTTTGTATGCCATCACTTTGTGTTTAAAATGCAGGGTCTGTGCAGAGTCGTCATCATTGTCGGGAAGTGCAGATGATGTTAAGAGAAGAGACAGTGTAGACATGATAGAATCAGTTTCACATAACTTGTGATTATTGTTTTGTATTGCATGTAAACAGATGCAGGTGATTTTGAAATAAAACAAAGATGTTACAATTTTGTACTCCTTCAGTTGGTAATAGTGTAGACATTAAAGATGCATTACCCTTGTTTAAAAAAAAAAAATTATTTTGTTTTTTACTGCTTTATAGATTAATGTACAATAACAAATAAGAGATATATACACAGGCACAAAATTTCTTACATTCCTATATATTTTGTGAAAATTAATCAGGTCCAGTGTCATATATGCAATGTACAAATAGTAAGGTCAAATTAATCATTTGCAAATGAATAATTGCCAAACTGGGTTTATAAATCAATTTTCACAAAATATATTGGAATTTAAGAATTTTTATGCCTGTGAGTATGTATATCTTTCTTTTTGTTAATGTTACATCAATCTAAGTAGAAATTTTTTTTTTTTAAAAATTTAACAAACACACAGCTTTTGCCACTTCGAGTAACAGTTAATGTCGTACACATCTGCATGCTGAATGATGAAGATGTGTATTCAGCGTAATGGCAGTCGATAAAACTTATTCTCAATTTATCAGTAGTAGAAATGATATTGTTTTGGTAAGTAATCGTTTCTATTATGATAAAGGTTTGTGGAATGTCATCAGGTAGATTGTTATGTATCACCTGCCAGGGAGGTGTGACACAATATTTTACCTGTATATATTATCCCCGCTAAATCTTTGGTGTCTTAAAAATATACAAAAAATGTGTCCTCCTTTTACACTTTTTTTTGTCCAAATCTGACAAGAGTTAATAATTGATTGAGGAGATAATAAGGTCAGCAATGACAAGCTTAATATTGAAATATGAAGTCATATATTTACAACTGAAAGCAAGGTGCTGAATAAGATACATGTCATAATTCATATTCGTAAATATGTGGGTCAGGTGTCTGTAGTTACCTATGAAAGGTGTCTAACTATACACCTGAGTTAAATAGAAAGTAATTACCTGTATCACCTGACACATACTTAGCAGCGATCAATTTCTGTAACTACTTGAAAACTGATAAATTTATAAATGAATCTGAAGAGGAATTTCATGTCACTCCCTCTCACGGGGAGGATGTCTTTGACATTGTTTTTTCAGAGAGGAAATTAATGTGTAGCTTGGATAAAGGAATCAAAACAAAGTTGGATTAAGAACGTCATTAGCTTGGACCAGTTATTTTTGTCTAATCATACGCCCTTCCCCTCTTTCTCTTGTATACTGAAATGTTAAAAAAGATTTGTTCATTTATTTGGAAACATCAGTTAAGATTTCATCAACCTCAGAAAAACAATGGATTCTGCTGTAAATCAATGACTTAGACCAGTCCAAGTGTGTTTCTAGGGGTGAATGAGCTAAAGGACAAGTACATGCAACGGAAAACTTAACATTGACGTATGCCAATGTAGTGATTGGTCTACCATGAATTAGGAACTCTTTTGAGAGTCTCATCACCAAGATTGTGGCTTTCACCTCTGATTAACGGGGTTTATTGGTTATTGGTCACTGCCTAAATTAAAAGCTTCAAGTATTACCTGTGCAACCATTATTCAACACATCTACCCTTGAACAATAATAGAATCAACCTAAAATTAATGACATGAGCCTGCCCAAATGAGTATTTAGGGGTGAATGTGTTAAAACTGTTTTGCCTTGTGTGATGTTTTGACCATTTTTTGTGCGAGCACATGAGTCCAAACATTGCACAAATATTGTAGTTATCAAATACAGATCTAGAATTATGTTCTCAGGATTATTTCATTGAAATTGTATTATTGTAGTGAAATCTGATTTTTAAATCATTGCTTGTAACTATTTCATATTAAGAAATTAAAACTGTTACTGAAATTGTAGGTTATTCAATTGAACAATGAAAGTGCTTAGTCATGGGCCAAAAATATAAACGCTTTTAAAAAATGTCATGTAGATCTTTTAAAATGTTCAGATTTTCGTAAGTTCTCTGTAATATTGTGGATAAAGAGCTTACAAAGCCAGGTGGTCAGATTGCTATATATATAGACATCTGTACACAGATTGGTACAAAAATCAGTTTGCGGTTTGACAAGTCAACAACAAGCTTTTTGACTTATGTAACCAATGTGCAAGTGCGAGTGTAACATTTAACAATTACTGAGTGTTTTCCATGTCTTTGGCAGTCTACAGTGACATGTTTTTGTCGGCTGCAGGTTCTACGCTTATCGCGGGGCCATCACAAGAGCAAGTATTTTTGCTAGTTTTCCAGATGCTGTTTTCTGTAGCTTTTACACTATGTAGTTGTGGTATTGCCATTTTCGAAACAATTTTAACATTCCAGAGTATATGAATTACAAACACTCATATTTCTGTCGGTAAAAATGAAGACTGAAGACTTTACACACTTAATATCCAGTCTGTGCTAACTCTATGTGAGTTGCAAATGGGAGCATTTTTTACTCATTTTCAATGATAAAAATAGTAAAATATAAAAATAGGGAAGGTAAAATGATAAGAGTTGTCATACAAGGCTTCAGATTAGCTTTTTGTCAGAATTTTACAGCGTAGCCTAAAGGCAAGTACATATGTACAGATGTATACACTTTAATGGATAAAAAAGAGTTCACAGCTATCTAATTTCATTTAGGTCTGTAAAATTGATATTATTATCCTTTTTCATTCTCTTCAGGGGGTCCCTGTAATTGGAAATGGTTTTGTTACTTACTCTTGTTTGAGGATAGTGTTTTTAAGTACATTTAAGGGTCACAAGACTTGTGCAGGTGGGAGCCATTAAGAGATAAGTGTAGAAACAGGTATGAGGAATGAGATAGTTCATAGATATGTACCTTGTACATAAAAACTGAAAATTTAATGTTCAGTGACAACTATTAACTTTCACATTAAGGAATTGTAGCGTGGGACAAAATTATTATGACAAATTATGTCAACAGTTGTCTTAATTAAGCTAATTACTACCAGGCCAGAATGTTTTTGTTGTATCTGTGGCCTATATGGAGCCATTAGCCCTTGAGGTAGTTGCACACATTTGTCAGAATTTATGCCTTACAGGTTGGCCATTATCATCAACGATATCCTATTACATCTAACTGCCTATTGAGTATAGATATGATGGTTTAATGATAACGTAAATGTGATTTGTATTGTGTTAATCTGTTTTGATTTGTGATATAACAGGTGTTTGAGTTTTCTCTCATTTATTTCTTATTTCGGGTGTCACCGCAATGTTGATGTCGGGTGCCATCACCACAACTTCACATTATATTTGAGGCCTCTGCATGTTAATATACCTGATCTAATTGATCCAGAATAATAGTCCGTGTAACTTTTTAGTACATAGTCATGTGATTTTTATGATTAAGATGTGGTTTGAACATCTGTTTCATTTTAAAGAGTGTCTTAAATCTATATGTCTTGCATCTAGTTTTTAAATTTGTTTCTTTTGTTGAATGCTTAAAAGTGTATAACAAAATGAAAACTGTCCAGGGCTGGACAGCACTTTAAGTGGACATTATGTCAGCTTGTCTTCTTGAACTCCTGATACATTTTAAATTTTACAACTTTCTTTACATATACACTGTAACCACTTATATTGAACCCTGTTATATGGAAATCCTGCTTTATTTGAAATGATTCTGAATCCCCTGCCAAATATCTTGATTACAATTATAACCCTATTATTTTGGAAACCCTGTTTATTTGAAAGAAAAATTCATTCCCCTTCAATGTCAGTACATCCAGGTTCAGATGTATCGATTTTTCTCTTCTCTATCATGTATCTTTCCTTCACACATTTATTTTCTTGTTGATCTTTGTCACCTTTATTCTGCTCTCAAATGCCCACTTTTGCCATCTTACTTGCATTTGTGTACCCATCATGTTATATATAAATCGCTTTCAACCTCATTAACATTTCTGTAAAAAACTTTGATTATTCCTGTCAACATATTTGTAGTATCTCCTCTGTTTACCTGTCATCATTTCTCCAATCCCTTGTTTATCCCTGTCATCATTTCTCTACTATCCTGTTTACCTGTCATCATTTCTCTAATACCCTGTTTACCTGTCATAATTTCTTTACTACCCTGTTTACCTGTCATAATTTCTTTACTACCCTGTTTACCTTTGTCATCATTTCTTTACTACCCTGTTTACCTGTCATCATTTCTTTACTACCCTGTTTACCTATCATCATTTCTTTACTACCCTGTTTACCTGTCATCATTTCTCTACTATCCTGTTTACCTCTGTCATCATTTCTCTACTACCCTGTTTACCTCTGTCATCATTTCTCTACTACCCTGTTTACCTTTGTCATCATTTCTTTACTACCCTGTTTACCTGTCATAATTTCTTTACTACCCTGTTTACCTGTCATAATTTCTTTACTACCCTGTTTACCTTTGTCATCATTTCTTTACTATCCTGTTTACCTCTGTCATCATTTCTCTACTATCCTGTTTACCTTTGTCATCATTTCTTTACTATCCTGTTTACCTCTGTCATCATTTCTTTACTACCCTGTTTACCTGTCATAATTTCTTTACTACTCTGTTTACCTTTGTCATCATTTCTCTACTATCCTGTTTACCTCTGTCATCATTTCTCTACTATCCTGTTTACCTCTGTCATCATTTCTTTACTACCCTGTTTACCTTTGTCATCATTTCTTTACTACCCTGTTTACCTGTCATCATTTCTTTACTACCCTGTTTACCTGTCATCATTTCTTTACTACCCTGTTTACCTGTCATAATTTCTTTACTATCCTGTTTACCTCTGTCATCATTTCTCTACTATCCTGTTTACCTCTGTCATCATTTCTCTACTATCCTGTTTACCTCTGTCATCATTTCTCTACTATCCTGTTTACCTCTGTCATCATTTCTCTACTATCCTGTTTACCTCTGTCATCATTTCTCTACTATCCTGTTTACCTCTGTCATCATTTCTCTAATACCCTGTTTACCTCTGTCATCATTTCTCTACTATCCTGTTTACCTCTGTCATCATTTCTCTACTACCCTGTTTACCTCTGTCATCATTTCTCTAATACCCTGTTTACCTCTGTCATCATTTCTCTACTATCCTGTTTACCTCTGTCATCATTTCTCTAATACCTTGTTGACTGTTGACGACTGCTGCAATTTCTTTACTCCACTATTTTCCTCAAGTCCAGTAGTCTAAATGACCAATGAATTAGATACTAATCTGAGGTGTGAAAACTGAGATAAAACCAAGGAGAGTTGAAACTACATGTAGTGGTCATTTGGACATTTTTATTATTTTGATATGAAAGCCCCAAGCTGAAATGTAGGATCTGCCTTCTACTTGCTTTTGGCTGTTGGCTATCAGCACTGCTATCAGCTATCATACTTTTGCTAGCTTTGTGAATGTAAAATCTTAAAATAATTTTATTTTTTCACAACCTCTTCAAGGACATTTTTTTTATTTCAATGTAAATGGGACAGCATTTGGCAGGAGAGCTGGAATATGTGAAATACATGTACAAATGTTTACTCTTAATAAACACTGAACTGACAAGCGGGATATATTAAACACTCTCACATTCATGCTTGTGGCTGCTGTTAGATTAATTGTTATAATCAAAGCAAAACTCTCTCGGAAATGATCTTGAGGACTGTGTCAACATTTATTTTTTTCTGGAACACCAATTTTGCACTGATAAACCAAAAAAAAAAAAAAAATTCAGCAACTAATGAACAAAACAGAAAATTAGATAGGCGGCATGAGGCCAATCAATTTTTTATGGAAACTCTGCATTACTGAAGTAAAATGAATTTTCCAATTACTAATGGTGGAGATAAATGGTAAATCACACTTGTCTGGGGGTTTGTGAGGCAAATCTTTGTTGGAAGAAGCAATTTGATTCATAATATATCAATGTAAACTTATTATAATCAGAATACATACACAAAGTCATTGTTCTGCGTTGTAAGTGTAACTAATGACCCGGGGGAAAGGAAGACTTGTTTTTAATGGAGTTGTAAGCATAAATGTAATTCTGACACAAACTGCTTTATCTGACAATTTGTTCTGCTTATCCTAGTGATGATCTGTCAGGCAATGGTGTGCAGTGTTATAGATATGTAATTGTTGTACACAGACTAGGGCGTTCTATTTTACCAAAAAGTACCTGCTGGCAAAACTTAGCAATACTATTCATTCTAGCATAAATAGCTTCGTCATTGTCACTTACAGACAATGGAAATTGATCACCTGGTTTTAACATTTCCGAAATGAAAAATGCAAATCCACCAACCTAATATAAGTACATATGTATCTTGTATATCGAAATGTAATTGAATTAAAACAACTGAAAGATCAAAAGGCAATCCTAGAACTACTTAGTGACATGCCAAAATTTATAGAGTAATTTACCATAAAAACTCAATTTTGAAGTTGAAAAAATTCCAGAGGAAAATACCTTAGAATCTAGATATAGTGCAAAAAATGAAAAATAAAATTGAGTTTTTTAATCTAAAGTACATGATAACATGTAACGAGTGTAGGTTTTTCCCCCCCACTTATTTTGCTTTTTTTCTCAATGAAATCTTATACAAATGTTGTTGTTTTGCCTTTGATAACTGTAAATAAATCTTATGTAGATTGCTTTGAGTAGTGTCAACCCATTTTAATGGCTTTTAGCAGTACGATGCTTTACCTAGATATCTTAAGTGGTAAAGTGCCGATATAGAGAAAATATTCGCTAAGTTGGTATATATATTTTCTAAATTTGCCTTTGATGTAGAACTATCTTCTGTGATTTCACTTGTTTGTGTATGTAGATGCATATTTATTGATTAGGTGGAAATTCTGTCACAAACTTTTCTTTGGTAATTACTTAAAATTAAAAATCAAAATTTTGGCTTAAAAACTTATTTATATATCAGTATTCGATCCACCTAAGAAATCTACTCTCAACACATCTATCCCTGAAACACAATGGACTCTTCTAAATTTCATTGATGTAGATTAGTCCAAATATGTATTTAGGGATGAATGAGCTGAAAACAGCATGTGAGAAATTACCTATGACATCCATCCGACCATACAACGGATGACGGAAAGTGAATGTGTTTTACCTGTGATTGATAGAGATAACACTACCAGGTATACAGTGGAGGTGTTTTCTCTCTGATCTCAAGGATGATATATGGAATAAAGTGAATCTGGTGTTAATAGACGATCTTATCAAATATGGAGTAGTTAGGGAAAAGATGTGATGTATTAATTGGTGTGACACCCGTGTTTGTCAGACTGTATTATGGAGCCAATTAAGTCATCTGAGGGGTTAATAATATTCTTAATGTTACCTTAATGTTTCTCCGGTAAATACATCTTAGTTTGTTAATAGGTATTTCTAACAACTCTAGAAACATGGTCTGTATTTAAACTTGGTGACAGAGCTGTATGGGATACATTACAGTAGGTCTGATGATCGGATATCAAAATGCTGGAATGTCATACAAAACACGACAAAAACAAGAAAAACAATGTATGACATATACTTTTGGGGAAGTACAAATATTCTTCGGTTTGACTTTTATTTCAAATATCCCTGCAAAATATGTAAAGGTCACCAGTAATTGGCTAGAGTATTGAAATTTGAGATTAATCTCTATAAATAAGATTACAGAACAATGAAGCACATGTATGGAGAAGGACCATCGACAAATACCATTAAGATTAATTCCACAGTGTTAGCCAATACTTCAAACACTAAAGTCAATCATAAACTAGCCATGCCGTGATTAATTGATGTTTTTCCGTACTTCTTTTTTTTTATCAGAACATTTGCTTTATCATGGCAACATTTCATTTCACATTCTTAGATATCAGCTCTTATCAGTTCAGTTCATTGTTACATTGGTGAACTATCTGGGTATATATACCCTTGTGTTTTTTGTTTTTTACTTAAAACTGCTTGTAAAAGATCACCTACCGCAGTGACCCCAGACTTGTGATTCCCTAATGTAAAGATATTTTCGTAGATGTTAAACTAGGCTGAAAGAATTTCGTAGCATAGCGTAGGACATATGATAACAGTTGATACAGATCTCATTCCCAATGTTACTGCTGGTAATGTTTGAGATACCATCTGATATCATGTCCCTTGTATCCTGGTGATTGTGTCAACAATACAAAAGTGACATCAGAGACTCAGCAACTAACACAGTTGCTTTGTTCTTCTGACATCATGTTTATCATTAGAGGAAAAAATGGTGGTAATTCTATCAGTACTTACAGGACAGATGAAAGAAAAACAAGTGTTCACATTTTGTTAAAATCTGCCTCCGATCAGCGCTGGTATTTGGTTTATTGCTTTTTTTTTTTTTTAATTCAGTTCAGGTGATGGATTAAAAACATTAAAGATCACTGTTTCAAGATATTTTTTTTAAAAATAGTAATAATGCTACAAGTCAGGTAAAACATTTTAATAAAAACTGCTGCCTTTTATTCCCTGCGCCATAAAGATAACGATAGCTATTTTTTGTCTGTGTATCCATGTTTAGTTATCTGCAAATATCAACCAGGTGGGTCTGATTATAGAGAGTTAATCTGAGCAATTTGTACATATTTATAGCCAAGTCAGATTTGTGTAATGTGTTGGTTTCATATATATCCTCATAAAATACAGCAATATGGACTTGCTTGCCGATTCCGGATTGCCGATAATTACACTGGTTACATACAGACTTTGCATGTGGTCATTGCTGCTGACACCAGGCTCAGACTAGAATCTTGGTACATTTATATATGAGTCAGTGACTGAAAAAAAGGATCCTTAATTAGGACAATTTTGGGGGAAGTTGTGATTTTATGTTTTCAGAAACTTGAACATATGTGGAATTATAAGATATAATATGAGAATGGGTGCAGGCAAAAGCAACTCTTTTTTTCAGGTGTAAAAAATCTACAAAATTAGAAATATTATGTCAGACAAATTCCTTGTTTTCTGGCAATCATTAGATTTTGTCATAAGGACCATTCTCTCAGGCACCAGCTCAAGTATGGCATAGTCTAATAGACCCTCTGCTATCTTGACACAAAATTGTAACATAAGTCAACTTATCACTTTCCTTTTATGTGGTCAAGTCATCATACAGTTATGTATTTGTGGTTAAAAAACAACATTGCCAAACAGGCCTAAATAGGGAAGTCATTAATATCTTTTATAATCAGTGTCTATTACAGGTACAATGAAAATACCTGTTTGTAAGCTTACTGCTTTATAGGCCTCTACGATAATATACCTGTCTGACTACCAACAGTTATAAGTCTCTGAGATAATGTACCTGTCTGTCTGACTGGTGGTAACAGTTATAAGTCTCTGAGATAATATACCTATCTGTCTGACTGGTAACAGTTATAAGTCTCTGAGATAATATACCTGTCTGACTGGTAACAGTTATAAGTCTCTGAGATAATATACCTATCTGTCTGACTGGTAACAGTTATAAGTCTCTGAGATAATATACCTGTCTGTCTGACTGGTGGTAACAGTTATAAGCCTCTGAGATGATATACCTATCTGTCTGACTGGTAACAGTTGTAAGTCTCTGAGATAATATACCTGTCTGACTACCAACAGTTATAAGTCTCTGAGATAATATACCTATCTGTCTGACTGGTAACAGTTGTAAGTCTGAGATAATATACCTATCTGTCTGACTGGTGGTAACAGTTATAAGTCTGAGATAATATACCTATCTGTCTGACTGGTAACAGTTATAAGTCTGAGATAATATACCTATCTGTCTGACTGGTAACAGTTATAAGTCTCTGAGATAATATACCTGTCTGTCTGACTGGTAACAGTTATAAGTCTGAGATAATATACCTATCTGTCTGACTGGTAACAGTTGTAAGTCTCTGAGATAATATACCTGTCTGTCTGACTGGTAACAGTTGTAAGTCTCTGAGATAATATACCTATCTGTCTGACTGGTAACAGTTGTAAGTCTCTGAGATAATATACCTGTCTGTCTGACTGGTAACAGTTGTAAGTCTCTGAGATAATATACCTATCTGTCTGACTGGTAACAGTTGTAAGTCTCTGAGATAATATACCTGTCTGTCTGACTGGTAATAGTTGTAAGTCTCTGAGATAATATACCTATTTGTCTGACTGGTAACAGTTGTAAGTCTCTGAGATGATATACCTGTCCATCCAATTGGTTACAGTTAGAAGTCTCTTAGATAATATACCTGCACAAAGATGAGTAAATGTTTAAGTCTGTGAGATATTTTAACGTGTTACATGTAAAGGCAACTTTATCAGTGAAATGCAAGTTACTACATACCTACAGGATGTATGTTTTATCTTAAATGTCAGTTGTGTGCCTGGAATTTGAAATCTTTAAGATTATTCAGAAAGGGAAAGTTGAGTTGACCTCAAATTAAATCTCATCAACAATCCAGCCTTACCTGATAGGTCCTTACATTCTGCCTTAAATATAAGTACTCCTAGTTGTGATAGGATTTGTATATGGAAATTCCACAATTTGTATGAACAAGCAGATAATAAGTGTCAGTTGCCTGTGAATGTAGCTTTCATGTGATCTTATCCACCTGTTTGTCCGTGTTTTCCTTTGTCGGCTAGCTTTAAGAATGTTTGAATTTGACATAGTTACTGCTGGGAGATCAACCTTCTGTTCGTGCACCCCACACTTTTAAGGGTACATTTTATGTTTACCAACTCATTATCAATGAACGATATATACTTAACACACTCCGGGTATCAAGTGCCTTGATGGCCAATAGATCTGCTAATTTGAATTTTTATTTTCTGGTTTCATATGTTTTAAGGATGTGTTTATCAAAATTTTAAAAGAGACTATACAGATATAGTGCAAGAAATCAAAATGGAAAAACATGAGATTGTTACGCAGGCATTTAATTTTTTTTTTTACATTTGTTTTTCAGTTGTGTCATTGAGTTCTGTATTATCCAGGTTTAAAAGTTTGGTGATATAGTTAAAGGCAAATGATTTATTTTCCAACAAAGCTCTTATTCTTTGTATAATCATAGAAATTTTCTTTTTAATGGTTTTAAATTGATTGACATTGGGAACACTAAATGTTACCCATGTTCACCCTGTTATCACATAAATTCTATACAAATTAAGTTGCCAATCTGTATCCTTAACATTCAAGGATAAACATTTTATGATTTTAGCATGTTTATCAATGATGAAATACAGGCGTAGTTCCTTTTATAGATTACTCATATCTTATATACTGGAGTTATGGTTCCTGGCTGACTTTCCAACACCTTTATAATTTGTAGGTTTTCAGTAAATGATTTGAATTTAATACCTCACTGGGAAATTTTCATATTTCTTTACTCTGAGTCTCAGGAGAAAAAGATGGCTGAAATATAAATTCTTTAACTTATCACATCCTGTTTGAAATGTCTTCATGGTCGTATATATCTTCATCTCCACTTTGTACTTCCCCAGTTTTGTTTAATTTGTGTGTCTTTCCTTTACGGTACCAAATGTTTTATTGAGTTCACAAGCCCCGACCCATTCTGTAGCCTTGAGGTCAAGGTCAATTATATTGGTAAAACTTTTGCATTAACTCTATAGTAATAACATAATTTCTCTCTTATTTCAGAGACTTGAGCTACAACAGACTGACAAAAATAGGTAAAAAGACTCTGAGAGGATCTCTCTTACTAAGGAATTTGTAAGTATTTTATACATAGATATATGTACAAAGTTTTTCCTCTGTAGGTCTGCTTATTTTTAACTCATCAACTCCTGAAAAACAATGTACTCTTCTGCTAATCAATGACTCAGACCAGTCCAAATGTGTCTTTAGAGGTGAATTAGTTAATGACATGTTCAGTATAATGATTTTCTAGAAAAGCCTCTGTAGACAGATGATTTTATACAGAGGTGCAGTGACCAGAGTGGTCAGGTTAGTGTGGTGTTACAGTGAGACCCTGCTATTAAGACCATCTAATTGAGACTGACTCAAAGTGGTATGGTTAGTGAGGTGTTACAGTGATACAGTGAGACCCTGCTATTAAGACCACCTAATTGTGCCTGACTCAAAGTGGTCTGATTAGTGAGGTGTTACAGTGATACAGTGAGACCCTGCTATTAAGACCATCTAATTGAGACTGACTCAAAGTGGTCTGGTTAGTGAGGTGTTACAGTGATACAGTGAGACCCTGCTATTAAGATCATCTAATTGAGACTGACTCAAAGTGGTCTGGTTAGTGAGGTGTTACAGTGATACAGTGAGACCCTGCTATTAAGACCACCTAATTGTGCCTGACTCAAAGTGGTCTGGTTAGTGAGGTGTTACAGTGAGACCCTGCTATTAAGACCACCTAATTGTGCCTGACTCAAAGTGGTCTGGTTAGTGAGGTGTTACAGTGAGACCCTGCTATTAAGACCATCTAATTGAGACTGACTCAAAGTGGTCTGGTTAGTGAGGTGTTACAGTGATACAGTGAGACCCTGCTATTAAGACCACCTAATTGTGCCTGACTCAAAGTGGTCTGGTTAGTGAGGTGTTACAGTGAGACCCTGCTATTAAGACCACCTAATTGTGCCTGACTCAAAGTGGTCTGGTTAGTGAGGTGTTACAGTGAGACCCTGCTATTAAGACCACCTAATTGTGCCTGACTCAAAGTGGTCTGGTTAGTGAGGTGTTACAGTGAGACCCTGCTATTAAGACCACCTAATTGTGCCTGACTCAAAGTGGTCTGGTTAGTGAGGTGTTACAGTGAGACCCTGCTATTAAGACCATCTAATTGAGACTGACTCAAAGTGGTCTGGTTAGTGAGGTGTTACAGTGATACAGTGAGACCCTGCTATTAAGACCACCTAATTGTGCCTGACTCAAAGTGGTCTGGTTAGTGAGGTGTTACAGTGAGACCCTGCTATTAAGACCACCTAGTTGAGACTGATTCAAAGTGGTCTGGTTACTGAGGTGGTCTCACAATTGAGGTTCTGTGCTTATGAGAGATTTAGGCAAGGTTCCGCTGTGTTTGTGGGCTCCTAAGGGAGATGGTCTTTAGGCGAGGTTCTGCTGTGTTTGTGGTTTCCTAAGTGAGGTGGTCTTTAGGCAAGGTTCCGCTGTATTTGTGGTTTCCTAAGTGAGGTGGTCTTTAGGCAAGGTTCCATTGCGTTTGTGGTTTCCTAAGTGAGGTGGTCTTTAGGCAAGGTTCCATTGCGTTTGTGGTTTCCTAAGTGAGGTGGTCTTTAGGCAAGGTTCCATTGCGTTTGTGGTTTCCTAAGTGAGGTGGTCTTTAGGCAAGGTTCCATTATATATATCTGTTGCAGTGGTGTTTTCTAGCAGGTTGAATTCAAATACTGAAAATTTTGTTTTTCAAATATGTCACACATCCATCACAAGACATGGTTAATATGCATTTTAGTTTTGGATTCATGAAACACAAAGATCATAATGTACACATTTGTCAGCATTCTACTATGTCCATTTCACTTCCTGTAACATACATAAGAATTGTATTTGCATGTTATTAAAATAATTATGGGATAGTTTATTCATTTTCCCTAAGAATTGTGTCAAAACAAAATGTACTAATGTTACATCTGTTTTAAACCGTTTTAATCAGAAATATAATCATGTCATACTTATAGACAGTTCTAAGTTTTCAGAAATGTCCCATGACACTAATATGTATAAAGTGTATAGGCGTTGTCTAAATATTATTACTGTTTAAATGTCTATGTACATAACCACAGTGTAGATAGCTAACAATAACTCTTTTAAAATTATAATTGGATGAATTGCATTATACACCTAAGTCCTTTATCAGTCTGGTTTGATGGAGTTTCTGATGCTATGTTTATCTTTTAGAAATATATCATATTCCACTTTACTACAGGCTACACACAGCTAGAGTTTTGTATCTCTTTGGTGTGCAAATTATTTTTTTCTTTCAGATTGTATGTATAGGGAGTTCAACTGGTTAAATGTTTAAGTTCATCCGATTAATACCCTATGTATTTTCATATGAACATTCAGTTATTCAGGATACACTTTATTTTATTTTGTTAGCTGTTCAATAAATACTGTAAATTACTCAATTTTCCTATTCATAGGATACCATGGGGTTATTTACAGGATGTCACAACGTAATTACTATGAACAGTCCTATGTTAAAAGATAATTCTTAGCTCAACTGTGGGACTGTATTGGGTGGGGGTGTTGTAATTCATGGAAAAACTTTTAATCGTGTAGTTAGTGTAAATTACCCCCACGTGTGAAATTCTATTTTTTAAGTACCGGTAATACAAAATAATGCCATGTATATTTTTTGTATGAGTCCATAGCAAGGGTTAAAATGTTTGGTAATAATAGCTGTCAACTCATCTGTACAAGTGAAAAATGTAGGTACAGCATAAAACAGATTGTATGTTGACATGTTATAGTAAGATGAACATACAGTGAAACCTCACTATTAAGACTACCAAACAGACAACCTCCAAAGTGGCCTGATTAGCCAGGTGGTCACTTTAATGTGGTCATTTATTGACAGTCTTAGATTTGAGGTTATATCTTTTATGTTCACTTTAGGTATTCATTTACATTAGGTTGGGGGGTCCGTTTGTTGGTTTTTTTCATTCTGTCAATCAACGTGAGTATTTTTCTTAAAATTTTAACCAAAATACCAATCAGTTATAAGTTGAGTTTAATTATTGTCGACTTTCTTCAATATTAGCCATTATTATCAAAATCTTTGTGAATGGCATATCTCTCAAAAAGATCATGCTTCTCAAACACATTTTATAGCAATATACATTGGCTAGTCGGCAGTTAACCGGGTTGCTGTCACCATCTTGAATTTTATAGATGGTCACACTAGGGTTAGGGTTTAGGTTAAGGGTTTCAGTTTTAGGTTTAGGGTCTCAGGTTAGGGTTAGGTTTAGGGATTGAGGTTTAGGGTCTCAGGTTATGGTTAGGGTTTAGGGATAGGTTAGAGGTATTTTCCTGACTTTTTCTATGGTATACTGTAGTTGCCCTATACATTTTCTGTACAATGTAGGCTTATATGTATGAGAAGAAACCACAATCATTTATAAATGTCTTCGTAAACATATTGCTGTGTAATGGTGTTCATTCATTTTACAAAATAATGGCAGATGACTGTTGATAGAAATACTAGAATATTGATATAGATTATAATTATAGTGTGTTCCTCTTCAGATAATAACTCATTGCTATGTCTCACTTCAACACGGTGATCACAAAGATTTTTTCCAATCTTCTGATAGTAGGTGATCATCTCTCTGTAGACATGGATTGTAAAGTTCCTGTATTTTAGTGTTGAAATGCGGAGCTTTGATTATATGTACAAGAGTAATTTGTTTTCATTTGTAATCAATCACATGTAACTTCATACGCACAAACTTAGCCACAGGTATTCATATCTAAATAATGTATGAAAGTGATATTTTCCTCTGAGTAAAATAAATTGAGTTTCAAATTGTGGTTCACTATCATTTGTTTCATGTTGAGCTGTTGTAAATAGATAGCAGTCCTTTACTATCCATTTATCTTAATTGTTTGAGAATCGCTTCATTTTTTTTATCTGATTTAAGGTATATCAAGTATATTTTAGCCTCATTTTTGTATGCTTGGTGTTAAGTCGATCAATAGATATATATATTTTTTAAAAAATGAAATCACTAGATGGGAGAGGCAGGTATTCACAATGCTTTAGATATGCAGTAAATCAACAAACATTTCATATACTTCCAACAAATCTATACAACTTAACTCCGGAAAATGTTGTAATGCTGTATTAATAAAAAATGGATTATCTGTGGACCAGCTTCCTTGGTGATCTTTGTGACTTTAAAACAGGGAAATATATGTAAATAATGATGTATATAAAACTTAACTTAAATACAGAAGAAAATTAATATATACTTTGCTGTGACCCGCAATGACCTTACTTTGACAGGTTCTTCAAGGGTCTGTAATTGAGTGACACTTGATACATTAGTTGTTGATTTCAGGTGTAAGTAATGCCAGTTCATTTCTGATGCATATCTACAGAAGTTTGGATGTTTTTTGGAGGTGCAACCAAGGTTATTTGAACTGTGCTTGAGAATTTTTCCAGTGTGGTAAATTTGAATGGATTGAACAAAGGGCCAATTTCATTGAAGTTGTTACTTGGGTGTGTGCGGTAATATTGGTTCACATCTCAACAATGCTATCAATATTTGACTTAAACATTTATCTTCATATCTTAATCTTATGGGGAACTGATAGCACACATAGAGTAAAATATAAAATGTTCTATCTGTCCAGATTTGCTGCCGAGTACTGATTATTTAGAAAGATTGTTACATAGTTGGTATCGGAACTTAAATACATTTGTGACAACGCCTCCGATCTTAAAGTCACATAAAATTTAGTAAATCAGTCGTGTTAATCTTTCACATTCAGTTAGTCAGACATTTCTTTTTTAAATGTTCAAATTAGGGCCGGGATCTGAAAAGATATATCATACTTCAAGTGTGTAATTAAGATGTTTGAGTTAAAATATGCAGATTTTGATTTGCAGGTGCATGAACTATAAATAAACTTTTGTTTTGTTTTGTTTTTCCATTGAACAATAACAAGTGATTTAGTGATAAATGTTTGACTGTTATATGTTCTAAGAGTCTTGTAAATCATATTCTTGCTCCATCAAGATCTTTCAGATGAAAGAAAAGATAGTACAGTGAAACCTGTCTTGAGAGACCAACCCTTCTGCCACTGAAATGTGGTCTTACAATACAGGTGCTCTCTCAAATGAGGTTTTTATTTAAAGAATTATTGAATCAAGTGGTTTTGAGGTCTCCAAGACAGGTGTTCTTTTATGACAGTGGTTTCCCAAGACAGGTGTTCATTTATGACAGTGGTTTCCCAAGACAGGTGGTCATTTATGACAGTGGTCTGTAAAGACAGGTTGTCATTTATGACAGTGGTTTCCCAAGACAGGTGGTCATTTATGACAGTGGTCTGTAAAGACAGGTTGTCATTTATGACAGTGGTTTCCCAAGACAGGTGGTCATTTATGACAGTGGTCTGTAAAGACAGGTTGTCATTTATGGTTTCCCAAGACAGGTGGTCATTTATGACAGTGGTCTGTAAAGACAGGTAGTCATTTATGACAGTGGTCTGTAAAGACAGGTGGTCATTTATGACAGTGGTCTCTAAAGACAGGTAGTCTTTTATGACAGTGGTCTCTAAAGACAGGTAGTCATTTATGACAGTGGTTTCCCAAGACAGGTGGTCATTTATGACAGTGGTCTGTAAAGACAGGTAGTCATTTATGACAGTGGTTTCCCAAGACAGGTGGTCATTTATGACAGTGGTCTGTAAAGACAGGTGGTCATTTATGACAGTGGTTTCCCAAGACAGGTGGTCATTTATGACAGTGGTCTGTAAAGACAGGTTGTCATTTATGACAGTGGTCTGTAAAGACAGGTGGTCATTTATGACAGTGGTCTGTAAAGACAGGTTGTCATTTATGACAGTGGTCTGTAAAGACAGGTTGTCATTTATGACAGTGGTCTGTAAAGACAGGTTGTCATTTATGACAGTGGTCTCTAAAGACAGGTAGTCATTTATGACAGTGGTCTGTAAAGACAGGTTGTCTTTTATGACAGTGGTGTCTAAAGACAGGTAGTCATTTATGACAGTGGTCTGTAAAGACAGGTTGTCTTTTATGACAGTGGTGTCTAAAGACAGGTAGTCATTTATGACAGTGGTCTCTATAGACAGGTGGTCATTTATGACAGTGGTCTCTATAGACAGGTGGTCATTTATGACAGTGGTCTCTATAGACAGGTAGTCATTTATGACAATGGTCTCTGTAGACAGGTAGTCATTTATGACAATGGTCTCTATAGACAGGTGGTCATTTATGACAATGGTCTCTATAGACAGGTGGTCATTTATGACAGTGGTCTGTAAAGACAGGTAGTCATTTATGGCAGTGGTCTCTATAGACAGGTGGTCTTTAATGACAGTGGTCTCTAGAGACAGACGGTCTTTTACAACAGTGATCTCTAAAGACAGGTAGTCATTTACGACAGTGGTCTCTAAAGAC
Source organism: Atrina japonica (assembly GCA_030159075.1). Lineage (NCBI taxonomy): Eukaryota > Metazoa > Mollusca > Bivalvia > Pterioida > Pinnidae > Atrina > Atrina japonica. The sequence continues at coordinate 549,784 of BROG01000398.1, read as the reverse complement.
AGTCATTTAAGACAGGTAGTATTTAATGAATCAATTCTGAATCAAACTCTATGTATAGTCAAACCTATCTATAAAGGCCTCCCAATGGAACAAACAAAAGTAGCCATTATAGACAGGTAGTCTTTGTAAAGAAGTTTATTCCTTATCAAAAAGTTAACAAAGATTATGTTTGAATGGCCTTTAAAGGCAGGTGACTTTTATAAAGAGGTTGTCTTGAATGCAAGTTTGACTGTATCAGAGCATAGGTATAAACAGGGTTAGCCTTTAATGATGTAAAAAGTGTTTGACAGTGGACAAATGTAATCAGTTTCATATTTGTTTATCTCTTTCACTTTCTTCATAAAGTTCAATCTCAAGTGATTATGATAACTTTAAACAAGAAAAGGGGCCTCCGTGGCCAAGTGGTTAGAGCATTGCGCTTTGAACCACAAAGTCTTTCACTTCTGGTTAGTGCAGTTCAAGTCCCACTGAAGCCTCAGCTGATTTTTGTGAGTTGCCAGTTTACATGCGGAAGGCCGGTGGTCTCTTCCCAGGCTTTCTCCTCCTTCTTAAACTGACTGCCACCGTATAACTGAAAAATTGTTGAGTGTGGTATAAAACGCAATCCAAAATCAAATTAAACAATAAAATAAATTCAGTTTAAAATAATATAGTTAACAACTCTTCCCTAAAGAAAATCAAAATGTACATCAAAGGCTGAAATTGATTTTCCAAAAATAAAAAATAAATAAATGCTGCAATGTATTTGAAAATGAATATTGCAAAGATTAAATGATTGAAGATTGTGACTAGGTTACTGCAGAGTTGTTAGTGAGGAAATGTTGACTTTGGGTATGTAACTTATGGTGTTATTTTTTATTTTATTCAATATATGGAGATGGTTTAAAGTCATGAAGATTATTGTGGGAATGTCTGCTCATGCTTGAGTCACTCATTGCTTGTCGTTGCTCATGCTTGAGTCATTCATTGCATGTCATTGCACTTTATTCTTCGTGTCTTCCTGCCTTCACTGACATCAGAACAACTACTCTTGTCATTATCTCCGGACGCTTTAATTAATCACTTTATTTCACTCTCAAACAGGTGATGAATGATACTGAAATTGATTTAATTTCCCATGAAATACATGATCTTTGCAATCATTTGTTGTTGTTTTTAGTCCATCTGTTGTCAGTTTAAGGACAAGATATTTTAAAACACAAATGATATTAACCTGAAAGTACAATAAAAAATAGACATAAAATGGATTAAAGAAATTTAAAGTTAAATGGTTAAATACATGAGTTTTGAATTGAAACATTTTATTACCTGGTCACATACCTAGCATTAAATTCAAGATAAATTTGTAATTTTAATTTCCCTTTAAGTGTCTAATTAGATGAGTTGTTTGGCTGCAGATTTGTGGAATGTCGAATATTTTTGTATCTCATAAATGCATAACCATCGCTGTACTTGAACATTAGGCAGAGCTCCATGTAATCTTTAAATGAGCTTTTTGTGTTTGCACATATATGTATTATCACATAGTTTACGGTGTCCTTAAGTTAAAAAAAGTCAAATGAAGATTTTGGACAATAAATGTCTTGCAACTATTGTCATTCCTTGAGCTTGGTGTTGAAAGTGTTTAGTAACATTTTTCTGCAGAATAGACGAGGTCTACAATGACAATTTTAGTCATATTTTTTTCTCCCTGTAAATGTTACAATATAAAGCTATCGATTATACACCATGATGCTGCATAATTTCCTTTGTTCATTTTGTTAGTGTGGCGATGCACAATCATCTCAGATGTGCTTTTTCATCATTTTGAAATAAAAAAATATATATAAAAAACCACGTAAGTGGAGTAATGGTGTCAGGTATGTTGAGAAAATCACAGGTAACAGCCATATATCAAATCTCTTTGATTTTACTTTGTGAAAAACATTGCAGCTGGCCGGTGGTCTCTTTCCGGATACATTATAACCAGAATCTCTCCTCCATCCCTAAAGAGTGGCTGCCACTATATAACAGAAAATTTTTGTGGCATAAAATATTCAAAATCAAATTTAAACTTAGAGAAAAAAGAGTGAAATGTAAAGTGACTTACATTATATATGTGACCAAGAAAAAATGTAACAAAACTGTCAAATATTTACTATTATACTATACTTGTGGCATTCAGAAATTTACCAGGGTTACCGCCCTTTAAACCCTTTATTATCTTCCCTTTTTCTCGGAGATCTGGTGCTAAAGGAGGCATTCAGTATTCTACCTCAGAACATGTTTTCATTCCAAGGAATCCTAGATACGCCCTACATGTATTAAGTGATTCCCAGTTGTATTAGATATACTGTTAGATGTAGTAGTTTGTTTTAGATGTTCCCTGTCGAAATGTAGATGTACGGGTTTGTTTTAGCTGTTCCCCATAGAAATGTAGATGTACGAGTATGCTTTGAGGTTGTCAGTGGGTTACTTACAGAAAATATCTCTATAATGATCATTATGTACACACTTTTGGATTCCCTTTAGGCTCTGTAAGATTTTGTTTGCTGTGTTCTGTTTGCAGTCAAAACAATCTCCACACTCCACCACACTTCTAGTTATCTTTTCTTGTATCAAGATGCTGCCAAGGAATGTTAATTTCATAATAAATGCTTGTTTTCTCTTTGTTGTAAAAGAAAACCTAATCATTTTTCTGATTTTTTACCTCACTTCTCTTAGATTTAAAGTAATATTATAAAACATATCATGAGACAATCACAGAAAATTTCAATACATATTTTGGGATATTGATTATTTGAGTTTTAATCATCTAAAATGATTTTCCAGGAAGTGAAATGTACATATCTTCCTGCCAGATAAATATCAACACACTATGAACTTGTTGCACAATATGTAATGGTTTCAATGTGTCTCTTTCCAGACAATTAGATCACAACGACCTTGAATGTGTGTCAGAGTCAGCCCTGAAAACATTGAGGAATATGGAGATTTTGTAAGTACATGTATGGTTTAGTAGAAGATTCTTGTCAGCCCAGGTCTCATTGCAGGTACATTATAACCAGGTTCGCTCCCCCACCATTAAAAATTGGTCGCCACCATCTAACTGAAAATTTGAAGAGTGTAGCATAAAACACTATTCAATATGAAATCAACTGTAATAGAAGTATGTCATCAGACCTAGATCTAAAAACTTCTTAATTAATTCTATTTTTCATTCAGAAAATACCAATGTACTCTGACATTCATTTACATAGACAAGTATAAATACACACATTTTATAAATATATTCAAAATGTCTGACACTAGTAAAATAAAAAATGAGACAAATTATACAAAGTAAAGCTTGTTCTGAGATCTGATTCATAAAGTTAATAATTGATTGAAGCTTTTTCTGAAGAACTACACTGTTTAATTTGTAAAAGTGTCATTGTGAAATAAAATGGTCTCTGTTTGTGGGAAATTGTATTGTTAAGTTATATTTGTAGTTCTTTGAAAGACCTTTATGAAATATTTAAATATAAATCACTTGAATGTTTCTACTTTTCAGAACACTGAATCATAATCGTTTGACATCTTTACCAAAGAATTTATTCGACAATATGAACAAACTGCGGACATTGTAAGTCTTCTTATTGGCATTATTTTTTGTAGTTTTCTTTTCCTCTGTACTTCTGTACAACAATGGCCCACCTCTGTCATTTTCCAGCTCTGACATTTAAAAGAGAGTAACCTAAGATATAAGAACCAATGTTATGCAAAATACAATACACCCCAGCCCTGTAAATGTCTGTTAGATAGACTGTTTTGTAACAAACAACAGACCTCAGGACCATAAACACCTGTGTTAGGTAGAGTCTTTTGTTGCATACAACACACTCAGCCGCCCTGTAAACACCTGTGTTAGGTAGTGTTTTGAAACATACAACATATTTCAGCCCTATAAACACCTGTGTTAGGTGGTGTTTTGTAACATACAACGTACCTCATCCCTATAAACACCTGTGTTAGGTAGTGTTTTGTAACATACATCACACCTCAGCCCTATAAACACCTGTGTTAGGTGGTGTTTTGTAACATAAAACATATTTCAGCCCTATAAACACCTGTGTTAGGTAGTGTTTTGTAACATACAACGTACCTCATCCCTATAAACACCTGTGTTAGGTAGAGTGTTTTGTAACATACAACATACCTCAGCCCTATAAACACCTGTGTTAGGTAATGTTTTGTAACATACAACATATCTCAGCCCTATAAACACCTGTGTTAGGTAGTGTTTTGTAACATACAACATATTTCAGCCCTATAAACACCTGTGTTAGGTAGTGTTTTGTAACATACAACACACCTCATCCCTATAAACACCTGTGTTTAGGTTTTGGTGTTTTAGGTAACATAAATACATATTTCAGCCCTATAAACACCTGTGTTAGGTAGTGTTTTGTAACATACAACGTACCTCAGCCCTATAAACACCTGTGTTAGGTAGTGTTTTGTAACATACAACATATTTCAGCCCTATAAACACCTGTGTTAGGTAGTGTTTTGTAACATACATCACACCTCAGCCCTATAAACACCTGTGTTAGGTGGTGTTTTGTAACATAGAACATATCTCAGCCCTATAAACACCTGTGTTAGGTAGTGTTTTGTAACATACAACATACCTCAGCCCTATAAACACCTGTGTTAGGTAGAACAGTATCTTTGTAACAGAGTGTTTTGTAACATACAACATACCTCAGCCCTATAAACACCTGTGTTAGGTGGTGTTTTGTAACATACATCACACCTCAGCCCTATAAACACCTGTGTTAGGTGGTGTTTTGTAACATACACGTTCCTCAGCCCTATAAACACCTGTGTTAGCTAGAGTGTTTTGTATCATAGCTTAACACTGTTAACACTTTTGTCATGTATTTTTACCTGATTCTATGAGTCACTGACATACATTGTCATTTGTAAAAAGTAAAAACCTTGTTATTACACATTGTCATAAAATTCAGTGTTTTTATAGTTGTACACCAGTAATAAGCAGAATTTACTGTCCAATTTTGAAGTAATTTTAGGCTAATTTATTGATCATGTTTAATGTCTAAAGCTTGATCTAACCAAGATTCATGTTGACTTGTACTTCTGGCACTTTTATTTCAGGGGTCAGATCAAAGTAAATTTTGTCTTTTACATTTGATCCTCACTGTAAATATTCGTTCTACTTATAATTTTCTGGTTTGTCAGTGTTTATACAAGGTCACCGAGTCTGTTTAGGAATTACATACATGTAGGTCCCCAGTATGCTTTATACATTTTTTGCACTGGTTCAAAATGTATGGTACCATCCATCTACATGAAAATCTGAAAACATAATATTCACTGGGACCAAATTGATTTGACAGATAAAAATAATTTAATCTACATTTATAAAGACCCAAACAATCTTATAAAATATATTATTATACCTCATTGATAAAGCACAGTCAGGGATTGGTTGAGAATCAGCATGTGTCAGGGAGACTACACTTCAAGTCTCCCTTCAGTACATCATATCTCCCTTGTGTGCATCATGTCTCCCTCATGTGAAAACCCTAGCAGCTTATTCAAGTCTTTATGGATTCTGTATTTCGGTATAATAAACAATTTATTGCCCGGGTTGTAGGGAGACATGAGAATTTGTTTACCCTCCGGAAATATGACATGTCATGGGTAAACAAATCCTCATGTAGTCTCCCTTACACATGATGGCTCTCAACCAATCCCTGACTGTGCTTTATCAGTGAGGTATAATAATATATTTTATAAGATTGTTTGGGTCTTTATAAATGTAGATTAAATTATTTTTATCTGTCAAATCAATTTGGTCCCAGTGAATATTATGATTTCAGATTTTTATGTAGATGGATTGTACCATACATTTTGAACCTGTGGAGTTCATGTTAACACCTCAACCCCTGAAAAACAGTGGACTCTACTGTAAATCAATTACTTGGACCAGTCCAAATGTGTTTTAGGGGTAAATGAAGTAATTGATGTAGATTTTCTCATTGATGAGTCTGTCATTTTCAATCAGTGATTATAGTATGTATGATGTTCTAGGAAGCTTCTTAAAAATAGATTTGTTTTACTTAATCAGTAGTAACTAGTCTACCTCTGAAAATAATGGACTCTTCTTTAAATTGTAGCACCAACCATTCTAACTGTGTTTTTAAGGGGTGTATGGATTGTTCTTATGTACTTATTTCTATGTATCAGTGGGCTGTGTGATTGATTGTTTTTGGAAGTTGTTTATATGTGAATTTGTTTTCTGCTAAACTTGATCATTTTTATAATAAATTGCTTTTCTTTTTATATACTAACTGATAAGATATAACATTGTTTGTTTTTTCTCATTTGTATAGTTTTTGTTGTTGTTTTTGGAGATTGGTGATTATGGTGGTTGTGTGTGGTAAAGTAAGATATTTCTTGGTGTCTGTATCGGCTGTGTACAAATCTTGTTATACAGGTATCACTTGTCCTCCCCAGGTAATCGTGCTGCCAATCAAATTTCTCTGTATTGTTCAGAAACAGACGGCATGGAAAAAATAACCCAACGGTTATGAGATTCGTTTAAAAAACAATGTAAACGCTACTCTACGCTAACATCTGTTCTGCTTTTATTTTCAGATTTCAAAAAGTTTCTTTTACTTGGTGGAGCAAATATAATTTATAAATCTTTTTAATATTGTATAAGTGTAAGAACTGTATAATTCTTTTTCTCTTTCTTCCAGACGACTTATAGATAACAAATTTTCATGTGACTGCCACTTGGGATGGTTATCAAGGTGGCTCCGATCCAATTCTAGACTAGGATTGTACACAGAATGTAGTTCACCACCACAGCTTCGGGGTTTGGAGTTACGACAGATACAAGAAAACAGCTTTTTGTGCAGTGGTAGGCATTGTTACTGATTTTGAAATGTTTTGATTTCGAGGTCATACACGTACTACAATAATACCTGCGAGTGTGCTGTATCATCTGCTTTATATGCTTCAATGAAATAAAACTTTGGCTTTGAATGTATAGAATGCTCACTTCACATCTTTTTACTGACTGAGTTGAAAATTTAACAACAAGTCAAAACGATAATAGCCTGTAGGCTTAAAATTTATGAAAAGCTTAACTCTCTCATGTCATTTAATTTCAATGGTAGGAATTTGTACCTATTGGCAATAGATCAGGTTACAAAGTAGATACATGGATAAAAAATTGCTTTGCTCTCAAATTGTTGAATTTTATGTTTATGAAATATCTGTTTTTAAATGTATATAAAAATGGTGTACTGCAATAATTTTTTGACACAATCAAATTACCTCTGCAGTTTTTATCTTATACATGTAGTTTAAATTTATTTCCTTTCAAACTGAAATCAACCTGTGAGATTGCAGTGACAGATTTATGTTTTTAATAAATTTTCTCTTAAATAGGGATAAGTAATACCAACAGACAGCAGTGTTCAGATACTGTTTCCTGTCCGAAAAAGTGTTCGTGCACAGAAGGTGTGGTAGATTGTCGAGACTTGGGCCTCACAGAGGTGCCATCAAGCTTTCCAGAAGATACAACTGAAATGTAAATATCCTAGCTCTTCTTCTCTTTCATTGCAATTAAGTTCATGCAGAGATTAAATGTGATTGGTTCTATCGTATTTGATGCTCAATTTATTTCATCAGTGCTTTATGGTTCGTTCCATTTCAGACGCATGGAGCAGAATCACATTGTGAGAATTCCCTCTGGAGCGTTTGCCAATTTAAAAAGATTACGAAGAATGTAAGTACAAGCAACTGAAAACAGGCTTCAAATTGTTGATGGAGTGATTTAAGGAGAAATTGATATCTTCCTGGTTTTCCTTCCTTGCATGTAAACATTCATTTGACTATGATGTAAGAAGACGGTAGATCACATCCAATTGTAATTTATCGGCTTTTCATCTCTTTTTACAAACACATCTCTGTAGTGTATTGACACTAAGGAAAATAAATTGTATTACAACAGGATTCTCAGATCACAGTTTCTGTTTATGATACAGCGGATCAATCGTACTGCTGGGAGGTCTTCCAAACCAAAAAAAAAATCCTAAAAATAGTATAAAATTGACAGTACATTTTCATCTTTATTTTCTAATAACTGTCAAATGTGTAGTTCTCTCTGTTGATATTTAACTAATTCACCCCTAAAGACACTGTTGGACTGGTCTAAGTCATTGATTTACAGAAGCGTCCACTATTTTTCAGGGGTTAATGCTAATATATTGATAAGTACACATATATATTCAATGTACCTAAAACAATAAACATTGAAACTGATGACTTTTGTACATTTCAGAGATTTAAGTAACAATCAGATATCATCTATTGCCTCGGATGCTTTTACTGCTTTATCATCACTTAATTCACTGTGAGTATTATTTACATCTATCTGTGGTCTTTACACTTACTGTTAGATCTTCCTTAAATCTATCTTTCAACTCAATACAAAGAATTATCTGTAGTTTTCTACTCATTGTGAAGAATTATCTAGTTTTCAACTCAATATCATCCATAGTTTTCAACTCAGTGTGAAAAATTATCTGTAGTGTTCAACTCATTGTGAAGAATTATTAAGAATTACCATATATGTAGTTTTCAACTTTAAGTTTTACTAAGAATGATCTGTATCTTTCAATTTATTGGGAAGTATTATTCATTCTCTAGTTTTCAACTCATGGTTAAGAATAATCTGTAGTTTTCAACTCATGGTGAAGAGTTATTCAGAAGTTTATTAAGACTTATCTGTAGTTTTCAACTCACTATGTAGAATTCTTCAGAAGTTTATTAAGAATTATCTTTAGTTTTCAACTCACTATGTAGAATTCTTCAGAAGTTTATTAAGAATTATCTTTAGTTTTCAACTCATTCTTATCATTTTGAAATAATAGTCTTTCATCTCACTTTTAAATATTATTTTGTTAGGTCTCCAGTCTTTCAACTTAATATTTAGTACCATTCAGAGATGTTGGCAGTCTATCAACTATATTTTCACATGTTATTAATATATTTTTTTTTTTTTTGCAGTGTTCTTTATGGGAACAAGATAGGTGACCTGCCACCAGGGGTGTTCAATGGTTTGACGTCACTTCAGTTGCTGTGAGTACACTTTGTGAAAAAGGACTACATTTTTGCTGAAAATAAAGAATTTAACATTTTATCACATGGCGTTTACAAAGAATATTCGCAAATCAAAATTTGCCAGCTAGTATACAGGTCTTGTAGAAACCACACAGATTATACACTAGCTGAAAACCATTTCACCTCTGTAAATAGGGAGGTCTGGATTCAGAAGTCCATAAGATAGTTGTATATTTCTGGACGTTTGTCATTGGTGATTTAAAACAAAAACAAATCAATTAAGTGTTGAGGTCATCTGCTTTCAGGCTTTCTAAGCTTGGTCTGTTTTTGATGCAGTGGTCCAGTATATCTACATGTAGTCAATTTATAAATGTGATACGAACTGGTCCAGTATATCTACATCTAGTCATTTATCCAGTATATCTACATCTAGTCAATTTATAAATGTGATACGAACTGGTCCAGTATATCTACATCTAGTCAATTTATAAATGTGATACGAACTGGTCCAGTATATCTACATCTAGTCAATTTATAAATGTGATACGAACTGGTCCAGTATATCAACATCTAATCAATTTATAAATGATGAAGTTGTTAATTTCTGTGATATACATGACTTGTTTAATGGTCTCTCCTTGATCAATATCCACCATCAATAAACTATAGATAAGCAATCACAGACAGTTAATATGTTCTCATAAATTGAGATAACATCTTTGAAATAACTACAGCCAGCTGTGTGATGAACAGACAAGTAAAGAGTGAATGGTAAACGCTGACCTGATACAGGAGTTAGCTGACCTGTATTGACCTCTGATATGGTCAGTTTCTGTTGCTAACCTTTCCATCCACATTAAAAACAGAAAATGTTCTCTTTATAGTCATGGAATGTATATGAACCATTGTAAATGTGGCACTAGTGTTAAATGTATAGGGTGTGGCTACTATAGGACACCATTAAAGGTTATTCCACTTGTAATTAATAGTAGGTGATGTAGGTAATATATTATTAAAAGGATAGTAACAGCAAGGTGTCCAGATTTGGATCTGTCTAATTTGAAAAGTTTCTCATTAACAGGTTTTTTTTTTTTTTTTTCTTTTTTTTTGTAAATGCATTCGCCATCTTCATGTCTTATCAGTATCTGCTAATGTGTGACATTTGTCTAGAAAATTTGCAAATGAAATGTTCCATGGTCCTAGTTTCGTGTCATCTTTTATCCTTTTCTTTAGGGTCATGACAAATGGTATTATGGAAATTTTTGACATAAATTGCAGTTGCTCGTTAAATGAGACCACCAAAGATATACTACATTGTATATAGGAAGCTTTGGTGTATCCGGATATTACAGTGTTCACATTAATCTTGATAAACATGTTGTAAATTTAAGTTTTTTGTATGTTGGTGAGTGTTGGAGTTTGTTATAACAAAGTCATTCCACTTTTTCAGGTTATTGAATGCAAACAAAATCAAATGTGTTCGAGTCGATGCCTTCCAGGACTTATATAATTTAAATCTTCTGTAAGTAAGAGACTTTTAACATGACGTTTTATACGTTTGTCTTTGTATATTTTAACAATAACTTTGACAAGGGTAAATTATTCCCTGTAAATTGACTACAGGACAATACTTCCAACACATAGGTTCACAAAGTGTATTACATGCTTTCTACGTCACTGGAAATGGAAGAAATAAAAGTCAATTCCAAAGTTTGAGTGAAACCTGATAAACTATATGACCTGTCTAAATTTAGACATATGATTGGGTGTAAAAATAAATTACAAATTAGTTAGCTTGTCTTACAAGTCAAAACTCACAATTTTTAAACACTGTAACAAGATTAGAAAAGAAAAAAAGAAAAGAATGAAACTGACATTGAGGTAAATTATAATGGTAATTTTTATGTAAGCCACCTACAATTCATGACTTTACTTTGACCTTTGGTAAAATTTTGTCAGGGAAAGTGTAATTAAATGATTGCTGTTGATTTGATTGGCACTTTTTCACATCACTTTGAATATAAGGTCTACTGGTGTTCATTTCTTATAGTTGTCTGTTACATTGCATATCAACTTTCTAATCAGTTTGATATTGTTGTCACTTTCCCACCTATGTGATGACAGTTTAATGAGTTGATGTATTTATAGTCTTTGAATTTACAACCTTGCCAGTTATTTAAGTTGGAAAAAATAGGTGATCTTGATATGATTTATGTACTGAGTAGCCTTCCTTTAGTTATAACTGTATTGATTGAGTAAGGAGTTGCCGGAGATGTTACTACTCTGCTTCAGTGAGCTCTCTGTCCAACTGTCAAACTTCGGCTGTACTTTTATGGTAAACAGTTCTGACTGACATGTCACTGCATTGTTCGATTCACATTTGATTGACAACTTTACTGTTTATTTCAGGTCATTGTATGACAACAGGATCCAATCTATAGCTAACAACACCTTCAAGTCTTTGAAGAACATTCAGACATTGTGAGTTATTTATCATGCTTTATCAGAATCAACAAGATTGATGAAGTCTGTTTTTTGTTTGTTTGATTAACCAATCCATGATAACCAATATATCGACACATTCTTCCATTCAATACTCAAGCTCCTTATAACATAACAATGGAACAGCCAAAATTTGGTTTTATACTTTTCCATAGGTTATCTAGATTTTGTGCTGTTAGGGGTGTACAGGGGGTAAAATACAAGAGCTTTTTTGAAACATGTTAGGAAGTTGTTAAAGGACTAATTGACTCTTGTGTATTTGAGTCCTCAAGCTGCTTCTTTACAATTTCTTTTCTTTTCTGAATTTTTAAAATACCCATCTTTTTCTAAATGCTAGAATGTGTATAGTCTAGTTTAGCTCCGGAAATATTCACTGTCTGCACGCGGGTAAAGAACAGTTACTGAATGCTGACTACAATGGGTCTCTTGATTTCTTTATCAATTATAAAGTACTGAAGTACTGTATGCTGCCATAAGTTTATGAACAAATATCTTTTTCCGATTACTTTTTATGTAAATTATCTTTTTTTTTAAATCAATCTCCTGGGTATGTTTTTTGAACAATTTCTTTTAAATTTCATTCTATTAGAACTTAATCCATATAATTTTTTCTAAAGAATTACTGATCATTCTGTGATACTAAACTTTCAAGATACAACTGTTAATCTTTACAACAAAATTTTTCTTGGAGTGATTTATTAAGAACAAAGAATGATGTTGCAAAATTAACCAAGCAGGAATAAATGCATTGTTTTTCCTAATTAACAACCAGGTTCAAATAAAATTGTTAGGAGTTCAATCTGTATGTAAAAATGTAATTAAATATAATTGATGAAAATTTTAAGAATATACATTAAAAAATGAAGTCACTGGAAAATATTTCAAGAAGATTGTTTTACATAGAAAGTAATGGGAAAATGACATTTGTTCATAAACTTTAGGCATGATGCTGTAGTTACCAACAAAACAAACTGAGACAGCATGCATTGGCTACAACAAATAGAACAATCCAATCCAAATTTCAACGTGGGATTTTACGAAATGAAATACAGTAAAATCAGCTTTAGCAACCACCATTGTGTATATAGACCACCTGGTCACTAAGACCATTTTTTGCTGTCCTCAATACATATGTAGTACCATTTGTGTACAAATCAAACTCTATAAAAAGACCACCTCCCTATAAAGACCAGTTTTATTGTGACTCTAAGGGGGTCCTTATATACAAGTTTCACTGTATTTATAGCATTTTGAATTTAAAGCTCTCAGAGCTTTCCTTAGTTGAATACATTCTTGTTGTGTTTATGATTTTTTACAATTCTAAATATAATTTAATAATTTTGTACTTTAGACATCTTGCCAGAAACCCTTTCATTTGCGACTGTAACCTACAATGGCTGGTTACATATTTACATTTGAACCCTATCGAGACGAGTGGTGCAAGATGTGAAACGCCACGGAGAATGCAAAGGAAGAAGATATCTAGAGCCCGAGTCAATAAATTTAAGTGTAAAGGTTAGTTTTTTAGCTGTTGTTTGTATTTAGTCATCTAACTGTTGATTGTAAAGGTTGTTTTCCTAGTCATTGTGTGATGGATTTCTAACTGTTGTATCTGAAGGGTAGTTTTCTAACTGATGTGTGTCAAGGTTAGATTTCTAACAGTTGTATCTGAAGGGTAGTTTTCTAACTGATGTGTGTCAAGGTTAGATTTCTAACAGTTGTGTCTAAAGGGTAGTTTTCTAACTGATGTGTGTCAAGGTTACATTTCTAACAGTTGATTGTAAAGGTTAGTTTTCTAACTGATGTGTGTCAAGGTTACATTTCTAACTGTTGTATCTAAAGGATAGTTTTCAAACTGATGTGTGTAAAGGTTAGATTTCTTTCTAACTGTTGAATCTAAAGGGTAGTTTTCCAACTGATGTGTGTCAAGGTTACATTTCTAACAGTTGTGTCTAAAGGGTAGTTTTCTAACTGATGTGTGTGAAAGTTATATTTCTAACAGTTATGTGCAAAAGTTAGATTTTTGACTGTTGTTTGGAAAAGTCATTTTATAACTGTTGATTGGAAAAGTTCATTTTAAAGGTTACATTTCTAACAGTTGTATCTAAAGGTTAGTTTTCTAACTGTTGATTGTAAAGGTTAGTTTTCTAACTGTTGATTGTAAAGATTAGTCTTTTTACTGTTGATTATAAAGGTTAGTCTTCTAACTGTTGATTACAAAGGTTAGTCTTTTTACTGTTGATTGTAAAGGATAGTCTTCTAACTGTTGATTATAAAGGTTCGTCTTCTAACTGTTGATTATAAAGGTTAGTCTTTTTACTGTTGATTGTAAAGGATAGTCTTCTAACTGTTGATTATAAAGGTTCGTCTTCTAACTGTTGATTATAAAGGTTAGTCTTTTTACTGTTGATTGTAAAGGATAGTCTTCTAACTGTTGATTGTAAAGGTTCGTCTTCTAACTGTTGATTGTAAAGGTTAGTCTTCTAACTGTTGATTATAAAGGTTAGTCTTCTAACTGTTGATTATAAAGGTTAGTCTTCTAACTGTTGATTGTAAAGGTTCGTCTTCTAACTGTTGATTATAAAGGTTAGTTTTTTACTGTTGATTGTAAAGGTTCGTCTTCTAACTGTTGATTTGTAAAGGTTAGTCTTCTAACTGTTGATTATAAAAGTTAGTCTTCTAACTGTTGATTGTAAAGGTTCGTCTTCTAACTGTTGATTATAAAGGTTAGTCTTCTAACTGTTGATTATAAAGGTTAGTCTTCTAACTGTTGATTATAAAGGTTAGTCTTTTTACTGTTGATTGTAAAGGTTCGTCTTCTAACTGTTGATTGTAAAGGTTAGTCTTCTAACTGTTGATTATAAAAGTTAGTCTTCTAACTGTTGATTGTAAAGGTTCGTCTTCTAACTGTTGATTATAAAGGTTAGTCTTCTAACTGTTGATTATAAAGGTTAGTCTTCTAACTGTTGATTATAAAGGTTAGTCTTTTTTACTGTTGATTGTAAAGGTTCGTCTTCTAACTGTTGATTGTAAAGGTTAGTCTTCTAACTGTTGATTATAAAGGTTAGTCTTCTAACTGTTGATTATAAAGGTTAGTCTTTTTACTGTTGATTGTAAAGGTTCGTCTTCTAACTGTTGATTGTAAAGGTTAGTCTTCTAACTGTTGATTATAAAGGTTAGTCTTCTAACTGTTGATTATAAAGGTTAGTCTTTTTACTGTTGATTGTAAAGGTTCGTCTTCTAACTGTTGATTGTAAAGGTTAGTTTTCTAACTGTTGATTGTAAACGTTAGTTTTCGAATTTTTGTGTAACCATTAGTTTTCTAAATGTTAGGTGTACAGCTTGCTGTTGTCTAGGACACTATAGTAAATGTTCAGTATATATGGATACATGCCATCTCATCAGGGAGCAGAGTGCATTATTTATAGTCTCGAAAAAAAAAAAAACTACAAGATCATCCTGATAATGGTATGTTTTAATATCCTGTACTTTATCTCCAACTTTCTGTACTTAAGTGATGGATAAAATTCAATATTTTGCCTCTGGGTTTTTTGCCTGTTAACACTTGAGGTGAAAAGAAACACACTCAGAAATTTATTTCCTTTGTAGAATGAAGGGCTTTGATTCTGTGGATGAAAAATTGCATATAGCGTAAAATATAATTTGAACATGCTGAGAAATCCTGCAATTTGGTACACATCATCATAGCATTGATGTATGAAATATGACTATATCTACATCATATATCAACTAGACACATCTGCCCTCATTCATTTTCAAATCTTAAAGTGTATGTGTGTTTGTGTACACATTCTGATTAAAACCCTCTCTTCCAAAACTGCTCAGAAAATTTTCAAATAAATAGAAAATTCTGAAAAAAAAAAATTAGATATCAATATTTCTCTCTAAAAATGCAATAAATATTCAGGGAATTATATTTTAAAATCATATAAAATTGTTGCTGTTTGTTGCTGGGTTCTGATCTTGATGACATGTTATCTGTGTGGTAACATACCTAGTTCATTATTATCTATATCTTAACAGGCATAGCTCATAATTATATGTATGTTAAAATGAGTAGTACATAATTATCAGATGAGGCCACCATTGAAGAATTATTTGCTTGATGTGCCTCGCTACAAAGTTGTTAAAGTAAGCAGGTAATTGAAGTCCTCAGAAATTATTTTACATTGAAAATATGTGAACACTAAATGAAGAATTTTTTTTTATATCTTTCTTTTCTTTTTGGTTTTGGGTTGGTGGGGGTGTGTGGGAGTGATGTGACAGACCAGGCCACCATACTTTCATTTTTGACATAAAAAATCCAAAGAAGATAAAAAGAGAGAAACTTTCTGATTTATATATGTCTACATTGTTTTAACATTTTTTTTACTACAGGTGCTGAAATTCACCGAACAAAGAACGCAGGTACCTGTATGATTGATATTGAATGTCCCAAAGAATGTGTCTGTATGGGCACTGTAGTGGACTGTGCTGGACGTAAGCTGACCCAGATCCCTGCTAACCTACCTGTCTACACAACAGAATTGTAAGTTTTCCGTCGTTTATTTGTACTATTTATATAAAAACTTCAAACTGATAATTACTTGTTTCTGTTTCCTCTGAATGTACTTTTCACTTCAATAAACGATCCATATCATTTCAATGTATGATCAACTTAGATTATAAATCAATTTATTGGTAGAATTTAATATCTATATCTTGAGTTATGTGAATCAGTTTCCATTGTCTGTGCTGTATGTTAACAGAAAAAGTTCATCAGAATAATTATAATTACAGGTTGCTCAAGGGGCATTAGCTGTACCTACAAAAACATTATTTTGATTTTTTCTACTTTTACTACATTTTCTGGATGTACAATAAGAGCTATACACATAAAAAATCTTATATTGCTTTATATTTTGAGGAAATAAGGTCAGGTCTAACGTTGTGTTCATATACAAATAGTAAAGTTGAGTTTATCATTTACAATTGAAAAAGTGCCAAACCTGGGTTTCTCAAGCAATTTTCACAAAATATATACATGTAGGAATTTAAGAATTTTTATGCCTGTGTTTATCTCTTTTTTGCTACTGTATATCAACTGAAGTAGTAAAAAAAGGAAAATAATATTGAAAAAAACGATAGCTAATGGCCCTTTAGCATATGATGTATATATACATATATATTTGGCATGTTACAGAAATTACATTGTGTTTACAGAAATTTCATTGTTTTTACAGAATTACATTGTTTTTACAGAAATTACATTGTTTTTACAGAATTACATGTTTTTTACAGAAATTACATTGTTTTTACAGAATTACATTGTTTTTACAGAAATTACATTTTTTTACAGAAATTTCATTGTTTTTACAGAATTACATTGTTTTTTACAGAAATTATATTGTTTTTGCAGAAATTAAATTGTTTTACAGAATTACATTGTTTTTATAGAAATTACATTGTTTTTACAAAATTACATTGTTGTTTTTACAGAATTACATTGTTTTTAGATAAATTACACTGTTTTTAGAGAAATTACATTGTTTTTACTGATGTTTCATGTCACAGGAAGCTGAACAACAATTTGATAGGAAAAATTGAGTCAAACGGATTATTTACTCGACTGACCAATCTAAGAGTTCTGTGAGTATTTTCTGCCATTTTTTCATATTACCAGTATCGAAGCAATATCAAGTGTTCATTTACATGTCAATCAAGATAAAGCAAACCAAATTAAATACACATACATGTATATACACTGGCTAGGGCAGTTCAAATGCTATTTGGTTTTTTTGTTGGGTGTATATTGTTGACCTAAGGTATTTGAATATGGAAAAATGTTAATTAAAAAGAAGATTTATTTAACACCAAATTTATAATGGACTTGACTTTATATATTTATTTTGGGGCCTCCAAGTCTGAATGGATAGAGTGTTGCCCTTTAAACCATGAAGTTTCCCAGCCCTGATTAGCATGGTTTCCAGCCTCACTGGAACCTCAGCTGATTCTGTGAGAAAGTTTGCCAGATTACTTGTCAACAGGTTGGTTGTCTCTTCCCCGGTACATTGCAACCGGTTTCTCACTTCCGCCATGAAAAAATTGTTGAGTGCGGCCTAAAACAATATTAATGCAAATAAAGTTTTGTCGGGGATCTGAAATACTTGAAACAATGTCTCTGTACATAAAGGTTGACTGATGCTTGTAACAAAATACAGTCGAATCCGGATATATACTTAAGTGGAATGGGAATTTTTCTTTCAAATTAACAGGGATTTCAAAATAACCAGGTTATAATGGTAATATAGAAATTGGGCTGGGGATCAAAATCATTTCAAATAAAGCGGGATTTCAATTTATAGAGTTCAATTTAAGTGAGTTTCTCTGTACATACATTTTTTTTGTATCTGGTTTTACTGAATTAATTGCAATGTCAGGGTGTTCCCAATTGTTCTGTATTTATTCCTGATTTTTTACACATACTGAAAGATTAAAGATAACAGTCATGTTTAGACAAACAGATTTAAAAGTGCTTGTATTCTGTCAGTCATTCTGATAACGATATTTACTTGTTAAATACCAAGCAACAAAATCTGTCAAGTTTCATAGCTGTTTTGTTCATAGATCAATTATAAACCTGTTTTTGTTTGTTTTTTTAGGGTCCTGAGTAACAATCGACTAGAGATTATTGAAGATGGCGCTTTTGATGGAGCCAGCAACATGGTTGACGTGTATGTGTTTTATCTTTTGATTCTATATTGTTTAATTTCATTAGTTAGAAAAATTGAAACAAAATAATATCTGAAAAACAGGAATTAAGAAAGTAGTAGTTTTCAATAGAATGATGTTACATAAAGGTTGTGATTTAAGTGAATTACAAACATAAAGGTTGTGATTTAAGTGAATTACAAACAAAGGTTGTGATTTAAGTGAATTACAAACAAAGGTTGTGATTACAAACATAAAGGTTGTGATTTAAGTGAATTACAAACAAAGGTTGTGATTTAAAGGTTGTGATTTAAGTGAATTACAAACATAAAGGTTGTGATTTAAGTGAATTACAAACATAAAGGTTGTGATTTAAGTGAATTACAAACATAAAGGTTGTGATTTAAGTGAATTACAAACATAAAGGTTGTGATTTAAGTGAATTACAAAGTTGTCTTCTCATTTCAGTGCTAGTAGACTTTTCTGATGTTGGTTTGTGTACATTTAAGGTTCCACCCACCCCAAATACAATAACAGAAAATAACAGAAAAACCCCAAATAAACACATATATTTAACTCATCAACCCCTGAAAAATAATGGATTCATCTGTAAATCAATTCTTTAGACCAGTCAAAATGTGTCTTTAGGGATGAATGAGCTAAACAATAAACAAATACAGAAACCTTGAAATTATAGATAAACATTGTAAAATGAAGAATCATTGACATGTTAGTAAGTATTTATACATTTGGAATGTTTGTCTTTACACACCTGTTTTGTGGGATTTAACATTGATATGGTTTCTTGCCTCATCAGCAATTTTGATTACTAGAGTAATACATGTACTGCTACATTGTACTTGATTGAGTGTATCCCGTAGTACACATTCTTTCCGAAAATATCAGTTTATGTTTTGCAGCAAATTTATGTTCATTCATTTTTTAATGAAGTTAATGTTTGATAATTTTGACATTTTTGGCCATTTTTAATCAACTTTAAATGTTATTGTATAAGACAGGGATTTATCTTGGTCTGATGATATGGGCGCATCATAAGAAGGACTTAGTATATTTGTACTTAATTGATTTAAGAGCTGAAATTTTGACATGCTAGAAATACAAATTTCTTTTTTACAAATCCATAAAATATTTTGAATTCTGATAAAATTTTCTCGTTTTTTAATCATTTTAAAAGTGTTGACTCTTTGTAAAAAAAGGAAAATATATTGCATTCCTTTGGATTTTTTTTTTTTTGCAACATATTTTGAGGATCATTTTCATTCCTAATGTTGACTGCCAGGGCGGCACTGTTATCAGGGAGACTTTTGAATTCACACTACAGAACATATAGTAATTGTTGGTGTCTACTGTGGTTCCAAAAAAACTTTAAACAGCAGTTTTACTCAACTTCACTGTAGGTTAAGTTTATTTACAGTGTTACATTAGTTGGAGGGTTGCCACGGTATCGATATTTAAACCTAAAGTAACGCAAATGAGCAGATCACTTCTGTCTAAATAAATACTGGTAACAGAACATCTAGTTATCTTTGTTACAAAGAAGATACAAACGCTAGCTCATTAAAATCAACTTTCCATCAGAAAGCCTCCTAAATGGACCACATAATTACCATGGCCTGCAGTTGAAAACTTATTATCTATATACGCATATTACAGTATACATGTTGGTGTTTTGTGTTTCTAGACAAAGAAGCAATTTTTATAACAAAAAGTCTTGTGAATGTTTTTTTTTTTCCTTTTTCAGGTACTTGTCCAATAATCGTTTGAATAAAATTACAGCCAAAATGGTTCATGGCCTCACCAACATTCAAACATTGTAAGTTTTTGTATTTGTTATTGCAATGTGATAATAAATGTATTTATTGTCCCATGTTCTGAAGTTGGGTGGGGGTATACCACTTGATTTCTGTTTTTTACTCTGAGAGCATTTCAGAAGTTATCAAAAACATATTTATTTCAATTAGATACATAAACATTACTCTTCTTTAGTTCACTGTGGTTTATTAAAGCTATTGTAAGTTTGGTGTGAAGTTCTTCACAATTGCCAACAGTTATAAAGTTTCTATTTATCTCGGAGTTAAATGTATTTTTTCGTCTGTTGAAGTAAAGTTTATGGAAGCTCATAATACTAAAGAGTAGGTGTTGTGATATTGGAGATTTTTGAAGTCTGTACATTGTAACTGTTAGTGTGGTCTTTTGTTTTGGCAGAAATCTGGAGAAGAACAGATTGACGTGCATCAGTAACACAACATTTACAGAGATGAGAGACCTACGGCAACTGTAAGTATACAATAGATATGTGATATATTAATGTTTACAAGTATTTGAGTATGAAATGTCCACCAGTAGCTGAACATGTTATGTACTGCTTAGGTATAAATGTATACAAGTATTTGAGTATGTCTGAGTATATGAAGACTAAATATGTTATGTACTGCTTAGGTATAAATGTATACAAGTATTTGAGTATGTCTGAGTATAAAGAGACTAAACATGTTGTGTACTGCTTAGTGTAAAATGTATACAAGTATTTGAGTATGTCTGAGTATAAAGAGACTAAACATGTTGTGTACTGCTTAGTGTAAAATGTATACAAGTATTTGAGTATGTCTGAGTATAAAGAGACTAAACATGTTGTGTACTGCTTAGTGTAAAATGTATACAAGTATTTGAGTATGTCTGAGTATAAAGAGACTAAACATGTTGTGTACTGCTTAGTGTAAAATGTATACAAGTATTTGAATATGTCTGAGTATAAAGAGACTAAACATGTTATGTACTGCTTAGTGTAAAATGTATACAAGTATTTGAGTATGTCTGAGTATAAAATATCAAGCAGTAGCTGAACATGTTATGTACTGCTTAGTGTAAAATGTATACAAGTATTTGAGTATGTCTGAGTATAAAGGAATTCAACAGGTTGTGCACTGCTTAGTATAAAATGTATACAAGTATTTAAGTATGTATGAATATGAAATATCTAACATTTGAGTATGTCTGAGTGTAAGATATCTACCAGTAGCAAAACATGTTTAGTCTATTTAAGTATAAAATACCTGCAGAATGTTGTATTTAAACTAAGTACATGAAAATGTAGTAAATAAGTAATTATGCATTTGCCAAGCCTTCAGAATATAGGAAATTATAAATTAAGCTCAACTACAATATATTTATCAAGATAAACAATAATCGTTTTCTACATTTACAATTTGCCCAATTTTTTGGAAAAATGTTAATTATTCATGCTATCCTAAAAAAACATCACAAAGAAATTTAGAGCTGTTTTGAAACACATGAAAATATTCCTTCGATTAGAATAATTACATACCTAGAGCAAAACTTCAAAAAAGACAAAAAACCAAAAAACAAACAAAAAACAAACAAACAAACAAAACAAAACCAAAAATAAAACAATTACAAAAGATGTATTGGTCTTACATGAAAAACTGAGTGTTACCTAAATGAAACATTCTGAATGTTGCCAGTATGAAACCTTCCATATGTTAAGGAATTACTAAACTGTTACATAGCTAACATCAAGTATATTTATTTAAAGACAGACGCACATTTCAGTGCATTCCTCAGTACCAATAAATCTCTTCATTTCACAAAAGTTAGGTCGGCTAATCAGTGGTATTGATTGATTTTGAAAAATATAAATAAACAGAAGAAAAGGTGATTATTAAAAGTAATTATAATTGTCTCAAGTGACATTTCAAGTCCCTACATATCTTCCTTCCTTGTCACAGATGTTGTCTGTTTTGAGAGTTCCTGCTTTGAATCTGGTTTGAGGCAGATACAGTGGAACCTTGCCATTAAGACCACCTAACTGACTGACTCAAAGTGGTCTACTCAGTGAGGTGTTACAGAGGAACCTCGCCATTAAGACCACCTAACTGACTGACTAAAAGTGGTCTACTCAGTGAGGTGTTACAGAGGAACCTCGCCATTAAGACCACCTAACTGACTGACTAAAAGTGGGTCTACTCAGTGAGGTGTTACAGAGGAACCTCGCCATTAAGACCACCTAACTGACTGACTAAAGAGTGGTCTACTCAGTGAGGTGTTACAGTGGAACCTCGCCATTAAAGCCATTAAGACCACCTAACTGACTGACTCAAAGTGGTCTACTCAGTGAGGTGTTACAGAGGAACCTCGCCATTAAGACCACCTAACTGACTGACTAAAAGTGGTCTACTCAGTGAGGTGTTACAGTGGAACCTCGCCATTAAGACCACCTAACTGACTAAAAAGTGGTCTACTCAGTGAGGTGACTGACTAAAAGTGGTCTAGTCAGTGAGGTGTTACAGAGGAACCTCGCCATTAAGACCACCTAACTGACTGACTAAAAGTGGTCTACTCAGTGAGGTGTAACAGAGGAACCTCGCCATTAAGACCACCTAACTGACTGACTAAAAGTGGTCTACTCAGTGAGGTGTTACAGAGGATTACCACTCGCTAAAAGTGGTCTACTCATTGTAAGACCACCTAACTGACTGACTAAAAGTGGTCTACTCAGTGAGGTGTTACAGAGGAAACTCGCCATTAAGACCACCTAACTGACTGACTAAAAGTGGTCTACTCAGTGAGGTGTTACAGAGGAACCTCGCCATTAAGACCACCTAACTGACTGACTAAAAGTGGTCTACTCAGTGAGGTGTAACAGAGGAACCTCGCCATTAAGACCACCTAACTGACTGACTAAAAGTGGTCTACTCAGTGAGGTGTTACAGAGGAACCTCGCCATTAAGACCACCTAACTGACTGACTAAAAGTGGTCTACTCAGTGAGGTGTTACAGAGGAACCTCGCCATTAAGACCACCTAACTGACTGACTAAAAGTGGTCTACTCAGTGAGGTGTTACAGAGAGGAACCTCGCCAGTTAAGACCACCTAACTGACTGACTAAAAGTGGTCTACTCAGTGAGGTGTTACAGAGGAACCTCGCCATTAAGACCACCTAACTGACTGACTCAAAGTGGTCTACTCAGTGAGGTGGTATCTTAAGTGAGGTTCTGTACTTATTGTATATAGTCTACTTCACTTGTAACCAAGTCAAATTTATCACAAAAACATTTATTACACTTGTCATTCGAAGAGATAGATATTTTTCCAGAAATGGCTTTAAACTGATGCCTGGTATCAATGTCGATTGACATATGACAGAATCATGACTGTATTGACACTGGTCCATGTTACAGGTCTAAATGTTTGGTGACATGTGACAAATCTTGATTTTGTGTACACTACAGCAGGACCGAAAACCAAAAAATCATTATTTATATAGTTGTAACCACTGTTTGACTGTAATACCTTTAAGGAGAATTTCCCCCATACCCAGTTTATCCGTCCTGTACTGATCATTGTGGTAAGATAATGCTACGCTATATGATATATTGGTACGAGACATTTTGGTAATTATGTATTCAGATATTTGCCATTTACTCTTCATTTGTGAATATTTGAACTTTTGTTTAAGCTCTGATAGGTTCTGTTCTCTGTTACCTCATTCACCCCTAAATACACATTTAGGCTAGACTGTTATTGATTTAAAGTAGAGTCTATTATTGTTCAAGGGTAGATGTGTTAATTAGTGTGTATATCTGTCGATACATCTCCAAAATAATGGACTCTACAGAGACTATTAATGTCCGTCAGTGAAGACTTTTGTTTATTCAGATGTTCGAGTGCAGTACCTTTTCTCCAATGTTAAAGAACTTAGGCATAGAGATGTTTTATTCATACAAAAGACGTCACTTCACAACAGAGCCTAAATATCATATGTTCAATTTGTATCTGTTAACGAGCTTTTTTGTCTGTGAAATTTGGCTGATTGGATTTTAATTGGAATATCCGTTGCCGCTTAGACATAGGTTAAAAATTTAACTTGCGTGATCATCTTCAAAAGTAATCTAATAACAAATTCATTTATTTGTGCATCTGCAGCAGATTTCCAACCCTTTGTGGTAATGATGGGGATGTGATGAATAAGAAATTAATATGATATAGGAGTTACACATGGATTACATTTTAAACATAAAGCTATAAGAATATTAGTTTAAAAGTATGTATGAGTATAAGAAAAAGAATTGAGGCATGATAAATATAATAATTGATGTATATGATTCTGTATCTACGCCCGAGAACTTGTCTCGGCAGTCTTAATACAGATTCCTCTACCTACTACGTTTTTTATATCATGCTAATTTAAAGGGTTTCGTTAAGATCCATTAGACAAAAGTTGGACGACAGGCGGTAAAAGACACTTAATCGTTATTTCATTTTTAAATACGATTTGATAAGAAAGTATACATATATCTTTGACTACTCTAAACATCAGTCTGGGGTTAATCAAGTGAAAAAGAATTACTCCTTAATCTTGTTTAAGATACAATTAGTTAGATTTCTTTCCTGTAGAGTCTTGGAGTTGACTGTATGGCAGCTATGTATCTGTGAGAAATAAGCAGGACTGGCTGTATCATTGAGTGTATATTTATTTTTTATGTGATGTATATATATACTTTGATACATGTGGTGAAGTAGATACTAGAAAAGGCTAACTTGATAATCAAATGAGTTATGACACTGGCAATCATTAGGATGGATGGAAGATGTAATGTTTGAGGTCTGATAAAAGTGAAGCAAAGATTTGGACATAAATATTAGTTAAATATTTTTGAGTGTGTATATATGTGTGTGTGAAAGGTGTATAATACTGAGAGTAGCTAGTACAACAAGATGGTGAGTTATGATGCTAATATACATTTCGCGGTGAAATATATGACCATTTTATGATGATTTAGACTTATCAGGCCGCAGAGTATTGCACAAGCATCTGTCTGGTGGCAGGATAGCAGAAAATTTACACAGGCGAATAAAATGATAAAACCTGAATTAGAGGTCTGCCAAGAAAGCAACAGATTATGTCAATAATACTCTAATGTACTGCATCATCTAGATAAAATCACACACTATAGATAAAATTGATTTCAAGGTCAAATAGCAGTATTTTGGATAAGACAATTGAAAGGATTTGGTAATCAGTGTCTCTATACTTAACACACCTGGCTCATGAACCAATCAATGTACAGTAGATCATATGGTACACAAACACATACACACACACACACACACACACACACACACACACACACACACACACACACACACACACACACACATGCACACACACATATTTATATGTGTATAAACATACCCATGTAAATGCTCACCCATGTACACACATACCCATGTACACACATATTCATGTACACATATACACATACATGCAAACACATATACACACACACACACTCACACTCACACAGATGCACTCACATACACACACACACTTACACACATGCAAAACATACAACATGTTGATAAGTGTATGTACAAGATGTTGATACACGTATGTACAAGATGTTGATACACATATGTACAAGATTGTGACACATGTATGTACAAGATGTTGATACATGTATGTACAAGACTGACACATGTATGTACAAGATGTTGATACATGTATGTACAAGATGTTGATACACATATGTACAAGATGTTGACACACATGTACAAAATGTTGATACACATATGTACAAGATGTTGATACACATATGTACAAGATGTTGACACATGTATGTACAAGATGTTGACACATGTATGTACAATACGTTGATACATGTATGTACAAGATTGTGACACATGTATGTACAAGATGTTGATACACGTATGTACAAGATGTTGATACACGTATGTACAAGATGTTGATATATATATGTACAAGACGTTAATACACGTATGTACAAGATGTTGACACATGTATGTACAAGATTGTGACACATGTATGTACAAGATGTTGACACACGTATGTACAAGATGTTGACACATGTATGTACAAGATGTTGACACATGTATGTACAAGATGTTGACAAATGTATGTACAAGATGTTGATACACATATGTACAAGATGTTGATACATGTATGTACAAGATGTTGATACACGTATGTACAAGATGTTGACACATGTATGTACAAGATGTTGACAAATGTATGTACAAGATGTTGATACACATATGTACAAGATAGTGACACACGTATGTACAAGATGTTGATACACATGTACAAGATGTTGACACACATATGTACAAGATGTTGATACACGTATGTACAAGATGTTGATACACATATGTACAAGATGTTGATACATGCCACACATCAAGTAGACTGTGATCTTTGTCTCAGCGCTGACAGAAGCTTATGGTGTGTTATCTAAGATCTATAGCTATAGTTCCTCTGCTTTCACCTTCTTATGTTATTTGTACAGCATATCTTATACATGATAGATGCTAGATATCATTGTCGGCATATGTTATCAGTAATGTATCTTCAAACTTAAATGAGAGGTACCGCTAGTGCTAAAATCTGCTACTTTCATCAATTTTCAGCTTACATTGGTTTTATGATATATATGTATACCTCAGAATTACTGGTACAAGTGTTATTAAACTAATATACTTGAGAACATATGTTTAGAGTTACATCACATCAAGTTATGATAGAATATGGAAAAAGGTGAAATTTTACATGAAGAATGAATGTTTTTATAACATGTGTTGTGTATTACTCTTTTTTTTTTCTTCCTGTAATTTGCGCTCTTCCATACAGAAATATTGAATCGCTACATTAACTGTTATGTGCTTGAAGTGATGAGAGTAGGGAGAGATGCGGCAGTAAAAAGAAACCTATGGTGGATGTTAATGGCAGTTGTTTAATTGCAAGATAATTTGATTAAAATAACGGAGTAGCTTACATGCAGAGGATATGTTTTATCTTTAGGCTGTATCTATCAATAAGAGAGAATGTTTGTTGTATCCAGTCGTCTGCTATCCAGAATTCACGTAGGAATTTTAGGCCAATAGGAAATGGGTTTATAGAAACACATCAATACATTTTGTGAGAGGGAAGGGATTTCAGAGCAATAGTTGTCAGACTGCCATGATGCTGTCTCTGTTGTATTTATCATTCCTTGACAGTTACTCCAAATAAAAACAAATAGGGTAATTACGTTTCATTCCCCTTTTTTGTTCATTCCATCTTCCAGAATCATTATTATTTTATTTAACCTAGTAGGTAAAAACTATTGATTACCAGAGAGTTGTGTAATACTTTCTGTTCAATATAATTGCCTAACTTAAAGGGACATTAGCATTCCCCCCCAAAAATAATCTTTCTTTTTTTCTACTAAGATTGATGTACAATAACAAAGAAAGATATACACAAGCATAAAAATTCTTAAATTCCTATATATTTTGTGAAAATAGCTTGAGAAACCCAATATGGCAATTTTTTGTTTGCAAATGATTCAACCTTACTATTTGTATATACACACGGTACAGGAAGTAGTGACCTTATTTTCACAAAATATATAGGAATATAAGAATTTTTATACCTGTGTATCTCTCTTAACTGTTATTGTACGTCAGTCTACGCAGTAAAAGTACACAAGTATTTTTTTTTGGAAAACACAGCTAATGCCCCTTTAATTTCATGTACTAATTGATAAAATGTACAGGTATGACTTTGTGGTCACCTCTTACAGCATGTATTAAGGGTTATTATCGCTACAATGTATGCTATTTTTTGGCATTTTTCTTTCAGGTCATTGTTTGATAACCAGATTCGTTGTATTGCCAAGGGAGCTTTTGATCATATGCGCTTTTTATCAATCTTGTAAGTAACTTGTTTTACGACTCTGAGCAATAAAAGAATATATAACATGTAATATATCACATAAAAAAAACTATATTTATCTCGGTCACCGCAACCAGGTCACTAGTTCTGTGTCATTTACCTGAATACTTTTTGTTATAGAAATAACCAGAATGACACAAAACACATATTTATTTCTCGTTTAAATTTGAAATCAAAATGGGGAGAATTTGAAAAATAAATGTAAGAAAAACAAAAATGATTGAAAGAAAATATTCTTAAAATTCAAATTTGAAATATTCTTACTACTTCTGTTTCTTAATGATAGTTTTGGATAGTGATAAATTAATGGAATCAATTTATTTTTTTATTTTTACAGAAATTTGGAATCTAATCCTTTCAACTGTAACTGTCATATCGGCTGGCTAGCCGATTGGTTAAGAAAAAGCAGCGTAATATCTGGTTCCCCTACCTGCTTTGCCCCACATCGTCTGAAGAACACACCTTTACTTAACATTAGATCGAAGGAGTTTGTGTGTCAAGGTAGGAATGGATAGTTTCAAAATAAGTGTATAATACAGGAACATTGTGATATAGTGTCAAAACATGACCTATATAGCCCTGACCTACAATCTGTGTTAATGTATACTTCCAACCCTCCTTATTTACCTCCTTTTACAACAGAAATCATGTTCACTCGGTGTTAAATTTGCCATCAGTCGCCATAGTTACATGTATACATATATGCCCGTGACTCGGTTATTTAGCTTGAAAATTTGGCTTCTCCTTTAAATGGTCGTCACACTGATATAGGGGGACTTGTAGTCAGACTGAAATGTTGTCAGACTTATGGTCAAACTGGGGGGGGGGGGGGGGGCTTATTGTCAGACTTATATAGAGGGACTTATGGTCAAACTGATATACAGGAGGACATTTGGTCAGACTGATATGTTGGGGGGATTATTGTCAGACTTATATAGAGGGACTTATGGTCAAACTGATATACAGGAGGACATTTGGTCAGACTGATATGTCGGGGGTTGGGGGGGGGGGGGGGGTTATTGTCAGACTTATATAGAGGGACTTATGGTCAAACTGATATACAGGAGAACATTTGGTCAGACTGATATGTCGGGGGGGGGGGGGGGGGCTTATTGTCAGACTTATATAGAGGGACTTATGGTCAAACTGATTTACAGGAGGACATTTGGTCAGACTGATATGTTGGGGAGATTATGGTCAGACTTATACAGGGGGATGTTTGACTAGACTGATATACAGGAGGACATTTGGTCAGATTGATATAGGGGCATATGGTCAAACTTATATACAAGGAGGACATTTGGTCAGACTTATATACAAGGGGACATTTGGTCAGATTGATATAGGGGCATATGGTCAAACTTATATACAAGGGGACATTTGGTCAGACTTATACAGGGGGATGTTTGACTAGACTGATATACAGGAGGACATTTGGTCAGACTGATATAGGGGCATATGGTCAAACTTATATACAAGGGGACATTTGGTCAGACTTATACAGGGGGATGTTTGACTAGACTGATATACAGGGGTACAGTTGGTCAGACTGATATAGGGGGCATATGGTCAAACTTATATACAAGGGGACATTTGGTCAGACTTATACAGGGGGATGTTTGACTAGACTGATATACAGGGGTATGGTTGGTCAGACTGATATAGGGGCATATGGTCAAACTTATATACAAGGGGACATTTGGTCAGACTGATATACAGGGGGATGTTTGACTAGACTGATATACAGGGGTATGGTTGGTCAGACTGATATAGGGGGCATATGGTCAAACTTATATACAAGGGGACATTTGGTCAGACTGATATACAGGGGGATGTTTGGTTAGACTGATATACAGGGGTATGGTTGGTCAGACTGGTATAGGGGTACTGTAATATTTGCAGTCAGACAGTTAGATACATTTTTACTTTAACATGTACACCATGTACATGATGTACATCAGGATCTTCTGTGATATCTTACATGTATGTTCATACACATTATATCTTATACTGAAGTTGCTCACATGTTCAAATGTACAGGTATATATATATATAGGTGTATGGCAAGGGTTTTGAGTAGCAATGCCAAATTATTGCAGCCATACCAAACAAATGGAGACACATTTACTTGAACAATAACACAAATTATCAGAGCAATATAAAAAATTAAAATCATATCTATAAATACAGCCAGGCACAGATTGTACAGTGAACTCTCTCATAGGACCACCCAATAAATAATACCATGTGCCAACAGCAGATTAATTAAGACTGTGCGTATTTACCTATAGATAAATGTGTTTTGAAATAATGACCTCTGAACTTTATAACTTGACCTTTCAGGTAGGTGGCTACTTTATACAGGTGGTTACCTAAGCTTGTTTGACTGTGTATATAAACATATAGAACATGTGTTGTGTATCACAGATAATTATTATAGAGAGACTGCTTAAACTATCACCTGCATATAGTATGAATTATTGCTACAGCTTATATCAAGTTTTGGCTGTGGTACAGACATGTTTTTAACTGCAATATGTTATGGCATGTTTTTGTCTTGGGTTTTCGGTATATTGTATAAGATTAGGCTTTAGGAAACATTAAAACATTAAACAGACTCAGACTTGTAATCTTTCTATATATACCGTATATAACCCAATAAGCACACATGTCCCTTTACGTGCCAAATCCTTCTGTAGTTTAGATTTACTCACCTATTTTCACACACGATCGAGTACCTTTTCTAGCTGGTTGAAGAAGAGATGTAGACTGGAAAAATTAAGTAACAATTTATCTCTAGTGCCAGCAATAGGGGAATATTAATAGGTGTCCTTGGTAATAATTATAACAACTTTACCTCCATGCTCTTTAAAGAATTAACTGTTTTACGTCGATTTGTCCCCTTTTCTCATTTTTTTTGGAACCCTGGAAGCATAACAGAGGACAGAATAAGTACTGCTGCACTTACAGCAATCCAAATGTCACTAAGTCTAAAGAATACTAAAGCACATGCTATGAATAAGAATATCTAACTCATAAATCCCTGAAAAATGACTTAAACCAGTCCAAATGGGTCTTTAAGGGTAAATGGGTTAATCAATTTCCGATGTTTCTTTTTGTACTTGTAGAGACAAATGATATTGGATGCAATACTGGAATTCCACCATGTTGTTCAGAAACTATGGAAAGTAAGCTTTTATTGTCATTCTACTGATTAAGACTTTATCTCTTCTTTTCCTTTTTTCTTTTTTTCTTTTTTTTTTGGTGCAATTGTGACATTGAAAATTTGTGTGGTTTTATAAAACTGTTAAAATCCATAAGACTAAAAAAAAACTATGCTGCAAGTAAAATTTTAAAATTTGAAAAGCTTATTAAATGAATTCATGATGAAAACAGCAATAATGTAAGTTTTTTTCTGCAAGCTTGAATGAGTTATCTCCCTTAATATAGTAAATCCTAAAAGTTGAAACATTTATTTCTTCATGATGTTATATTATATTTATAGCTGCTGTTGGTAGTTGTGATCCCCGTGCATATTGTCCGCCAAAGTGCACATGTCAAGGAACGGTTGTTCGTTGTAGTCGGCAGAATCTTACGGAAGTCCCACAACGTATACCGCTGGACACAACAGAGTTGTAAGTTATCCTATTCAATTGACAGAACCTGTTTTTTGTGTGTATAGGGTCTTCCTTTATGTTTTATTCCTGTTTTTCTTTGTTTTATTGATAATGATCGGATGAACACACACAGTAACAACTACAACAACAATATGTAACACCAACAACAACAACGTTGTTGTACATACCTGCAGCTACACAGATCTAAGGATTTATTATACTGTACTTTCTGTACTACTTCTTATCATATTTCTCTAGATGAGCACTTTGGTACAAATTTAGTTTTAGACCTTTTCATCAAAACTAATCATACAGATTCCCAGAAGAAACATAAATGTCATCAAAGTAATAATTTTCTGGGAATTGATATAATTTAATTGTCCAAAGTTACAGGATCACAGTTATCTAGAGAAAGGTCTATTCAAGTGGGCATTTTTTCTGTGGTTGTTTTGGTCTGGTTTATCAGGTTTGACTGTTAAATTGCTGTAAGCTGATAAATAAGAGAAATCAAATGTTTGTGTATTCTGATCTGCAGATTACCGGCACAGAGGTAAATGATTATGTCTATAACAGAAACTGTTATCTTTTATGCAGAAATATTGTGTAAATTTGTATTTGGGTTTTTAATATCTCTAAAACCATATGTTTTTCTTGGATATTGCTGAAATACAACTCTGGCTTTGATAAATTCTATACAACTATTTATTGATCTTCCATGCTATTTTTAGGTATCTAGATGCAAATAACATCACCCACTTGCCGTCAGAATTAAGGACACTCACGAAGTTACAGAGACTGTAAGTGTAAAACATTTATCTGACCAAGATCTCATTCCTTTTAATTATTTTTTCTGCAACTACTACAGTGGTACCTGTCTGGAGGGGAGACTGCCCCATCTGCCACTGAAATGTGGTTGCTCAAGACAAGTGGTTTCTCAAAAGAGGTTTTATTTAAAGAATTATTTTTGAAGTTGTTTTCTTTATGTGGTAGTAAAAGACAGCTGGTCTTTCATGGGAGTGGTCTTTCAAGACAGTTTCCACTGTATTTGGTCACACAAATACTTCACTGAGACAAATAGTCAAAGTCAGATATTTCTGATTTTGGCTGACTTCTGACAGATACTTACCAGACAAATGGTCAAAGTCTGATATTTATGATTCCGGCTGACTTCTGACAGATACTTATCATACACATGGTCAAAGTCTGATATTTCTGATTCTGGCTGACTTCTGACAGATACTTACCAGACTAATGGTCAAAGTCTGATATTTCTGATTCCGGCTGACTTCTGACAGATACTTACCAGACTAATGGTCAAAGTCTGATATTTCTGATTCCGGCTGACTTCTGACAGATACTTACCATACACATGGTCAAAGTCTGATATTTCTGATTCCGGCTGACTTCTGACAGATACCATACACGTCGTCAAATCAGTACATATTTCTAACATCCTTGAAGACCTTGATGGCCTATCTTTGATGGAATATTTGATTTTCTAACAGTTTATCAATACACTTAAGCACAATTGTTGTCAAATATTTTTATTCTTCTTTAGATTGTTTTTAGCTACTTATGTATATTATAATTATAAACAAATCCCAGCAACCAGACTTTACCCAGGTGCAAAACTTCCATTGAAATAATTCATTCTTATCTCTGTAACATTGGAATGTGACTGAAAGAACCTAAAATAATGGAATAAAAATAAACCGTCTTACCTTGGAGAAAGTTTATATTTTGTCAACAAATTAAACTTCACCTGTTTTTATTTCAGTGATTTAAGCAACAACCAGTTGGTAACATTATCAGAAAATATATTTTCTAACTTCACCAAATTAGCCACATTGTAAGTATTTTTGTCTGTAATCTTGTGTTAACTTTTAAAGAAAAGTGGATTCAAAATTTTTTTAAAGAATTTTAAAATTTATCAATTATGTCTTAAATTCTCATATTCATTGTTGATTTGGGGCCAGAACCATAAAACTTGCAAATTTACTCAAGTCTGAGAATACTCTCAAATTGGCCAGCTCAGCCAATCAAACTTCGGGGTTAGCCAAAGTTGAGTAAAATTTTAAGACTTAAATAATTCTTAAGTTTTATGGTGCCAGGCCCTGATCTCCAATGTCTTCTTTTGTAATTAAACCATTTACCCCTTAAATACACATGGACTGGTCTAAGTCATTGATATACAGAAGAGTTCATTGTTTTGGGGGGTTGATGAGTTTAAGACTGAATTCTCACTTCCTATAAATGCACTTCAGAATTATTTTGTGCAGTTCTTAAGAGGTTTATAATTTCTTTGTATATTCTCAAAGCTACTTGTAACAGTAATGTAACAAAGTCATTGAACAATTAATTTGATCCAGATTTTTATTTTTCAGAATCTTGAGTTACAATCAACTGGAATGTATGGCACAGTCCAGTTTTCTCGGTCTCAGGCAGCTTCGTATTTTGTAAGTATCCTCGTCTGAGACACCGATTCATTGTTCCTTTAAGCTGACTTACATATTTGTCCAATCTTAAATCTTGGATGAATAGATTTACAGTAAAACCTCGTTATAATGTCCATTGTTTCATTTGCCACCTCACTTTATGCCACAGTTTTTGAAAGTCCACTTTTCGAATTTTCCTTTTAATTTCATTCAAGGTTTCCCTCAACTTATCGCCGACCCCGTTTTTAATGCCAAATTTTGGCTAAACAAATGGTGAGAGTATAACAAGGTTTTACTGTATTTCTTTAAAGACCATATAAGTAGAAGTTTCCTCTTGTTATATCATTATTTTTTGACAATTTAGTGTTTTTGTACAAATAATTATGACATTTCTTTAATTTTCAAATCTTAATTAAATTAAATTGTGAAAAAAGTTCGAGTATATAATTTGGTGCATTATTCATTTTTAGATCTCTTCATGGAAATAATCTCTCCACTATTCCGTATGGAGCATTTAAAGATCTTTCCACGCTGACTCACTTGTAAGTTAGACTTGATTAGTTTACAATACACAATGTTACTTGTGCTTCCAAACTTGTGCTTGTGTGTAAGTGTGTGTGTGTGTGTTTGTGTATGTGCTTATGTGTAAGTGTGTGTGTGTGTGTGTGTGTTTATATACATGTACAGTGAAATCTGGTTATTTCCAAATCAGATAAGTTGATATTCTGGTTATGTCAAAGTCAAAAACACTTGGTCTGTTAACTCAGTGACCTGAGTAAATTATCCAATAAGAATAGAGAATATGTGAATTGAAAATTTCAGTTCAGTTTCAACCTGTGTCTTTTTTTTGTAAGTTGAATTCAATGGTGGTTAATCTGTTTGCAATATATGTAATTACTGTTACTTATAACTATTGTAGAGGGATAGATTTTACCAGTATCTGTTATGTATTTCTATTTTTGTAGAGCGTTGGGCGGTAACCCATTGTATTGTGATTGTAACTTGAAATGGTTGTCTGATTGGATAAAGAAGGACTACGTAGAGTCTGGTATTGCTTCCTGTGTAGGACCAGCAGCGATGCTTAACAAACTTGTCTTGACTACGCCCTCCAGTCTCTTTACATGTGATGGTAAGACATTCACAGATGCACATTTACTTTTCAAATTCAACAAACATTTTCCAGTATCTAACTAGTGTATATTTATTATGGTTGCCCAATTGGGCCCTCGTGGCAGAATGGTTAGAGCATCATGCTTTGAACCATGAAGTCTCTCACTTCTGGTCAGTGGAGGTTTGAGCCCAGCTGAAACCTAAGATGATTTTTGTGAAAAACTTTGCCAGTTTACTTGCGAAAGGCCATTGGTCTCTTCCTGGAACATCCATTCTAACTGGGTTCTCTCCTAAATTGTAAGATACTATTCAAAATTTAAAATTGAAAAAAATATATATATATTTTAGTTTAGAATTAAATTGGATCTGCAGTTGTGATATTTTAGGGAAGATCCACTCATTTTAACTATTATTGAGACCCAATGTCCTACATTTTAGTTAGGATAAAGTTTATACCATTTATTTCTCTTGTAGGAGCTGGAGATCCAGAAATCCTATCAAAATGTAATTTCTGTTACAAAAAACCATGTGTAAATGGTGGTACTTGTAACACAGTAGACTTCAAAAATTATACCTGTGAATGCACAGCTGGTTTCCATGGAGACAGATGCGAACAGGAAATAAATGCTTGCTTCTTCAAACCATGTCAAAATGGAAATTGTGAAGTGTTGGATCATGGGAGATTTCAGTAAGTTATTTCCTGTATGTAATATGTGGCTTAAGAAAAAAACAGTGTCAATACCATCTACGCTATCTCTTTGACTTGGCGTGTACAAGGTCAAGGAGTGTTACTCACTGTGAGAAGTGTGTCGGGATTAGTCATTTATAAGGGACAGCATACATGTAGATAAAATAAAAAAATGGTTTGATTTTCAGAGGTGATCCTGTACTTGTTTAAGGATGACAAACTACCAGATAATTCCTTTCTACACAAAATTTTTCTCTTTAAAATTTTTATGTATCAGTCAAGATATGGAAAGATATTACTTAGCAAACAACCCAGACTTTTTATGGGGGGTTTGTCTCAAAATTTTGCCTCAAAAACCTAAAATGTTTCGAAAAATTACCATAGAGGATTATAGGAAATCACCTCTCTTGTACTTCTTAACTAATCATCCCCTGAAAAACAATGGACTCTTTTGTAAATCAATGATTTAGGCCAGTCCAAATGTGTCTTAAGGGGTGAATGAATAAATTTATTTTCAAAAGAAATTGAAAATAGTTCTTTGGACAATATATAAAGATGATCATTTTGATAGGTATGATTACTTAGTTTCATTTTTTTCTGTATATAACTCATTTTCATTATAGTCTTTAGATTAAAACTTTGCAAACTTTTATTTAAATGGGATTTTTTATTTCCTTTAAAGGTGCAAATGTCATCCAGGATTTAAGGGAGAACGGTGTGAGGTGAACATAGATGACTGTAAACGTCACTCTTGTCGGAATAATGCCACATGTATAGATCTGGTTCAGGGCTATAGTTGTCAGTGTTCTCAGGGATACACAGGTAAATATTGTGAGAGCTTAGAGTGGGTGATACACAGGTAAATATTGTGAGAGCTTAGAGTGTGTTATACACAGGTAAATATTGTGAGAGGTTAGAGTGGGGGATACACAGGTAAATATTGTGAGAGCTTAGAGTGTGGGATACACAGGTAAATATTGTGAGAGCTTAGAGTGTGTTATACACAGGTAAATATTGTGAGAGCTTAGAGTTGGGTGATTCACAGGTAAATATTGTGAGAGCTTAGAGTGGGGGATACACAGGTAAATATTGTGAGAGCTTAGAGTGGGGGATACACAGGTAAATATTGTGAGAGCTTAGAGTGGGGGATACACAGGTAAATACTGTGAGAGCTTAGAGTGGGTGATACACAGGTAAATACTGTGAGAGCTTAGAGTGTGTGATACACAGGTAAATACTGTGAGAGCTTAGAGTGGGTGATACACAGGTAAATATTGTGAGAGCTTAGAGTGGGTGATACACAGGTAAATATTGTGAGAGCTTAGAGTGTGGGATACACAGGTGAATATTGTGAGAGCTTAGAGTGGGTGATACACAGGTAAATATTGTGAGAGCTTAGAGTGTGTGATACACAGGTAAATATTGTGAGAGCTTAGAGTGTGTGATACACAGGTAAATATTGTGAGAGCTTAGAGTGTGTGATACACAGGTAAATATTGTGAGAGCTTAGAGTGTGGGATACACAGGTGAATATTGTGAGAGCTTAGAGTGTGGGATACACAGGTGAATATTGTGAGAGCTTAGAGTGTGGGATACACAGGTAAATATTGTGAGAGATTAGAGTGTGGGATACACAGGTAAATATTGTGAAAGCTTAGAGTGTCAGTATGTCCAGTGATACACAGGTAAATATTGTGAGAGATTAGAGTGTTTGATACACAGGTAAATATTTGAGAGCTTAGAGTGTCAGTGTGTCCAGTGATACACAGGTAAATATTGTGAGAGCTTTATAGTGCCAGTGTGTCCAGTGATACACAGGTAAACATTGTGAGAGATTAGAGTGCCAGTGATACACAGGTAAATATTGTGAGAGCTTAGAATGTCAGTGTGTCCAGTGATACACAGGTAAATATTGTGAGAGATTAGAGTGTCAGTGTGTCCAGTGATACACAGGTAAATATTGTGAGAGCTTAGAGTGTCAGTGTGTCCAGTGATACACAGGTAAATATTGTGAGAGATTAGAGTGCCAGTGTGTCCAGTGATACACAGGTAAACATTGTGAGAGCTTAGAGTGTCAGTGTGTCCAGTGATACACAGGTAAATATTGTGAGAGATTAGAGTGCCAGTGTGTCCAGTGATACACAGGTAAACATTGTGAGAGATTAGAGTGCCAGTGTGTTAAGTGATACACAGGTAAACATTGTGAGAGATTAGAGTGTCAGAGTGTCCAGTGATACACAGGTAAACATTTTGAGAGATTAGAGTGCCAGTGTGCCCAGATCTTTGCTCTCACAAATTTATGTAGATTTGTCTATGGATGGAATGATACCTAATGACATTTTTCATGGTTAGCATGTAAATTATCACATTGGTCTGTTTGATGTGCATACTAGATATATATGTTTGTTTTTCTAGAATAAAATGTTAGTATAGTAATTTGTTTTACATAATATTAAATGCACAAAAAATTGATAATAGTTAATGTAAGGAATCAACGTAAGTACTATGAAAGTATCGGTAATCTAGTTATTTATTTTTGGTCTGTGCCAATTGTTTTCATGTATCCAGTAACTGACCTTTTGCAAAAGGTCAGACACTTCATTTTTTAACTGACTTTTAAATTATGACCGAACAATGAAATGGTCTGTCAAACATTTGTGTGACCATAATGACACAATCGAATGACGTCAAAAATACACTTGTCATTGACATCCATGTGCTGGACATTTGGCGATAGGTCAGTTGGTCAGTACGTTAATTAAATACCAATCATTTTGTTTGATCCATTACAAAAATGAAATCAACACAACATACCATCTTTTTTTTCAGGAAAAATGTGCGAACAGAAAATCTTATATTGTAATGGTAATTATAACTTCTGTGAAAATGGAGCAACATGTGTCAGCTTAGATACAGATTACAGGTAGCTGTCCACTTTATCATGTCTTATTATAACTGATATGCAGCAATACTTAATAACTTTGATAAATATGCTGTAATTTGTAATCTTTCTCTCTCTTAATCTGACTTTCTCTTTGGGTGTCCCTGTACGAGATGTTCTTGACACAAGAACACTTCTTGAGTAAGAAAGCATGCCCAAACGCAAAAAACATTGACTCAGAATATGGTCAAATTTTCACACCACCTTTTTAGCAGGAGTTAGAAAAACAAACATTTGAAACAATGATATTACTAATTTTCACACCACCTTTTTAGCAGGAATGAGAAGAACAAACATAGTGAAACAATGATATTACAAATTTTCATACCACCTTTTTAGCAGGAGTTAGAAGAACAAACATGGCAAAACAATGATATTTAATTATTGGTCATCCACACATTTGACTTCATTTCTTTTTGTTCTCAAATGTGTTCTTGTTCATTGGGCTAGATCTAATGAGAACATGTTCTTTCATAATCCTAGAATCACCAAATTGTTTCCACACAAGGATACCCTTACCCTCCCTACCCTCTCTCTTCACATCTTTCTCTGTTTTGAAAATGATTTATAATTTTGATATTACTTCAGTGTTTTAAATATTTTAACATTTCAAATAATTGTAAAACAATATATACAGAGTAAGATATTATATACAATATCAGTTTGATGAAGTTTTCATGTTTCAGTTGTGGTTTTGATAAATTAATGTTTGGATTACTTTACAAAAGAAATGATATCGTAGTTTGTTTATTTTTTGTTTTTGTTTGTTTTTTTTGTTGTTATAATTTTGCAAGTACCTTAATCAATGCATTTTGCTTGACTACTGGTGACAATAGAAGAACTTTGAGTTAAGGTAAATCATTTACCTTTAGCTTGCTCAAAACTTGAATTTGTTTTACTTTCAGTTGTACATGTACTGAGGGATATTCTGGAAAAAATTGTTCCAAAAACATAGACGATTGCAAATCTCACATTTGTCAATATGGCGCCCGCTGCGTTGACGGTATAGGCAAGTACACATGCTTCTGTCCCACAGGTTTCACGGGGCAATACTGTGAAATTGCACCACTTCCTATTAACCGCCACTTCTCACGTAATGGACTGTGTAAAAGTCACGATTGTCAGAATAATGGAGTATGCTATGTACCAAAAGGAAGCTCCGATTACATGTGCCAATGTGCTCCAGGTACATATAACATTATGTGACAAACTTTAAAGCACCACTGTATCTGCCTCCACAAAACTGTCTCAGATTTAGAGTTCAAATTTCACTTTTTCAGTTAACTGTATATTCACTGTTTGACACAAATTTTGAAGCAGCAAGAAATATTCTTTTGGTATGAATAACAATGTGAAATGTTTGAAATTGATACATTTGACTATTTTGGAATGGTAGCGTCTGAAAATTTGACTATTTTAAAATGGTTACATTTGAAAATTTGACTATTTTAAAATGGTTACATCTGAAAATTTGACTATTTTAAAATGGTTACATTTGAAAATTTGACTATTTTAGAGTGGTTACATCTGCAGTTTTTACTGTATTGGAATGGACACATCTGAGACAGTGTTTTGTTCCAGGTATCAGTGTTGTATTATGTTTTTGTTTATGTAATATTTGATATTCCAGGGATTTTCCTACGCCATTTTGGGTTCCTGTCAAAGGACCTCTTCCCAATACAAAATTGGCTTGTATTTTCTCTAATTATGCAAAAATTTGCAATTTGGAATTTAAAAATAAAGAATAAAGTTTTTCAAACAAACATTTCAAATTAAGTATTTCTGTTTCTGTTGTATATTTCCCAATTTCCAGACACTGAACCCAGAATTGAGATGGCAGGAGAATCCCTGGATCTTATTTCTGTATTATTATCATTATGCTACAAAACAGTACAGTGGAACCTTGCTATTAAGACCTCCTAACTGACTGACTAAATGTGGTCTGATTAGTGAGTTGTTACAGTGGAACCTTGCTATTAAGACCTTCTAACTGACTGACTACTGACTAAATGTGGTCTGATTAGTGAGTTGTTACAGTGGAACCTTGCTATTAAGACCTCCTAACTGACTGACTAAATGTGGTCTGATTAGTGAGTTGTTACAGTGGAACCTTGCTATTAAGACCTTCTAACTGACTGACTACTGACTAAATGTGGTCTGATTAGTGAGTTGTTACAGTGGAACCTTACTATTAAGACCTCCTAACTGACTGACTACTGACTAAATGTGGTCTGATTAGTGAGTTGTTACAGTGGAACCTTGCTATTAAGACCTCCTAACTGACTGACAAAATGTGACCTTATTATTGAGATGGTCTCATTATTGAAGTTGTGTTCTTATTTAATATTTATGAGGAAATTTTGAAGACACAGAATATTTGTGGTCTTAAATGTGAGGTGGTTTTTAGGTGAGGTTCCACTGTATGTTTTTTTTCTACTCTGTTACATCCCTCTCTTCACCAACAGGTAACATAACCCATGTTCTCTAACACAGCACATACAATCCCCTAACAGTCCAGAAAAACCTGTCTTGAGCGGCCACCCAATCTGCCAGAAATGTGGTCATACAAGACAGGTGGTCTCTCAAAAGAGGTTTTATCTAAAGGATTATTTAACCAAATGGTTTTCAGAAAGTGTACAAGTCAGTCGGTATTTTCTGAGAGTGGTCTCTGAAGATGGGTACCACTGTTTTAAGTAACTTATTCTGTTTTGCACAATGGAAATACTCATTTTATCAGATATCCCTACTAAATGTTGTATTCTTAATATGTTATTTTGTTTTGTTATTTGTTGACTATTAGTATTTGGTGATGTTATTTTACAGTCCTAGGAGCTATTATATAATGTCATAGTAATGTGATGTATAATGGGATTTTATTTTGTATTCTTAAGAGCTGTTATTCAATGTCATAATTATTTTATGTTTTGGGAGATGTTATTTTGTATTCTTAAGAGCTGTTATTCGATGTCATAATTATTTTATATTTTGGGTGGTGTTATTTTGTATTCTTAAGAGCTGTTATACGATGTCATAATGATTTTATATCTTGGGAGGTGTTAATTTGTATTCTTAAGAGCTGTTATTCGATGTCATAATGATTTTATATCTTGGGAGGTGTTATTTTGTATTCTTAAGAGCTGTTATTTGATGTCATAATGATTTTATATTTTGGGAGGTGTTATTTTGTATTCTTAAGAGCTGTTATTCAAAATCATAATGATTTTATATTTTGGGAGATGTTATTTTGTATTCTCGGTAGTAGTATTTGATATCAAAGTGATTTAAAATTTTGAATATGTTATTTTCTATTCTGAAAAGCTGTTATTTGATTTTACAGTTTATTTGATAATTTTAAGAGCTATTGGGGCCTCTGTGGCAGTGTGGTTAGAGCATCGCACTTGAACCATGAAGTCTCTCACTTCTGGTCAGCACAGGTTTGAGTCCTGCTGGAACCTAGGCTGATTTTTGAGAGAAAGTTTGCTTGTTTACTTCAGTAGGCCTGTGGTCTCTTCCCGGGTACATTTTAACCAGGTTCTCTCTGCTAAAATTATAACTGGTCATCACCATGTAACTGAAAAATTGTTGGGTGGCTTTAAACACTACTCAAAATTCCAAAATGAGGACCTGTTACTTGATGTCATCACGATTTGACATTTCAGGACATGTTATTTGATGTCATCATGATTTTACATTTTAAGAAATGTTATTTGATGTCATCATGAATTGACATTTTGGGACATGTTTTTTTATGTCATCATGATGGTACATTTGGGGACATTTTATTTGAAGTCATCATGATTTGACATTTTAAGAAATGTTATTTGATGTCATCATGAATTGACATTTCAGGACATGTTATTTGATGTCATCATGATTTGACATTTTGGGACATGTTATTTGATGTCATCATGATTTGACATTTGGGGACATGCTATTTGATGTCATCATGATTTGACATTTGGGGTCATGTTATTTTGTTTTAATAAGAGTTGTTTTTGTTTGTGTCTGGATATCTTTACATAGTGAGATATGTTAATTAATGATTTGTGGATGGATATGTATTTTTTCAATTCAAAATTCTTTTTTAGGTCTTGGAGACTTTCTATGTTTTGTTGTTGGTAGATTTATCCCATTATCCTTAAAATCTGTTGTCACACATTTTCACTAAAAGATGTGGAATGTTTTTATATAGTTCTGTGTTATATGGCCATTTTTATCCCCCCCCCACTGATATCAAAGATAGATTAAATAGAGTTTTGTTTATATACTCCAAGTTGTTAAGGTATATAAATTATACATATTTCCGCCCTTGGTCTTTTTTCAGGATTTTCAGGTAAAAATTGTGAAAAGTTGACCGGCGTTTCTTTCAAGGCTGATGATTCGTACATCCAGATTCCAAGAATTGATTTCCAGTCAACCGTGAACATAACATTAGTAATGAAGACAGACTCGGACTCTGGTGTGATATTCTACACGGGACAGGAACAGCACTTGACTGTTGAACTATTTCGAGGACGTATCGGTGTGAATTTTTACACAGGTAACAGTCCCACCTCGACGATGTACAGCTACATTTTCAGTTATAGAAAAGTAGATGACAACAGAGTGCATACTGTAGTCTTGATGTTACATCGCCGTAACTTCACATTGCGCGTGGATGATGGAGCTGCTCATTCTGTCGTCAATACGGGAGAGAATGAATATCTAGATGTTAAAGAGGACATGTACCTCGGTGGACTTCCCGCAGAGAAGAGCAAAGTAGCGCACAGCAAATTCCATATTCGCAGCAAAAAGAGTTTCAAAGGTGAGTTCATTTGAAGTAATAATAAATTCTTAAAGCATTCAAGAGTTTTATATGCTTTACATCAGAATTTGTCATATTTTACAAAATAGTTTCCTTGAATGAATGAAGCTGTTTTATATCTTCAAAATCTGCCAATGAGAATGTCAACTGTGTACATGTATATCTGAGAAATACGGCCAACAAAGTCTTACGTAGTGTTAAATACAGTGAAATCTTGTTAAATCCAAATCTGATCAAGGGAAATTCAGGTTATTTCAGGCCAGGCCTGATTTTTATGGGTAGATAATTTTGTCAATCAAAATCTTGGTTTTCTCAAATTCCAGTAATAGAGGTGGTCCCTTGAAAATCTGAAACAGGATTCAACTGCATGATCAAAAGTTACAGGTTTTGCAAAATAAGGGCAAAATAAATTCTCAAGACATCTTTTATGTAAAGAAGACTTTCTTAGTTCCGAGTGATTTTAAAAGATTTATAGTTCTGAATAAAAAAAAAAAAGGCGGGATAAGA
Source organism: Atrina japonica (assembly GCA_030159075.1). NCBI lineage: Eukaryota > Metazoa > Mollusca > Bivalvia > Pterioida > Pinnidae > Atrina > Atrina japonica. The sequence continues at coordinate 505,574 of BROG01000398.1, read as the reverse complement.
CATAGCCAGATACTAAATCTTAATGTATTGTCAATCCATGTAAGAGTAAATAACTATGTAAAAGGGACTTTCACTTCTTATTGAGCAACAATTTGTGGTGAGAAATATCTTGACATTTTATTTTTCTCATTTTAGGCTGTTTTCAGAGTGTTTATATAAATGGAAAGCGACTTGATTTTATGGTGTCAAAACTCAATCACAAAGTAACTCCAGGCTGTAAAGTAGACCCGTGCCAAGATCACCAGTGTCAAAATGGCCGATGTAAACCTCGCAAAAAACGACATGGATACAGGTGTAAATGCAATCGTGGATTTTCAGGAAAATTTTGTGATATCGGTGAGTGTTTCTATAAATACTGTATCATGGTAGTAAGCAGATATCAAACAGACTTTTTAAAATGTTGAATCATTAAAAAAAATTCTGAAGAGTTCATAATTAATTGTAAATTTCTCTTTCAGCCCCTTCTTGTACGCATAAAGTTTACAGAAGTATTTATGAAGATCCCAAGACCAAGTGTCGATCTAGAAGTAAAATCAAGTTCCGTGTTTGTGAAGGTTCCTGTGGGAAAGACTATTGCTGTGGACCAAAGAAAATAAAGACTCGCAAAGTGCGACTTTTCTGTCACAATGGAAAATCTTATTTACACAATTTACGCATCATTAGAAAGTGTGGCTGTAAGCATTGTTGAAGAGACTTTAATAAAAAACCGTAAGATGAAAGAGTCATCTCTGGTGTTCTGTGTTCTACCATTCATCTCTAAAGATGAAAACAGCATAAACTAATGACCTAACTTATGCAGGGTCAATTCTATTAACCAATGATTACAGAATGTCAGAAGTAAGGTGCTAACACTATCTATATACCTTTAAACTTGACACAAAAGACAGCCTATATCCAGAGAAAAATATTGTAAAAGAGATGGACCATAAAAAAATCTGTTATGTGATGTGTATGTTAATAGCATGTTATAGTTGTTAAAACATGAAGACAAAGCAAAGGGAGATTACTCTTGTAATTATACTCTTCTGGAATGGGAGGCAAGCAACATGACCGAGATGGACAGGAATGTCAGTGATATAAACTTGTATACAAGTGATGTTGATGTTATTTATGTGCCACTGTCTGTTGAATGTGTTTATGTGGCAGGGTCGAATTTTAACAGACTATCTGTATATATAGCTGTTGGCACCATTCTATATGTGGCCAGGGTTATTTTAAACTTACAAAGATGTGGCACATGGTTTTATTAATGTGGCACATGAACTTAAATGTTAACTGACACATAGTGGCAAGGAACTTGACAGCGTTATAATTCACTTACAAAGATGTGGCATGAAAGATAAACTTGTGTGGCACATAAACAGTCTGTGTAAGTCAACTTACACATGAGATATTACGGCAACGTTAACTTACAAAGATGTGGCGTTACTCGTGTGTACATTGATATATTGTTAAAAGTGCATGTGTAATTATTTCATTTTGTGCAACTGTTTATTTTGACATATTTCTCACTTCTCATCAACTTGTGTCACAATATTTATAAGGAACAGAAAATATATTGGATATAGTTAAAACACTAAATAGCAGGTTTTATTGCAGTTTTCAGCTCAGTATTTCTATCTAACATTGATATATTATTTTTTCAATCATCTATTCTCTTTTGAGAGAGACAGAGTGAGAGAGTGAGAATGAAAAAAAGAGAAAGAGGGAAGGAGAGAGAGGGAGAGAGAGACTGCCATTGTACACACAAACAAGAACATACATTACAGACTTGGTCTCTTTATAACTGTTGCTAGGTTTTGATTTAGAATTCTGCATCAGAAACTGACTATCTTAATAAATGGTTATTCAATTGTAGATATAACGATCAACTGCACCTTTTTCATTTTTAAAAAGAAGTAAAATATTACAGTATATATAAGTATATTTGTAATATAGCAGTACATGTACATGTTTGATTATTGAAATACAAGTATTTTTTTCTTAAAAATTTTGAACAGTGTTTTATGCCACACTCACCAGTGTTTTATGCCACACTCACCAGTGTTTTAGTCACATGGTGGTGGCCACTTTTTAGTGGTGGAGGAGAGAACCTGGTTACAATATACCTGGAAAGAGACCACCAGCCCTCCGCAAGTAAACTGGCAAATTTTCTCACAAAAATCAGCTTAGATTCCAGCGGGGCTCGAACATGTGCTGACCAGAAGTGATAGACTTCATGGTTCAATGAACCATGCTCTAACCACTCCGCCACGGAGGCCCCCAAAATTCATCAAGTGTTGTTATATTACAATAAACCTACACTTGGTGAATATAATTAGAATTGGTTTTGTCTCCGTATTTGGTTTGCTTTCCATACAAATGTGTATCAGAACTGGAGCTTGTAACGTAATAGATTTGTACTGTTTACTTACCGGTATATGTTCCCTGGTTTCATCTTTAATTTCTTATTTAGTCTAACCATTTGTGAAATGAGCTTTTAGACAATAATTATTTCTCTTCTTTGATATAGATGAAAATTGAAAATGTTTCATGTTAAAAACAACAATTAAATTACAATTTTTCTTCTTTAATATACATGTACATGAATACTGAAAATGTTTCATGTTAAAAACAACAATTAAATAATCAAATAATTTGTGTTTTTAAATGATGTATCTATTGAGGCTGTATGCCTCATTTCTTTCATAGAAGTTACTCTTCAAGAAATAATTCCCTATTTTAGTAAGAATTAAATTTCCAGGTGTTTTTCAAATTATGTCACTTCCTGTGACATATAAAATTAACCTGACTGTTGTGTTGTAAGATTCTAATGAAATTTTGAATCTTAATTGATTAAGTTAACTTGAAAGAACATTTTTTGACTTGTTTCTTTGAAACATTTTAGAAGATGAAAGGTTGCCTTTTTCTATGATGTAAAACAATCAAGGCAATTTGAAACTTTTCAGCCATAGATAATAATTCTCAACAATAATAAGAATTTAATGACCCTTCATATAGTTTTCTTTTAAAATAAACAAATTATATCAACATCAGATGAAGAAATTACAATTATATTGTGTAATTTTTGGTACACTTCATTAGTATTCTTTCTGTGTAAAGATAAAAGTCCATTTGTTTGATACAGACAATATTCTTTCTGCTTCAAGTCAGAGAAATTCTATTATGATGTTTAAGATTAATTTCATTTATGTTTGAGATATATATATATATATATTATACATAGCTTTTTTAAAACACTTACTGGTTGAGGACCAGAAACCAGCTAATACATCATCATTTCAGCCATATACAACACAGTTTTGTTAGACTTGTTTAGATCAGCCATCTGCTGTTGCATTTTACCCAAACAAAAAGCAAAAAAGTATTGTCCTAGTACATTGTACAGACGAAATCACACCATAGCGGGCTACTGGTCCTTGTCCAGTAGAGTTAACTGAAGAATAGATCTGTACAGAAATCTTATTTATTGACTTATGTATACTTTAGTTTCGTATTCTGTGACATTGTGTACCTATTTTGTATATACATGTACATGTTTTTTTTTTCACAATTAACACTGTTACAAATGTTACAATGTTTAAATTCAGCGACTTTATTTTAAAAAAAAAATCCATGTACAAGTCAAAGATAGCTGCAAGAATTAATTTTTTTTCAAAGTTTAAAAAGGCAACGTTGTAATTTTCTGTTGTACATATAGTTATATTAGATAAAAATCTACTGTTACATCTATAAAATGATTCCTTGCTTCTTATTATTAGGCCTATAGAAGTTTAAAATTTCTTACATCAGACCTTTCAGATAGAATCCAATAATTATCTCCCCTCATCAGATTACTTCCCCTCATTTATAACGGGGTCACTTATCTCCCCTCCTAATATTATGGTCCCTATTCTTGATGTCCTGGCTTAATGTTATCAATATCATTACTGGATAGAAGACTTCAGTCCAGTATTAGTTATAGATAGGCAACTCTTATACAAGAAGATGACTCCTTCAAGTCGGTTTTATCATTAGTTCTTATCATGTAATGGACGTATGTGCAACAAGTCATTTGACATTTAATTTTCTCCCACCTTAGACAAACGTATCTACCATTTTGCCAATCCAGAATTTCTCTGTCCACACCCTAACGTACAGACATGCTACAAACACTATGACATCACAATTTTATAATATGGGACTTCTTTGTGATGAGAATACAGTGCAGACTTATGAAAATATATCAGATGCATGGGAGAAAATTAATCAAACAAGGGTGTGTTGGGTTGAAAGGGAAATCTTGACCCTCATGGTAAGAATCAGAAGTTCAGTTCTTGGGGAAACCCTCAAATAGGACAGATTTTAGCTCTCGGGTAGAGATTTCCTGATACATGCAACACACCCATGCAAGATTCTGTTAGTCTGCGGGAGTTAATTAACCATTGATAGTAAGATAATAATTACTGCCTAAAATATAGAGTGATGTTTAGATAATGGCTGTGTCATTCCCCAGAATCAAAACTCATGATACCAAGTTCCATTAACATCTTTATAACAATTTTCAAGGTTTTATTACATGCATGCCCTAGTCCATAATTCAAAATTAAAGCATGAATTCATGTCATCAATACTTCAGAATGAGGAATCACAAGAAATAAGTTGTATCAATCAATTAATACCTAGCTGTTTTGTCCATTTTTTTTTTTTCGTTGTAAATTTTCCAACACAAACTGAAAATAGTTATAGATACTGTTCATATCAGTTATGTTACATGTTGGTTTGGCTTTATTTTTGACAACCATTTGATCTTATGGTGGATAAGAGTGTTGTTTGGACGAGTTTTATTAATGTACAGGTATATGTTTATGTTTTGAAGTTCGTCTGCTATTTTGCATACTCTTCAGTATTTCTAGAATGACGTAGTGAACTGTTTTCACTTTTTGTTTGGAAGTATTTTGATTTAACATTTTGTCATGGTTTCTTACTTTTAACAGCAACTTTTGTGGTTCCTCTTGGTTGTACATCAATCAGATCATAAATTAGTTTAAAATTAATCATTCTAAACACTGAAGATTTGTATACATTTACATCAACCAATTGTAGAGTTGTATACATAGATATATAGTGGAACCCGACTATTAAGACCACCATCTGACTGACGGAAAGTGGCCTCATTTATGAGGTGGTCTCTTAAGTGAGATTCTTTACTTACAAGATATTTATCAAGATTGAAAACTAGTGGTCTAATAAGTGAGGTGGTATTTAGGCGAGGTTCCACTGTATATACAGTGGCTCTAAACCAGTGAAGTCGTGGCATGAATGGCATGAGTTTCACAGTTAGGGAGGGGGAAAAGAACTAATCAACTTGTGACCCTGTAGGTAAAGGTCAAATACGATAGTTTATAATTATTTTTTTTTAATGGATACAGTTAAGTATCGGCCAGTAGTCTACCTCAGTTTAGTGGCAATTCATCAGTTACACCCGGATGTGGTACATAAGAATTTATAAACAATGTACAGATTTTTAATACACTTATTGTTGAAGACTTGTGTTGGATTTTCTTATGAAATAAACATCCAATAAAGTCGTCTGTTTCTCTGTACAAATGCGTTGTTCTTCTTTTTTATTACAGTGGAACCTCAACCCAGTCTGCCACTGACTTGTGGTCTCTCCAAAGAGGTTTATTTAAAAGAGAAATAACAGCAGATGCTTCTTTTCTTGGGGTTTACTGGAGCAATAACATGCTTCTGTTGTCAGGTTCACTGGAGTAATAACAGCAGATGCTTTTGTTCTTGGGGTTACTTACTGGAGAAATAACAGCAGATGCCTCTGTTTTTGTGGTTTACTTGATAAATAACAGCAGATGCCTCTGTTTTGTGGTTTACTGGATAAATAACAGCAGGTGCTTCTGTTCTGGGGGTTTACAGGAGAAATAACAGCAGATACATCCGTTCTAGGGATTTACAGGAGAAAAAACAGCAGAAGCTTCCGTTCTGGCGGTTTACTGGAGAAATAACAACAGATACTTATGCTCTGGGGGTTTACTGAAGAAATAACAGCAGATGCTTCTGTTCTTGGGGTTTACTGGAGAAATAACAGCAGATGCTTTTGTCCTTGGGGGTTTACTTGAGAAATAACTGCAGGTGCTTCTGTTCTTGGGGGTTTACATTATTTAACCAAGTGGTTTTCAGAATGTGATTTTGCAAAACAGGTTGTTTTTCATGAGTGGTCTTTCAAGATAGGTTTCACTATTTAAAATCTGAATTACTACCTTAAAATTTTGAGTAATTATCCTAAAATTTAAAGATGTTTTTTTTTTCTCCATGAGGCAGCAATATGCTTTTGTATGATCCGAACCAAAGCCCGTGAAAATTACATACAACTCGGGATTTCTCAAAATAATTCCTGGATAATTAGAAACAGAGTATTATTCTCAGAGTAAAATTGAAATTTCATGTCAGTGGGCCAAGGGATGGAACATGAAAACTTCCAGTTGCAAACTCAGTACTATAACTACAGGAACAATACTGTCTTGATTCGGTTTTGATTTTTGTTAAAGATCAGACTCAACAATTTTTCAGTTATATGGCGGTGACCAGTGTTTAATGGTGGAGGAGAGAACAGGCTACAATCTACCTGGGAAGAGACTATGGCCTTCCACAAGTAAACTGGCAAACTTTCTCACAAAATTCAACTTAGGTTCCAGCGGGGCTCAAACTTACATTGACCAGAAGTGAGAGAATTCATGATTCAAAGCGCGATGCTGTATCCATTCGACCATAGATGGCCCCATTTCTACCAGTATCTGTCTTAAAGACAGGACTTTACTTATTTTTACATACATAGCATGTTGATTATAGAAGTTTTAAAATGAATCCTGAAATATTAAAAGAAATAAGAACATATAACAACAGAAAGTTTTATTTTATAATGTGCGATTAATACCAATAGATTATTACTAAGATTTGAAGTCATTTGTTAGATTTATATTAATCTGTATGCCTTTGACATAAAAATAAAAAGCAAATGTTATTACACTACAAAAATGTGTAAAATCGTAAAGTTTATAAAAAAAGAAATAGATACATATTTTTGCTATTGATTTAAAAAACCAATTAACATTTTTTAATGTGTTAATCAATTACACAATTGTATTAATATCACTAACTATTCAATAGAATAATTTCATATATACCCATATGTTGACAAAGATATTGCAAATATAACTAATATTTAATATTGTATGGATGTCCAAGTTGTGAAATATATTTAGATTTGTCTACAGGTGAAATGTATTCAAATTCCTCAAGTCTAAAGTTCAATTCTCTTTCTGTAAATGAATATCACAACACACAGACCATGTTTTACTATTAACTTATTTACCCCTAAAATACATTTGGACTGGTCTAAGTTATTGAAGTACAGAAGAGTCCATTGTTTTTTAGGGATTGATGAGTTAAAGATCTGACTGGTTCCTTAACTCATCAACCCCTGAAAAATAATGGACTCTTCTGTAAATCAAAGACTTAGACCAGTCCAAATGTGTCTTTAAGGGTGAATGAGTTACACTGTAATGTATTACCTGTGGATAAAACACATTTACCTGTAGATACAACACATTACCTGAGGGTATAACGCATTACCTGTGAAGCCTGTCTTAACCCAAAATTACCGGTAGGTAGAATTATCTGCATGATAATCAAAAGCTTACCCCACCTAATAATGTGAATCAGACAAAAACAAACTGCAGAGTTTGTAAGTTATCTCCCTTTGATTTGCCAATCAATCAATATATATATATATATATATATATATATATATATATATATATATATATATATATATATATCCAGGTATAAGTATGCAATGCCTCTTTTTCTGTATAAGTTAACACTTATCATTTTGGAAGAAACATTTATGCTACACTGATAAAAAAACAAAATAATACTGCATTTCCATCTTTAGCATCACTGAATATAATATCTAGTCAATAATACTTTCTGTTCAGTTGGTGTGATCACTTTCACATGAGAATAAGTATCGGTATGTAGATCTTCCGTAATTATTCCTTATTTTTTATTAAATTAACTAGTCGTAACAGCCAGCTCGTTAAGCTCAAGCTAATGACATGAAATTCATATCAGTAAGGCATCAAAGAAAATTATATTTTATAGATTGAAATTTTTGGCAATTTTTGTCCTTTGATAAGATGGCGAATTTAAAATGAAAGCCAAATTTTCAAGCTAAAAATCTAAATCCTGAACATACATGCCACTTTTGAGACTATGGTGTTTTAGGGCGAATTAAAGATAGGGTGAATGTTTTGTCACAAAAGGGCAAAAAATAATCAGGGGCAGAACTTTCCAGATACACAGTGCATTTAATTGTGTGTGTGTGTGTGTGTGTGTGCATGTGTGTGTGTGTGTATGTGTGTGTGTATGTGTGTGTGTGTGTATGTGTGTGTGTATGTGTGTGTATGTGTGTGTGTGTATGTGTGTGTGTGTGTGTGTGTGTGAATTGCTAGTCGCTAATGAAGAGAAACTATTACAAAGATGACTCTTATATGACTTAAAGGGAGAACAACGGGCTGTCTACTTGCAAAGTGAGTTCTGTAACCTATTAAGTTGTTTGTGTGTTGTAAGCACTGCAGGACTTGAATTTAATGTTTTTTCCTAACATGCTTAAATGGCCCACAAGGCTTGTAGCATAAAAAATCTTCTAGCCCCACTAAACCTCTACTGACCCACAATAAACCTAAAACAGAATTATTTTACGATTATATTTAGATAAAGAATAATGCACCATAACACGCGAGGACAAGACAGGATATTTTCAGTTTGTTTTAAACTAGGCACTAACACTCTATTTCTTTCCCTGGACAATGGGGTCTATACAGATGTGAAATCTACTGGTCAGTCCTATTATTTACTGACAACAGGCCACTGCCACAATCTGTAGGTCAATTACTGGAATATGTTTTTAATTTAGGATTACATAAGTATATATTATACAGGTAATTCTATACTAATACTTGATCCATGAAAAGCAATTACTACCCAAACTATAAATATTAACTTTATTTAATCCTAAAACTGTCAATTATATGCCACTGTAATCTTAATTCTATACATAGTACACTTGTAACCACTAAAATTTACTGTAAAAACTAACACAGACTTTGTACCACCACCCAAGCAATTTTTAACTTTCAATAACTAAATTAGAAGTATTCAATGTTTAACTCATTCATCCCTAAATACACATTTGGACTGGTCTAAGCCATTGATTTACAGAAGAGTCCAATGTTTTCAGGGGTTTATGAGTTAACATCTATCAGTTCATTAATAATTCCTGCTGTACTGTCCTATAAAATCCAAAACTTAGAGAAAAAATGTACAAGTACTCCATAACAATATCTAACTTACATCACTTAGTTTAACCATATCCTACAAAATCCCAAAATAGAAAAGTTATGTGCAATGTACAACTAAAATCCCCAAGTTACAATCATTAAGTGTATAGCTACACTTTCAATAATCCTGAACTTTAAATCCGGAAATTTTCGCGGGACTTTATTTTGGCGAAACAAGTTCTAAAGTTATCTGCGAGATGATATATTTGTGATTTCCAATGCCCCTCTCTTCAAACTATTAACCTACTTCATTTCGTGATAATTTTATTTTTGCAAGGTAAAGATCTCGCGAAATTACGCAAAAATAAAATTCTTGTCAATAAAACTGGATTTACAGAAAGTAAGTGCATCTGTTCTAAACATATCCCAAACTTTTAGCTTCTAAGTATTACTAAATACTACAAAATCTTATAGAATGTAAGAACTAATTCCTATAAACATTTGGTTACAATAGTAAGTAACTGTTATGATTACATGTAGTTAGTAAATGTCAGTTAGGGTAGTAAGTAAATGTCAGTTACGGCAGTAAGTAACTTTCAATTACAGTAATAAGTAACTTGTAGTAAAAGTACCGTAGTAAGTAAATGTCAGTAAAAGTAGTAAATAAATGTCAATCATGTTAGTAAGTAAATGTCAGTTTTGACAGTAAGTAAATGTCAGTAAAAGTAGTAAATAAATGTCAATCATGTTAGTAAGTAAATGTCAGTTTTGACAGTAAGTAAATATCAGTTATGAAAGTAAGTAACTTGTAAATGTCAGTTATGACAGTAAGTAAATGTAAGTTATGGCAGTAAGTAAATGTCAGTTATGACAGTAAGTAAATGTAAGTTATGGCAGTAAGTAAATGTCAGTTGCATGTACAGCAGTAAGTAAATGTCAGTTACAACAGTAAATAAATATCAGTAATGTCACAAGGTAACTTTCCGTTACAGAAGTAAGTAAATGTCAGTTACGGCAGTAAGTAAATGTCAGTTACAACACTAAATAAATGTCAGTTGTGTCAGAAGGTAACTTTCAGTTACAGAAGTAAATAAATGTCAGTTACGGCAGTAAGTAAATGTCAGTTACAGAAGTAAATAAATGTCAGTTATGCCAGTAAGTATCTTTTTGTGGCAATAACTTATGAAACTGAAAATATTTCCATTCTTGGTAAATATGCCATGAAGATATACTGCCTCTTGCAATATTTTAATATTTGACATTTTCTAAAAGTAAGAGCTAACTTACTCACTCACTTTCTCATATCTAATACAGCAATTACCTTCAATAAGAAAAGCCACTACAGTGAGATAAATTGTGTTCACTGTAAGCTTTTCAGATTGTAGGGAGTGTATATTATCAGGTCACAAACATCTCATTTTAAAATGTTACACATATTCAAATCTATTTTTACATAACATGACATATTTCATTCAAACAAGAAATTTGAAGTTTTAACATTTGAGAAAAAACTTCACAAAATGTACAGTAAATAACATAATAAGGATCTATTTCTGCTGTAAGTTTAAACAATGTTTACAAAATGTAAAATAAAAAACAGGTGACATAGTATAATTCCTGTGGAACATAAAATATAAGTGAAGGGCACTAACCTTGTTTATTGCAATAACATACAGGTAGATACAGTGCAATCATGTTATGTCAAAATCGGATGAGACGAAATTTTGTATATGAAAAAGTTGAACGGCTGAACCTGATTTATAGAGATAGAAAGTTTTGATAGTAAAAAAATTCAGTGAACTCAAATTCTTGTTATAGGGATGGTTATGTCTATTTCAAGATAGCAAGATCACACTGTATCAATAAAATCTCCAGTAAATGTACAAAACAAAAACGTAATATTAAGAATCTGATTTTAGCACAACAATCAAGTAAAATGTCAATAAGAGACATCAGAGGCCGAAAAATAATTGAAGAAAACGTAGAGTTATCAAAAATTGCAAAACTCAACACACATCAAAATATATATGGTGTAATCAAAGATTACAAAGCTCACTTCACATCAACAGAGTAATCAAACATTACAAAGCTCAACTCACATCAACATAGAGTAATCAAAGATTACAAAGCTCAACTCACACGAACATAGAGTAATCAAAGATTACAAAGCTCACTTCACATCAACAGAGTAATCAAAGATTACGAAGCTAGCCTCACACCAACATAGAATAACCAAATATTACAAAGCTAACCTCACATCAGCATATAGTAATCAAAGATAACAAAGCTCACATCAACAGAGTAATCAAAGATTACGAAGCTCACCTCACATCAACATAGAGTAATCAAAGATTACGAAGCTCACCTCATATCAACATAGAGTAATCAAAGATTACGAAGCTAGCCTCACATCAACATAGAGTAATCAAAGATTACGAAGCTCACCTCACATCAACATAGAGTAATCAAAGATTACAAAGCTAGCCTCACACCAACATAGAATAATCAAATATTACAAAGCTCACCTCACATCAACATAGAGTAATCAAAGATTACAAAGCTCACATCAACGTAGAGTAATAAAAGATTACAAAGCTCAACTCACATCAACAGAGTAATCAAAGATTACAAAGCTCAACTCACACCAACAGAGTAATCAAAGATTACAAATATCAACTCACACCAACATAGAGTAATCAAAGATTACAAATCTCTGCTCACATCAACATAAAGTAATCAAAGATTACAACTGAAGAATCACTTAAGTCTGAAAATTATATTCAAATCTGAATAATCCTGAAATCTGACTGGCTGAGCAGGCCAAGTTGAGAATATTCTCAGACATGAATAAATTTTCAAGTTTTATGGTAGCCAGGCCTTGGACTAATACAGCAAGTGGTAAGAATCATATGTCAAACAAGTTTATCTGATGTATGAGTACTGGTAGTAGAAACAGGTTAATCCAACCCCAACCAATGTTCATTAACTCTACACTGATGCCAGGGTGATAGCATTCCTGTTAGGGGTGCCTCAACCAAAAACAAAAAATGCTAAATATCTCAAACATAATTCCCATGCATGACTGCATAACCTAACTAAATAAAAATAAAGAAATACTTATATTATGACTACTTTCTAATTAATAATACAGGTCATTTGTAAAATGAAGTACATGTATATTGTATAGTTAAAGGCTATAAATGCTTAAACCTCTAGTGTCCCTGATCAAAGATACAAATTTGTCATCCAATGTTTGACAGTAGCACAAGATGACATATTAAATGTTGACAGTCTCAATAAGAATTAAAAAATTGAAAACTGTAGTTTGAAATCAATTCAAATTAAAAAAAGCCAGCGATTTTCTAGAATCTAAATATTTATCACCGGTTTATCTGTTTCACCCATTTTCAAATCAAAATATTATTTATGTGCATGTATTGTTTAATTTGTTGTAATACTAACCAAATCAATTTCACCTCAAAGTATATGGATGACAATACATTTGAACTTGTCTTGAGAGACCACCTCATCTGCCCCTCTCATGTGGTCTCTTAAGACAGGTGGTCCCTTGAAAGAGGTTTTATTAAAAGGAAAATTTAAAGGATTATTTTACCAAGTGGTTCTCAGAATGTGGTCTCACAAGACAGGTGTTTTCTCACGTGAGTGGTCTCTCAAGACAGGTGTTCTATCATGTGAGTGGTCTCTCAAGACAGGTGTTCTATCATGTGAGTGGTCTCTCAAGACAGGTGTTCTATCATGTGAGTGGTCTCACATGACAGGTGTTCTATCATGTGAGTGGTTTCTCAAGACAGGTGTTCTATCATATGAGTGGTTTCTCAAGACAGGTGTTCTATCATGTGAGTGGTCTCTCAAGACAGGTGTTCTATCATGTGAGTGGTTTCTCAAGACAGGTGTTCTATCATGTGAGTGGTCTCACAAGACAGGTGTTCTCTCATGTGAGTGGTCTCACATGACAGGTGTTCTATCACATGAGTGGTCTCTCAAGACAGGTGTTCTCTCATGTGAGTGGTCTCACAAGACAGGTGTTCTCTCATGTGATTGGTCTCTCAAGACAGGTTGTCTCTCAAGGCAGGTTTCACTGTACTCTGGTATTTTAGATAAATAACTATCTATTCATCTATTTATGTGAAATCATTAAAACATGAATATCCTGGGGCCAGTTTTACTAAATGCTGTAACTTTACGTGTATACGTAAATCTGAATTTATGTCTAAAATGAGTTTGTATCTCTCTTCCTACGTATAAACTTTTTTGTCTGCTCCAGTAAACATGTATTTATGACCTTTTGTGAGACTACATACACGTGAATAGAACTGTATCTTGGGTTACGTCTAAAGTTAACGTCTATGTTTGCGGGCAAAGTTACGACTTTTGGTAAAGGGATCCCTGAATTACAACAATGTCTTGATCTCCTGTGCTCATTTTGAAGAGTTGCTGCAGACAAATCTATGTACAATGTACTTACATCATAGAGGAAAGACAATATTTCAATGGCGTAACAATTATGCATACCAAAGTTCAACAAAAATTTAAGTCAAGCATTCTGGGTAACGGCCATAAGTTTTACCTCGCAAAAAAAAAATGAAAAAAAAAATCAACAACAACAACAACAAAAAAGTATATTTGCACCAAACAATAAACATGTACATGTACCACAACGAAATTGTATATCTGAAATAAAAAATATAATAAATATTGCAAATATAATGTAATCGTAAGATATGGAAATGTCACAAGCAAAAACAAATAAAACATAAAAAAGAGCAAATGAACCCCCCAAAAAAGAATGTTTGTAATCTAATCAGTTAAAAGAAGACATTATATTGGAATGTTATCACAGTGGAACCCGTCTTGAAAGACCACCCTCTCTGCAACCCATTTGTGGTCTTACAAGACAGGTGCTCTCTCAAATGAGGTTGTATTCAAAGGATTATTGAACCAAGTTGTTTTGAGAATGTGGTCTCCCAAGAAAGGTGGTCTTTTACAACAGTGGTCAGCCAAGACAGGTAGTCTTTTACAACAGTTGTCTCTCAAGACAGGTAGTGTTTTACAACAGTGGTCAGCCAAGACAGGTACCGTAGTCTTTTACAACAGTTGTCTCTCAAGACAGGTAGTGTTTTACAACAGTGGTCAGCCAAGACAGGTGGTCTTTGATGACAGTAGTCTCTCAAGACAGTTTCCACTGTATTTCCTAATTAATTAATTACACTGTACAGGAAATTTGTTAATATTATAATAATCAGTTAGTATTATAATAAAATCACATCAGACGACAAGATGGTATCCAAGAGGGTATCCAAGAGGGTATCCTAGTTAGTGATGGCTAAAACCAGGATTATAAACTCTTTCATATGTTCCCGTGACATATAAGGTAATTCTACTTGAGGATTGCAAAACATTGTAAAAACCCAGGGCTTTTCTTTTTTTACTGCTACCATATTGACTATGCCAAGAATTAATACTGTGTTTTCGTTTGTCTTGGTTTAGATGATTAATTCTATCAGATTTAAATATGTTTGATTTGGTCCTTGACGACTGTTAAGGACTTGAAAATAAAAGACATAAAAAAATGTAAAGCAAGTTATTTCCATCAAATTCTCTTTGATTATTGGACTAAGACAGCTTGTTTCTAGACCACCATTTTGTGTGTCATATGATATTAAAAAAAAGGGGGTCACGTGATATGAAAGAGAGGGGTCATGTGACATGAAAGATAGAGTTTGCCTTCATGAGTTTGTTTAACAGGAAAAACCTTTCACAGGTATGAGTAAAAAAAAAATGAAATGATATAGTGTCTATTTATAACATAACACAACAATAATCACCATATAAATACTTATATATCACTGATTTATAAACTCTAATGTATAAAATGTGAAAATATAAACTCCAGAATGGAACAAAATACCAGTATAACAACAGAATTGATGCAATTACAAAACATAAACACTTAAACAATAATTATATTTATGAAAATAATCTTAAAAATGGAATGTAAACTTTGACAGCAAAATAAAAAAGTTGAAAAAAAGAGAGTATATCTACCATCTCTGGTTCCTCAATACAAATGTTATGTTAATTCATTCACCCCTAAATACACATTTGGACTAATCTAAGTAATTGATTTACTGAGGAGTCCATTGTTTTTCAGGGACTGAAGAGTTAAGTATCAAAACACTGTATTGTATGCCTGCATTCTGATCTTCACAGATACACACACTACTTGTAACAGAATGAACCTTTTACCCCTGAGTATATAAATGGTATATTCTGTTTTATTGCCTTAGACCAGTCTATTATGATCTATTGTGTTAAAAGGTTCAAGAATATCTGGATATTGTATTGGTAAATATAAAATTTGCTTTTCATCTGTTCAACCTGGGTTGTCTCCCCTTAGATTTGATAAAAAGGGAAAGGGGTAGTTGTCAACTCAAAGATGTCATTTTTCTTTTGAACACCCCCAAAGTAATAATCCCTAATGTCATTAACTCATCAATCCCCGAGACACAATGAACTCTTCTATAAATCACTGACTTAGGCCAGTTCAAATGTGTCTTTAGGGAAGAATAAGTTAAGTGGTTTACATGTCTAATTCAAACTTCATAATATGCGTCATGGTGGAAGCAATACAAACCAGCTGATATATATGCATCAATATATGTATACAGTAAAACCTTTTTATAATGTCCCCATTTCATTTGCCATCTCGCTTAATGCAACAAATTTTGAAAGAACACTTATCCATATCATTTCATTTAAGATTTCTCTCAGCCTATTGTTAAACCTCTTAATAATGCCAAATTTTAGCAAAACAAATGGTGGCAGTATAACAAGGTTTTCACATTGTTTTAGCAAGAGGCATAAAACAAAACACCCCAATACATATTTTAAAAAAAAACAAGAAAGAACTATGTGATTAAGATAGTTTTGGAGTGAAACTGATAACAACACGAGGAAATGGACGATTACATTTTGTTTGACATCAATACAACCAATCTGAATGTAAAATGTGGTTAAATATTTATATTTTACCAATCTTATATAAAATGTAATATTTAAAATGTCATAAAATTGTGAATATCAGCTAAAGATATAAATGTCACATGACTTGCCATGTTGTACATTATACAGCATGTATATATGTGGAGGAAATATTTGAGATTATTGCAACAAAAAATCTTAACAAGGGAGATGGTATAAATTTCCACAAGGTACTTAACTACATTATCTACCCATAGTTCTGTTTGCTTTCTGGTGTTTAACTCATTCACCCCTTAAATAATATTTGGACTGGTCTAAGTAATTGCTTTATAGAAGAGTCCATTGTTTTTCAGGGGTGGAGGAGTTAATACTTGACTTAAGAGTTGTGAGTTGTATATAGGAGCTTTATTTAAAATAAGTTCTAATCCCTAGTGGAATTCTGTTGTGGGTGTTTTCTTGTGCTGCATTTTACGGCAGAGGCAACGATAAAACGCAGCATAAATAAATGGGAAACAACTAAGACTTAGCCAAGTTCTAGAGAAAAATTCATCTGCTTTAAAAAAAACTGGCAAACTTTCATACAAACCTCTATCAAGTCATCAGTTTCAGATCAGTCTGGAGGTGAGGCAAACTTTCATACAAACCTCTATCAAGTTATCAGTTTCAGATCAGTCTGGAGGTGAGGCAAACTTTCACACAAACCTCTATCAAGTCATCAGTTTCAGATCAGTCTGGAGGTGAGGCAAACTTTCACACAAACCTCTATCAAGTCATCAGTTTCAGATCAGTCTGGAGGTGAGGCAAACTTTCACACAAACCTCTATCAAGTCATCAGTTTCAGATCAGCCTGGAGGTGAGGCAAACTTTAACACAAACCTCTATCAGGTCATCAGTTTCAGATCAGCCTGGAGGTGAGGCAAACTTTCACACAAACCTCTATCAAGTCATCAGTTTCAGATCAGCCTGGAGGTGAGGCAAACTTTCATACAAACCTCTATCAAGTCATCAGTTTCAGATCAGCCTGGAGGTGAGGCAAACTTTCACACAAACCTCTATCGAGTCATCAGTTTCAGATCAGCCTGGAGGTGAGGTAAATTTTCACACAAACCTCTATCAAGTCATCAGTTTCAGATCAGCCTGGAGGTTAGGGATGCCATGGTTAAAAAAAGAATGATAAAATTAGATTGAGATTAAATTGAAAGTAAGTAAATACAATCAATTCTCGAGTTATCACCACTCGATTGATCACTATTCTCGCAATAACACCACAATTTTTAGGAACGTTTTTCCCCTGCTATATAAAATTCTCTTATAACATCAAATTCCTTATTGTCATCTGCCACAATATTTTTAGAATAAATGTCATAGGCGACAGTGGTCAATGAAGCGGCTAATTGGTCACTACAGATCACCGGTGTAATCCGAGAGGCAGCAGTAATAAGACCAGATAACTGAAGAATTAGAAAAACAAGATAATTATTAGATTTAAACTGTTGTCCTGTTTTCTGATCATTAAAGATATATCTACGATACCAAAGGTAACTCTATTTTCCCAAAGATGCAGGAATTCAGTTCATCGAAATACCGCCAAAAATTCTAAATAGCAGGTGGCGTTTTATCAAGAATTGACTGTATGTTGCGTCCTGATTTCTTTTATGTGTTCATAAAAACCTTGCTCATGTACCCAGGTTTTACTGTGGACTTGAGAAAATTCTGAGGTCTTATTGGTTAACCCATCCACCCCTAAAGACACATGGATTGTTCTACACATTTGGACTGTTCTAAGTCAGTTGAGTTCATTGGGGTTGATGAGTTTAACAAGGGCATTCTCAGACTTATGAATATTGTTAACTTTTAAGTCAGGCAGATCCCGTGCTTCTCAGCTAAACAGAACTACAGTAAATCTTTGATGAGACAAACTTCAATATGTCCTTGATGTTTCCAGCTTTTGACAAAGTCCCAAATCATTTTGTTATTTGATGCTACTTATAAATATTTTATAATTCTAACTTTTTATGAGTAAAATATTTTAATGTTTCAAATTTTTGGGGGGGCTCATGTTGTAAAAACAACGAGAAATTCCTACAAATAATTTGAAGTCAAAATTAACATGAGATTGAAATCACTCCATGGTTATTCTTCTCCTTACCATAAACATGCGATGTTTAATTTCACAAAACTTAAGTTAATTTTAGTACTTTTAACTAATTATAATGACTGTATATGTCTTAAATGGTTTTGAAGCGGTCATATACACCTTGTAAACCTCTGAAACCAAAAATGTATGGTTCTCAATTACCATCCATGAATAGAAGTCTCGATGTTTCAAACTTTTCTAGGTGGTCTCTTGAACTTCCACTTATCAAAGTTTTACTGTACTTACTTTTGACTCATCTGTGGTATAAACTGAACCTGTAAATTGGCACTGGTTGATGTCATGAGACAGAACAAGTTACCTCCCTTGAAAAATCTCTAGTTGCATATTTGATCTAGCTTTTGTGTATAAAGATGTAACATAGAATATTTCATTTGTATGGAAATATTTTGAATTTATCATGTAAACCAAAAACTAAGCAAAAAATTCATCAACATATAAAAATTAAAAAGTAAAAAAAAGATACTAATAATAAATAAATTATTATATGCCATGACAATTGTGTTTAGAGGTTAGTACATGTAAAAGGTAATTGTTAATGTGAATACTAATACTAATTACCTATGTAACTATCACAATCATAAAAACAAAAATTTAGTGAGACATTCTTTGTCTCCTAACTGCATTTGTATATCTTGTTCAATGCTCTCAATCATTCGTTGTGATTTTCTATTTAATTGTGAAGGAACTTGGACTTTTGGCAATTTGAACACTGTTGCTTGGGAATCTGATGCTGCTGCTGCAGTATTGTTATCGACATATTTTGCTGCAGAAGTACCGGTTTCTGCTTTGTCAGCTTTACATAGTGAAGCTTTTCTTTGATAAAATTCTATGAGAGCTTCCTCTTTCTGCTGCTGTATCTCTAACATTTTCAGACTTGCATCATTTTCATTATCTGGCAACAATAAGTCCGTTTCTGGGACACTCCCTGTTTTCAAAACCCCACATGAATTCAGCACCAATGTATATTCTGCGGGTTGATTTTCGATGCTCTTCCGTTTTGTTATTTCACTGTCATCCTGGCTACCCTGGTTAATTAGTTTACCTCTTCTGTGGTCTGCTCTTTCATCATCACATGATTCTCCTGCATCGATTGCGTCTTCTTTTCCCCCACTATTTTTCTTACTGAGTTTTAACCCGTGAAGGTTAAACTTGAGACCCAGATTGAAGTTCTTTGTCACAGCTGTAAGATTGGGTAAAGGAAAAAGGGTACGTTTAGCTGGCCTGGGACTTCCTGCAGGAGAAGCTGATGTAGGACTGCCATGTTGTGACCTAGAGCGGGGTGATGAAGTGCCGAGTCCTTTAACTGAGTTTAAGTCCGGAGAGGATATATCTCTCGGTATATGAATGTTGGACAGTGTTTTCTCCTGTTGCTGATTGTGGATATCTTGTACTTCAGGATGAGCTCGTGTCTTCTTCCTACAAGTATATACAGGGAATAAACTCAGACTGAAAACAAGAGAAGCCTCATAATGAAACTGCCAGAAGTTGGTTCCGAGTTCCATTCAAGCTAAACCGAACTGGGAACCAGTCCCATTTAAGACAACAGAACTAAGAACCAGTTCCGAGTTCTGTTTAAGACAAACGGAACTGGGAACCAGTCCCATTTAAGATAACAGAACTAAGAACCAGTTCCGAGTTCTGTTTAAGACAAACGGAACTGGGAACCAGTCCCATTTAAGATAACAGAACTAAGAACCAGTTCCTAGTTCTGTTTAAGACAAACGGATCTGGGAACCAGTTTCATTTAAGATAACAGAACAAAGAACCAGTTCCGAGCTCTGTTTAAGACAAACGGAACTGGGAACCAGTCCCATTTAAGACAACAGAACTAAGAACCAGTTTCGAGTTCTGTTTAAGACAAACGGAACTAGGAACCAGTCCCATTTAAGATAACAGAACTTAGAACCAGTTCCAAGTTCTGTTTAAGACAAACGGAACTGGGAACCAGTTTCATTTAAGATAACAGAACTAAGAACCAGTTCCGAGTTCTGTTTAAGATAACAGAACTAAAAACCAGTTCCGAGTTCTGTTTAAGACAAACGGAACTAGGAACCAGTCCTATTTAAGATAACAGATCTAAGAACCAGTTCCGAGTTCTGTTTAAGATAACAGAACTAAAAACCAGTTCAGAGTTCTTTTTAAGACAAACGGAACTAGGAACCAGTCCTATTTAAGATAACAGAACTAAGAACCAGTTCCGAGTTCTGTTTAAGATAACAGAACTAAAAACCAGTTCTGTATAGCGTAAATGGAACTGGGAACTTATTGCTAGTTCCGTTTAGCTTGAACAGAATTGGTAGCTGGTCCCTAGTTTCATTTATCTTAAACAGAACTGGGAACTGGTTCCTAGTTGCATTTTTCTTAAATAACAGAACTAAAAACCAGTTGCATTCTGTTTTCTTAAACGGACCTGGTAACTCAGAACCAACTTTAGGCTCCCCATATTGATGTAACAAATAGACAGGATGTTACATGTCACACACACAAACTTACATACATCAACTTAAAGATTCAATATTATCACTTAGATAGAAAATAATATGGGTCTTAACTGTATAGCGTAAAACAAACTGGGGATAATTGCTATTACAGTGAACAGAAATGGTAGCTGACCCTTTGGTTGAAACAAAAAACTGGTTCCACATTTTTCTGGAACTGGTAACAGAACTAGGCTCTTTGCCTGTAACCCTTGAGTGGCCTTTATAGACAACAAACTTTGAACTTAAAGATTCAATATTATCACTTTGTAAAATAATATGGGTCTATTAATCTCACCTGTCCTTTTTGATAAAGGCCACTTCTATCCATCTTTGCTCCAACTTCAAAGATTGTAGTTGTAGAAGATTTATCTCACCTTCTTGAGCTGCAGCAAAAAAATTTCTTGAGCTGCAGCAAAAGCCTGGTATATTGCTCTCATATTTTCTGAAATTAATCCAATGTAAACAATCAATTTCATTCTAATTTTCCCAGTGTAATATCAGTATCTTATCTGGACAATTTTCTACATGTAAACAGAACTGGGACGGCTTTATCAAGAAGACGTAAGTCCTAAGTCTTAAGATGACTGACAGTAAGACAAAACTTGGGACCTTTTTATCAAACTTACAGCAACCCCTAAGTCTTAAGCATAATTGCATATTTTGAAATTAGACAGTTTATAAATACTTTTACCTGCTCCATTTACAAAGACACATTATAACATACAACAACAGTTTGGGTCTTCACATTGCCTCCTGCTAGTTATTATGACAGAAGCTGATTTGGTTTTAAGCTACAAGTCCTAATGCAGTCGCAATTTTTAAGTGTGTTCCTAAGACAAAGTCTGTCAAAGTCGCATTTTCCATGTGAGTAAGAAAGTCTGTCAAAGTCGCATTTTCATTAGTCAAACATTTCACATCTACGAGAGGTCATCCACACGTGACTCCACAGTGTATTGTGTTAGATCCTCTACACAACATATCAGAATATCGGAGCGGTGACAGATTGGTTCTTAATTAGATTGTTTTACCCATAGACTATGATGCAATGTCATGCATTCTTCGATCAAAATTTGATTTAAGGACTTTACTATTTCAAGTTTATGAACTTTTGACATTTAGTAAATACCTGACTTGATTTTTTTTTCATCAATTGGCAATGTGGCAAGTGAAAGATGAAGTTCCAAAACTAACAACTAATGCTTTCAACTTTTGTTGCTGCAATGAAGGTTCTGTTATACATGTACCAAAACTGGATGACATTTTTAATCTCATAAACAAATTTCTTAAAATCACATTGGTTTGTTTCATCCATGTTTTGTTTTTTACTCACATGGAAATGTCACAATTTATAACTGCAGTACCCCAGATCAGGACCTGCATTATGTACTGAGACCAATGAGGGTTCTCTCATGCATACGTGCCATATTTTTGGAGGTCATTCTGGGATTTTTTCTGGGGCAAATATCACAAAATTCTGGGACACTTTCTGGGACATATTTAAATTCACTTTTCAGGTGTTAAATAAATACAAAATTGTTTTCAATTCTTTATTTTACATGTTGCAAGCTTTTTCGCAGTGACTATTACACTTTTTTGAACATGAACTGGTAGCATATTGCTGAAATGTTACATTTACATGACATTATGCCATGATCATGTATAATATCATTGTTGAGTCTTCTGAGGCAGTCTTTTTACATGTGTATTAAGGCATACATGTGACAGAAATCAGTTCAACTGATATGCCACAACTGGAGATTTTTAATCTTTTAGCTAGAAATTTTTAATCAAAGTTTTTATAACTTCTGAATGTTTTCCTTGTTTTGTTTAATTACTTAGCCAACTGCATGCCTTTTTAATATGTATTGTATGAATTTTGCAAGTTTATACATGTACCAGTTGAATAATACATAACATCTTTGTTTATGATTAAAAAAAAAATTAAGTTTCCATAATCTAAATACCAGTCCAGTCCGGTTCCGTTTATACTACTTCCGGAAGTACATCTACCATTACATGTGCTTTGTGACAATTCAGACCTTGAGATAAATGCTTTGCATGTTTGATTATAAATAAAATAGTAATTTTTTGGTTATTTTGTTGTTGTTGTTGAAGTACAATATAAATGTCTTCTGAGATCGTAAGATGTTGTAATAACTATTCCTGATGGCTGGTATCATGCTTCTAATCATCGATAATCCATGCGTATGTTGTGACATACACACTCTCATATACTTAGCCTAGTCTTGTCACCAATTAACTGCCAATCAGTGGACGAGACGACTATATAAACATTATTAACACCCTCAATAATTAATATGCCCATTGGCTATTTCCCTGTAAAAGTGTCAACAAGTTGATAATAGGACGTTTGCTAATTAGTAATTATGAGGACTTTGAGACTTCATGTGGGCAAAATTGTGGAACAGTTGGAATCTGGGACCGAATCAAATTTTACAGAAAAATCAGTGTCCCGCCGGGATGTATGGCATGTATGCTCATGTGACCTCTGTTTTATATCTTTGCTTAAGGAAAGGAACATAAATTCTGTGTCTAAAAGATATATAAACTGTCAAAATGGATTTTTTTGTATTTAAATTTTCAAATAAAATGTTTTAAAAAAATCCAAGTTGAATAAAAAACTTGTTTGTAAAGTTGTACTTGTGAAAAGAAATCAATGTGAATAATGGGTGATTAAACAATTGTATTCTTACATAGATGGGTGATTAAACAATTGTATTCTTACATAGATGGGTGATTAAACAATTGTATTCTTACATAGATGGGTGATTAAACATTTGTATTCTTACATAGATGGGTGATTAAACAATTGTATTCTTACATAGATGGGTGATTAAACAATTGTATTCTTACATTGTGATTAAACAATTGTATTCTTACATAGATGGGTGATTAAACATTTGTATTCTTACATAGATGGGTGATTAAACAATTGTATTCTTACATAGATGGGTGATTAAACAATTGTATTCTTATATAGATGGGTGATTAAACAAGTGTATTCTTATATAGATGGGTGACTAAACAATTGTATTCTTACATAGATAGGTGATTATACAATTGTATTCTTACATACATGGGTGATTAAACATTTGTATTCTTATATAGATAGGTTATTAAACAATTATATTCTTACATAGATGGGTGATTATACAATTGTATTCTTACATAGATGGCAGGAATATCAATTGTCAGCATATTTCATTCATTCGAGGCATTATATATGTATATCATTTCAGCATTTTTTTTCTTATCGCAGGATATTTGTTTCTTTTTATCAAAATAACAGGCTGTTTGCAATTAAAAGTGGTAAGTAGGATCTGGATTTGAACCTATAACCTCCTTTCTGTGGGACAAATACTCCACTACTAAACACCCTGAAGTGATATCTTTTTTTAATGTAATGACCATTATACTCACCCCTTTCTTCTTCTTGACTCCGTACTTTGATCACCATGTTGTTAAACAAACGAAATCTTGGTATCCGAAATGTGTGAAAAAATCCTTCCTCGGCATAATGACGGTAATGTAATCGAAGACAGAGAAACTTTGGTTTAAATATGGCTGCTTCTGCTCCTGTAATGCATGGCCATAATTTCTGTTCATTTTTTTGATTAAAATTTATTTTTGGACTGAACTAATTTCTATAACTACCGATATAACTAATATCTAATATGAATAACATTTGTAAGGTAATGACTTGAAAGTGAGCACAGATCCTTGTTTTAGAAATGCGGGAAATAGCATTCACTGGGTCCTGTCCCACAAAATGAGGTCACAGTTTAATTGTGACATCAAATATTTCATACACAGGCACAACTGGCAAAACTTTGACCAGACGAAGTCCCCTAAACATTTGATTTGAATGTGTTTTTGTGATGAGTGACTAGTGAAGCATCAGACTGATGATTTAAAAATGGACATTTAACATTTGACGAAGGTTTTTGGATCGTAGGTATGTACAGATAATTTTCTACCTCCTTACCGTAAAGAGCTCGCTACACTCATTTATTAATACAAAGTAAGAATTAAAACAAAAGTTTGTTGATGAGAGTATAAATCAGTAGTGATTTAAGCAGACATGTTGATCTACAGTTTGTCTATGCAGATTTGAGGATAGAAAATTAAGTTATTTGATATAAGTATTTTGAAAATCAGACAGACAGATAAAACAAAACATAAAAATACACTGACAGGAATGGAAAAACATTGACGCATAGAAAATCAGTGATGTTCTACTAAACACATAACATTTGATTGTTATTTAGTTATCAATGACTTCATTTTACCTACCAATCTCAATCATTTCAATGTCCTCTAAAAATATCCTCTGATACTGTACAAAGTCCTCCTCCTCATCTAAGTACCAAGCTACATAGACTGCCCTTTGACTCAACAGTAAAATGATGTCCATATCTTGTCTATCCTCATCCCCAGTACTGTAAAAGTAATACCTCATTTTTACCGGATATCAGACTGTTAACTTGTTGACCCCCGTAGTCACATTTAGACTCACCCAAATCAATAAACAGTATGGTCTACTGTCATTGTTCAGGAGTGAACAAATTGCATGTAAAATTATTATAAAATTATGAATCTGAATCATTCACCCCTGAATTCTGAGAGTGGATTTAATCATTCTTAGAAATGGACAGGTCCAAATGTAACAGCAGGGGTTGATGAGTTAAAAAGAATTATCTTATTGGTATGAATTCTGTGTACCTGAAGACTTTTGCCCCAATTTAATTTTTGCCATTTTTGACTTTAGAGGACGAGGAGAATTTAATATGAAAATACAATTTTCAAGCTAAATGATTGAAACATGGACATGTATGCCGTCAATGAGACTATGGTGATTAAGGGCAAATTTTAAAGATGAGGCGAATATGTTTTCTGTCATAAAAGTGGAAAAATAACCAAGGGCAAATATTTCCAGGTATACAGGTAGGTCTAGACTGTTTTTCTTTTTCGGAAAATCAGCCACAGTTTATTTTTATTTATTTATATTTTTTGTTAATTTTTTTTTATTTTTGTTCTGTTTCAATTTCAATTTTATTTTTCAACTTTGAGTTACTTCCCTTTCTTGCATTTTCGGTAACAAAAATTAGAGTTATCTTCCTTATATTAACACTGCATTGGGAGAAACAGAGGTAAAACATATCTATGACATGAAAGTAGAATGAATTCAGTATCAACAAAGGAGAAGCTTTTGTATAATAATTGATAAGATAGTCAGCATTAGTGATAACCCACAGTTGTATGTGTTGATAACTGATAATAACATGGTCAGCATAAGTGATAGCTCAAAGATGTATGTGTTGATAACTGATAATAACATGGTCAGCATAAGTGATAGCCCAAAGATGTATGTGTTGATAACTGATAATAACATGGTCAGCATAAGTGATAGCCCAAAGATGTATGTGTTGATAACTGATAATAACATGGTCAGCATAAGTGATAGCCCAAAGATGTATGTGTTGATAACTGATAATAACATGGTCAGCATAAGTGATAGCCCAAAGATGTATGTGTTGATAACTGATAATAACAGGGTCAGCAAAAGTGATAGCCCAAAGATGTATGTGTTGATAACTGATAATAACATGGTCAGCATAAGTGATAGCCCAAAGATGTATGTGTTGATAACTGATAATAACAGGGTCAGCATAAGTGATAGCCCAAAGATGTATGTGTTGATAACTGATAATAACATGGTCAGCATAAGTGATAGCCCAAAGATGTATGTGTTGATAACTGATAATAACATGGTCAGCATAAGTGATAGCCTAAAGATGTATGTGTTGATAACTGATGATAACTTGGCAGCAGAAGTAATAACCCACATTTGTATGTGTTGATAACTGATAATAACATATTTAAAGTTATTCTGATTGGTCAGTCTTCTGTTACTCTGATATGTCAGTCTTCTGTTACTCTGATTGGTTAGTTAACACACACAGTATGTCTTGTATTATGTATGAAAAGTTCAATTCATTTGAGCCTTTGCCACAGTTCAGATTAAACTTCTTAATCTCAATGCAAAATTGTTTCCATTCATTGGTAAAAAATGATATTGGATACCATAAGGATAATCTTTTATTATTCAATTTAACAGTTCATGTCACAAAGACGATTTCTTCCAAGGAGTGCTAAAACAGATTCATGATATAATGACAAAAATCATATGTACAATTTGTTTTATTAAAATTTGATCTTACTGGGGCATGTGGCATTATTTATATGAGTTAAACAGTGTTGATAAATATTTTATATTTGTTCTAGCTGGTGATTTAGAATATAATTGTGTTACTTAAACTCATAACAACTTAAACAAACTTGAAAATGTACTTACAGTGAGTAGCATTTATACTCTTATTAAGCTATGCCTGGAATAAAATTGAATTGTACTTACACTTTTACTTAGTTGTACTTGCACTTTTACTTAGTTGTACTTGCACTTTTACTTAGTTGTACTTACACTTTTACTGAGTTGTACTTACACTTTTACTTAGTTGTACTTACACTTTTACTGAGTTGTACTTATACTTTTACTTAGTTGTATTTGCACTTTTACTTAGTTGTACTTACACTTTTACTTAGTTGTACTTATACTTTTACTTAGTTGTACTTACACTTTTACTTAGTTGTACTTATACTTTTACTTAATTGTACTTACACTTTTACTTAGTTGTACTTACACTTTTTACTTACACTTTTTGTACTTACACTTTTACTTACACTTTTACTTAGTTGTACTTACACTTTTACTTAGTTGTACTTACACTTTTACTTTTACTCAGTTGTACTTACACTTTTACTGAGTTGTACTTACACTTTTACTTAGTTGTACTTACACTTTTACTTAGTTGTACTTACACTTTTACTTAGTTGTATTTGCACATACGTTCAGCATATCATAGTCAAATTTAATGGTCAAATATCATATAAGGGTTTTCTAAACCCTTTCTTGACCTGGACGAGATTAAATTTTAGATAAAAAAGCACAGGGACAATAAAAATACAGTAGAATCTGGCATAAGGGACCACCTTATATTTCAAACCATAAATTTCCAGTCTCCTGATTAATAATTTAATAATGGACTTCACTTAAGAGACCACCCTCAATAATCAGACCTAGGCGAGTCTGTCTGTAAGGTGGTCTTAATAGTGAGGTTTCACTGTATCACTGGCAAGACTAACCATTCCTACCTATCACCGTAACTACCTTTTCCAATAAAGCCAGTCTGAATGGACAAGTGAGTAGAATCATCCATATGATAATCAAAAGGTTTACCCCCTCCCATCTTATGTGAATCGGACAATTCCAACTCATTTATACTCAAAAATATTATACTCATATTTACACTAGGCTATATCTCTATTTACACTAAAAGGCACAAAATATCATACTCAAATATTATACTCATACTAGGTTGTACCTCTACTAATACTCAGAGCTATACCTCCAAGATTATACCTATACTTACACTTGGCTGTAACTCTACTCATACTCAGAAAGCTACACTTCTAAGATTATACCTACACTAGTTTGTTCTCTACTTATACTCAGCACTATACTTACATGCAATTATACTCACATCTCCACTGGTTTGGTCCTGTACTTATACTCAGCACTATACTTACATTTCCACTAGTTTGGTCCTGTACTTATACTCAACACTATACTTATATGTAATTATATTCACATCTCCACTGGTTTGGTCCTCTACTTACACTCAGCACGATACTTACATTTCCACTGGTTTGGTACTGTACTTATACTCAGCACTATACTTACATGCAATTATACTCACATCTCCACTGGTTTGGTCCTCTACTTACACTCAGCATTATACTCACATCTCCACTGGTTTGGTCCTCTACTTGTACTCAGCATTATACTTACATGTACATGTAATTATACTCATACTTACACTGGGTCAGCATTGATGAGACTCCAACCTCCCATACACTGTTCTGGTTCCACTACAAGCATCTTTTTGCAGTCCTCTATTAACATCCTCAAATTTTCCTCTTTTTCTAACAGCTCATTGTTATCCTCTTCCTCCTCTTGTTCCATTTTTGAGCTACTCATCATTAACAGTTCATCATTGACCACTTGACCAAGGGTCAAATCTATTGAAGCCTGTCTGTTGCTGTCTTTAAATCTCAAGTAATATCTGTAAAAGAGTTAAAAAAAGTAACAATCAGAAACCATGAAAATGTTAGGTATCCATAGTGATGTGCCAAAATTGATGCAATTTTTTATATTTCTCTGTGCAATTAATATAAATTCACAATTTGTGAAAACATTCATGTAAAGTCAAAACAAATCTGACAAAATTTATACCAAAAATCTCAGTTTCCTTGTTTATTTGCTCGGAATGTTCAGATATTTTATTTCCAAGATTCAGTAATTTCGACAAAAGTATTTTCTTTGTGTCACCATTTCCTACATACACATGTTAAAAAGAAAGATTAAAAGTTTGAATCCTGCAAAACTAATCAGTATCGTAAAATAAAACTACATTGTATTGAAATTTATAACAAAACAAACACAGAAATTTCAAAACATGAATGGTTAATAGGGGAAACTGCAACTGAACAGGAAATGACTTTGTTGTAGCTTTCAGAATTTCAAGATATAAAATACATTTATCATGTTTATTATACCATTAGTGTCTTTTACTTAATTAAAAGTTCAACTTTAAAACTTGCTGTATTTTAAGAATTAGCCTAAAATTTCCCTATAAAGGAGCACAATAGTTGGGGAGACTATTTCCCTGAAGGTAACATTATGTGCTAGTCAATCAGAGCATTTCTAACTTCACAGTCACTCACTGGTAATTTTGTTCATTTTGGAGGTTTGAGTTATCAGAATGTGACCATACATTAATAATTCTGTTAGGTTTTGGCTTCAAAATCTGATAAAAATATAACAGTGCAGATCAGTCTAGTCACTAGACCAAAAAAAAGGGGGGTGGGTAACCTTCCAGTAGATCAATTAGTTCTTCATTCTAATCATCCAGGTATTTCTTTAACCAGTGTGAAGCTGTGCCTAAAATACTCTTTTGAATCAATAGCCTAAACATAATTGAAAAAATTATTCCATTATATAATCAGTAATAAGACAAGAGATCTCAGAGGGATCTTGGACCCCACCATGGAATGTTCTATGTCTGATCTATGACAGACAACTCTTTTCTCTTCTTTTGTGTCTCAACATTAATTTGAACTTAAATCCATATTTCTGTGAAATACTTTTTTCACAAAATTATAGCAAAACTGAACTTGAACTGAACATATTACATTTTCAGAGAGAATGGAATTCAACATGGCCGACAGGTGTCCATCTTGGATTTGATCTCTCTGAAAATGTAATATGCACATCTTCACCTCAAGGGAAAGACCTCAAACTTCAAAGGCAACCCTCATGTCAAATTTCAATAAGATCCCTATAGTACTTTTTAAGATATAAAAAGGTAACAAACTTCCTTTGGTCAAAATCCAAGATGGCAGCCTTATCCATATTGGATTCTGATCTATCTCAAGATGAAATATGACCAACTAGACCTAAAAGGGTAACTTCATGTCAAATGTTAACAAGATCACTTACTTACTGAGAAATAGGGGTAACATACTTCCATTGTCAAAATCCAAAATGGCTGTCTGCAGATTGTTGATGTCATGCAGATTGTTAATGCTATGCAGATTATTGATGTCATGCAGATTGTTGATGCAGTGCAGATTGTTGATGCTGTGTATATTGTTACTGTTGTGCAGATTTTGATGCTATGCAGATTATTGATGTCATGCAGATTGTAGATGCTATGCAGATTGTTGAAGCTGTGCAGTTGCTGATGCTGTGTAGATTGTTAACACTGTGTAATTTGTTTATGCTGTGCAGATTGCTGACACTGTGCAAATTGTTAACACTGTGCAGATTGTTGATGCTAACTGTTAATGGTATGCAGCATGTTGACACTGTGCAGACTGCTAACACTGTGCAGATTGTTAACACTGTAGATTGTAGATACTGTGCAGATTGTTAATGCTATGCAGATTATTGACACAGTAAAACTGCTAACACTGCAGATTGTTAACACTGTAGATACTGTGTAGATTGTTAATGCTATGCAAACTGCTGTTAACACTGTATAGATTGTTAATGTTGTGTAGATTTCTGATACTGTGCAGACTGTAACCATTTGGATATCGTTGACACTATGGAGATTTTTAATGATGTGTAGATTGTTGATACTGTGCAGATTGATGTTGTGCAGACTGTAAATGCTGTGCACATTGTTAACAGATCGTTAATGCTGTGTAGATTGTTGATACTTTGTAAATTATTAATGCTGTGCAGATTGTTGATGCTGTTCAGTTTTTTATGCTATGCAGATTTTGATGCTATGCAGATTACTGATGTCATGCAGATTGTTGATGTTGTGCAGATTGTTAATGCTGTGCAGATTGTTGGTGCTGTGTAGATTGTTGATGCTGTGTAGATTGTTGGTGCTGTGCAGATTGTTGGTGCTGTACAGATTGTTAATGCTGTATAGATTGTTGATGCTGTGTAGATTGTTGGTGCTGTGCAGATTGTTAATGCTGTACAGATTGTTAATGCTGTGCAGATTGTTGATGCTGTGCAGATTGTTGGTGCTGTGCAGATTGTTAATGCTGTGCAGATTGTTAATGCTGTGCAGATTGGTAATGCTGTGCAGATTGTTAATGATGTGCAGATTGTTGGTGTTGTGCAGATTGTTAATGCTGTGCAGATTGTTAATGCTGTGCAGATTGTTGGTGCTGTGTAGATTGTTGGTGCTGTGCAGATTGTTGATGCTGTGCAGATTGTTGATGCTGTGTAGATTGTTGGTGCTGTGCAGATTGTTAATGCTGTGCAGATTGTTGATGCTGTGTAGATTGTTGATGCTGTGCAGATTGTTAATGCTGTGCAGATTGTTGATGCTGTGTAGATTCTTGGTGCTGTGCAGATTGTTAATGCTGTGCAGATTGTTGGTGCTGTGTAGATTGTTGGTGCTGTGCAGATTGTTAATGCTGTGTAGATTGTTGGTGCTGTGCAGATTGTTAATGCTGTGCAGGTTGTTGATGCTGTGTAGATTGTTGGTGCTGTGCAGATTGTTAATGCTATGCAGATTGTTGGTGCTGTGTAGATTGTTGGTGCTGTGCAGATTGTTGATGCTGTGTAGATTGTTGGTGCTGTGCAGATTGTTAATGCTGTGCAGATTGTTGGTGCTGTGCAGATTGTTAATGCTGTGCAGATTGTTGATGCTGTGTAGATTGTTTGTGCTGTGCAGATTGTAAATGTTGTGCAGATTGTTGGTGCTGTGTAGATTGTTGATGCTGTGCAGATTATTAATGCTGTGCAGATTGTTCAGATAATTATCAGTTGATATCACTTATGATCACCTGTTGGCAGAGTTGACTCCATCTTTCATCATTCCTGTTAGTTTCCTCTCTCCAGTTCTGGTGAAGTCTCCCTGAAGCAAAGGGGGGAAAAAGTTGATCTTTATAGAAAATTCCTAATAAATCATCTGTAAGACTACAAGAGAACCACACACTGCAATGTTCATCTGGGTATATGAATTAATTGTGTCAAGACTATTAGAAATAAATTTGCTTTTGTAAATAATATTTGCTGGCTCAAATGTTGTTCTGGTCTAGGATCAGCAGCTGCCTAGGATCAGTAGCTGCCTAGGATCGGTAGCTGCCGAGGACCAGTAGCTGCCTAGGACCAGTAGCTGCCTAGGATCAGTAGCTGCCTAGGACCAGCAGCTGCCTAGGACCAGCAGCTGTCTAGGATCAGTAGCTGCCTAGGACCAGTAGCTGCCTAGGATCAGTAGCTGTCAAGGATCAGTAGCTGCCTAGGATCAGCAGCTGCCTAGGACCAGCAGTCCTGGTGTGATTTTGTCTTTAGTATGTACCGCGACATTTATTAAAAAGATGACTGATTTTAAAAATCTCACAAAATCATTCTATATAGTAGAAATAATGCAATAGCTGGCTACTGGTCCTAGCTACTTCTGATCTTTAACCAGTGTGGATATTTACATATATAATGACTGAAGAACTTTAAAATACTTTACTGGTCACCACATTGGATCCCTCTCTTATGAAGTAAAAAAAGAATAACAATAAGACTTGATGAAGATATAATTTTTTCACTAGTCCTACTGTATATGTTTAAAATAAATTTAGAATATAGAATTTAAACTTTTTATTTCCTCCTAACTATATCGTACTAAATGTCGCTGACAAAGAGGAAAAGTACATATTACATGTAAATACCAGTGTTAACAATGTCACAAAATGTCAGACAAATTACTGACAAAAGGTGTAGTGTTTTCTCATATCATTGTCGCACGTAGATGTTTCCCCTTGAGTTTTTAATTTAAAGGTCAAAGTTAATTTTTTTTTGGGGGGGGGGGTTAAATATTACCATTATATCTGAAATAATCCTGAAGCAATACTCATTGATAATGGGGTATTTCTACACAATAATCCTGTAGCAATACTTAGTTGATAATGGGGTATTTCTTTACAATAATCCTGTAGCAATACTTAGTTGATAATGGGGGTATTTCTTTACAATAATCCTGTAGCAATACTTAGTTGATAATGGAGTATTACTTTACAATAATCCTGTAGCAATACTTAGTTGATGATGGAGTATTACTTTACAATAATCCTGTAGCAATACTTAGTTGATAATGGAGTATTACTTTACAATAATCCTGTAGCAATACTTAGTTGATAATGGAGTATTACTTTACAATAATCCTGTAGCAATACTTAGTTGATAATGGGGTATTACTTTACAATAATCCTGTAGCAATACTTATTGATAATGGGGGTATTTCTTTACAATAATCCTGTAGCAATACTTAGTTGATAATGGGGGTATTTCTTTACAATAATCCTGTAGCAATACTTAGTTGATAATGGAGTATTACTTTACAATAATCCTGTAGCAATACTTATTGATAATGGGGGTATTTCTTTACAATAATCCTGTAGCAATACTTATTGATAATGGGGGTATTTCTTTACAACAATCCTGTAGCAATACTTATTTATAATGGAGTATTACTTTACAATAATCCTGTAGCAATACTTATTTATAATGGAGGTATTTCTTTACAATACTCTTACATAAGTATCGACATCTGATGAGGTTGACACCCTGATGTATCTACCCCAGGGAAGTGATATTCAGAGGCCATTAACCAAGGTAAATATAACATTTTTCTGGGATATTTGGCTAATTCAAATTACAAAAATATGAAAAGTAACAATTATATCAGTTACTTGGAATGATTA
Organism: Atrina japonica; assembly: GCA_030159075.1. Lineage (NCBI taxonomy): Eukaryota > Metazoa > Mollusca > Bivalvia > Pterioida > Pinnidae > Atrina > Atrina japonica. The sequence continues at coordinate 471,234 of BROG01000398.1, read as the reverse complement.
TATCAGTAAAAGGTGTCATTACTATTATGATGTAACATGTACCAGTTGTTGGATTACGATGTCATTCCTACTATGACATCACATTTACTAGCTGCTGGATTATGATGACATTCCTACTACCAGTTGTTGGATTATGACATCATTCCTACTATGACATCACATGTACCAGTTGTTGGATTACAATGTTATTCCTACTATGACATCACATTTACTAGCTGTTGGATTACGATGACATTTCTACTATGACGTCACATGTACTAGTTGTTGGATTATGACATCATTTCTACTATGACATCACATGTACTAGTTGTTGGATTATGCCATTCCTACAATGACATCAGATGTGCTACCTGTTGGATTATGATGTCATTCCTACTATGACGTCACATGTACTTAGTTGTTGGATTACGATGTCATTCCTACTATGACATCACATGTACTAGTTGTTGGATTACGCTATTCCTATTACACATCCTCCCAGATACTGTAGTAAAACATGGACCCAAAGAAGAGAAACATACAAATGTATCACTTTTGTAAAAATATTAAACTATTTCTAATGATAATAATAATGGGTGTATCTGAATAATCTGGAAAAGTTTATTTTTACGAACACTAAGCTCAGGTGAGCTAACAAGTTTTCTCTTTTACACAATTAAAATTGAAATGATCCAATTTTAATTTGCATGTGATTCTGATTCAATTATTTGATACAGTATACCAGGATATATTTGCTATTTTCACCTCATCTTAAATTTAGGGCCAGTGATTTCCCACAATTGCAAAATCGCAGGCAGAATCAGAGAATCGGCAATCTGAAACGGAATTTGAACAAAGGGGAATAACTCCAAAACTATGGATGGTACATTGTTTGACAGTGATGAGATCCTCTTAACCTAACGTCATTTCTTTTTAATTATTGATAATGTATCCGAAGACCTATGTTTATGTCATCATATCAAAATCTTTAAAACAACCTTTCTTTATGCATTAAAAATAAAAATCTGAAGTTCATATTCTAATGTCTAAAATTAAACTTGAAAATGTATGGTTACAGTTTTTAATAAAATTCAGTTCAAGTTTGGTATTTTCTATACAGTTTAAGTTCAGTTGACCCTTATTCAAACCCATTGGAAAATAGACTGATCTCAGACCAGGAAAACTATACTATTTTATACTTACATTTAAAAGTGTTTGACAATATCGTTGTACAATATTGGGTAAGCTAATTAGGGGGAACTTTTTTTTTCAAAGAAACGAGTTCACTTTGAATGAAAATTTTCAAAGTTCAAGGGTTCTAAAATAAAGCTTTGGTTTTCATTAAGAGTTCATTTAACTCATCAACCCCTGAAAAACAATGGACTCTTCTATAAATGAATGACTTAGACTAGTCCAAATATGTCTTTAGGGATAAATGGATTAAAGAAAAGTCTTTGATGCACTATGTACAAGGCTGATTTTAAAATTTGATAGTCGGTGCACCAGGAAATCTTGCGTATAAAATGACAATAAATTACCATGGATCATACCGTTTGTATCAAGAATGTGTAGCCTGAGTGCAAAAATGATTTAGATATGGCCTGGACAAATATGATCAACAAAGGGGAATAACTCCAAAACTATGGATGGTACCTGCGCAATTTTTGCATGCAACATCTAAGGGCAAAAATGCCAAATATGAAACAGGACAACCATTTGCTGGTATGCAATCTGTTGTATTTCTTTATTGTTTCGCTTCATCCATAATGAGAAAACTCAGTTAAAGTCTGTAATCCAACACAGGAATATTTGGTATATAAATAATACTGAATATCTCTATCCATTGTATACAGGCTTATTTTTGCCCTATTACACCTGCTAACAGTTTCGCCCTGTTTTAAATTTTCCCAGACTCGATACTATTCTAATCGTAGATATAATTTGATTTTATCTTTGTTTAACAATTAATACTTGTACATGTGTACTTTCTGCGTGTTCACTTTAATGTTTTTTATTTAAAAAAAAATAAATAAAATTGTGTATATTGTTTAAAATAAAATAGATAACAGATATTCTTTATAATTATTAAAATAGACAACATTTTGAATTCGTCCACTGATGATGAGGGCGTAGGGGTGAAAATAAAACGAGTGAAAATAGATACTCTCTATAATTATTAAAATAGACAACATTTTGAATTCACCCACTGATGATGAGGGCGTAAGGGGCGAAAATAAAACGGGGTGAAAATAGATACTCTCTATAATTATTAAAATAGACAACATTCTGAATTTGCCCATTGATGATGAGGGCATAAGGGGCGAAAATAAAACATGGGTGAAAATTTCTCTGTATACAGTATGTCTGTATATTTTATGAATATGGTCATACCCCGCACTATTTAACTCCTTGACCCCTCAGGTCATATTTAGACACATCCAAATCAATAGATAGTAAACGATCAAATCTAATATAATGAATTAATATTGCACGTGAAATTTTGAAATGATTTATATTCAAAATCATCCACTCCAAAATTGGTAAAAATGGGTTAGTCCAAATGTGAATATAGGTGTCAATGATTTAAACATTTACAACATGTATTGACTGTCTCATCGTTAAGGACTTAGCATTAAATCATCAACCCTGAAGTCAATTTTGAAATTGTCAATATCAAAGAATAGTTAAGTCTACAGACATAATTCAGGGGTGTATGATTCCTCCATGGCCAAGTGGTTTGAGCATCGCGCTTTTAAAACATGAAGTCTCTCACTTCTGGTCAGCGCAGAATCAAGCCCTGTTGAAACTTAAGGTGATTTTTGTGAGAATGTTTGCCAGTTTACTTGCGAAAGGTTGGTGGTGTCTTCACGGGTACATTGTAGCCAGGTTATCTTCTCCATCATTATAGACTAGCCATCACCATATAACTGGGTTTGATTTTGATTTGATTTTTTGTTTTACGCCATACTCAACAATCTTTCAGTCATATGATGGCGTCCAGTTTTTATTGGTGGAGGAGAAACCCCGGTTACCCAGGTAAAGACCACCGACCTTCCGCAAGAAAACTGGCAAACTTTCCCACTTAATTCAAAATGACCCTAGCTGGATTCGAACCAGAGGTGAGAGGCCTTGTGATTTAAAGCTCAATGCTCTAACCACTCGGCCACGGAGGCCCCCCACCATATAACTGGGAAATTGTGATTGCGGTGTGAAACAACAATCAAAGTTCAAAAATATAAATTATTAAATCAAAGTACTGAAAGTACTGCAGTGGGTTGTTATTTTGGCAAAATAGCCATTGGATTCAAACTACTTCTATCTAACATATACGAAATGAAAATAAATCAAATTAATGTAGATCTTAAAACGAAAAAAAAACTTTAATTTTCAGCCACTAAATAAATTCAAAATTAACATTCTAAATTTTATTTGTTGTATCTTCTGCACCAACTTTAAATATTGTCTGTCATTCATTAACACTCATTTCAAAATAAAACATGAGCATTTATGGAGCCTACTTAAATTTAAACCAAACACGGCACTGAGAACAGGTAAAATAAATTTTTCATAGCAAAAAATGGCTGAGATTTAAAGCATATTTTAGGGCTTGTAATATTGAATTTAAGGCTTTACCGTAGTACATGAACATATACTCTGCCTAGACTAAATAAACAACCAAACAACATTCTCTATCTTGTATTAATTAATATAAATACCTGTACAGGGTGAAACAGACAGTTTACCCCATGTTTATTGTTAAATAAATAATTTTTCATCAACATACTTTGGGCCTAAAGTTGCGATGTAGCAAAACGATCTATCACCAATTTCACTTATAGACATCAACGCTCTTGGTAATGGATAAAATGTTTTCTTTTTCTGTTGAAGACATCATTTCTGTTTAAAATCCATTATGAACAGACCAATTACACAAGAAGTTTATATTTATACATCCCAATCTACATGTAATTGTGATTAACTTCAAAAGTTGTGTAAACACCCTAATTGTGATTAACTTCAAAAGTTGTGTAAACATCCGGCCATGGACATGGCTATTTCCCCCAACTTCCGTGGAAACGAGAACTGGAAATTGTAACATTCAATGATCGAGTTACCTCCCTTTGTGATATCAATACATACAGTATACAAGTGACCGTCAGCTGAAATTGAGCTGACACTGGTTATGTAAGGCACGTGGTCACCATATAGGGTGTATAAATAAATGGAATATACACGGGAATCTCATTAAGGCAGTTAATGTACAGCAATTAGTTAAACAAGTTAATTTGATAGTTTTCAAAATGGACAGGAACTTTCACGTGCCATTTGCATAACAAGCAATTCCTACTCAATGCAATCCCCTCTATTCTGCTTTTATTTTCATTTTCCCATGGACTAGAAAACATACATATTCTTGAGAGTTCAATATAAATTGATTTAGCTTCATGTTGGTATCAGCGATATGTAATTATTTCAATTTACATCACTGTATGCTTGAAGCTCGCTAGCAGTAAATATCAATATGATGAATGGCGGAGTAATATACTTAGGCTCAACATCACTGGAATCTTATATAGTGGAATTCCATATTTATAAATAGATTGATGACGTTTGGTTGAAACTAACTACAAATCGTATTGTATAATTTCGAAAGGCAGAAGTAAGTAGAATCATATGGCATTTCATTTAATTATTATTCAAACTAGATTTAATTTCATTTACACCAAAATATTTGATTTTTCTGTAAAAGTTGAATTCTTGAGTTGGACTATATTTTGCAAATGCAACCTCCATGACCTCTTCACTGCTAACAGGATAGCCTTCGTTGAAAAGTTGAAGTAAACATAATTAAATAACAACCCATAAAAATCGAAGTTTCACAATAATTTTACATGCAGTATGGACTTACATGTATTTATTATGACAGTAAACCATACTATTTATATATATAACTGAAAAATTTTGAATGCGGCATGAAACAACAATCAAAGTTCAAAAATATAAATGATTAAAAAATCAAAATTTCACAATAATTTTACATGAACTGGTTTATTATGACAGTAAAGCATACTATTTATTGATCTGGGTGGGTCTAAATGTTACCACAGGGGTTAATAAGTTAAGAAGTGACAGTCATTGACTGTTTGATTAAGATTTAAAACAGATATCCTATGTTACACCAGACATTTTACCTGACAGAGCCGTCACCAAAGCAGCATAGGTTTTTAATTTCCAGACAGCTTTTCACAAATGACATGATTAAGAAATGAGGACATATTCATGACATTGTAATGTGTTTGTATGGCTGTACAGATGTGTTTGTGTTCTACCGCCCTGTCACTTCATATAAGTAAACCATAACTAAGTAAACCGACACCTCTATATAGATTCAACGTGTGTAAACTGCAATAAGAATTCCTGACAGAATGAAGAACAGCATGAAAAGAAAACAATTTGCTGTACATGATAGTACCATGGTTATGATACACGGACATGATACATGCTCTATAAATCTACAGATACTTGCTGGGTATGCAGATTCACTGTCATACCTTTTATCTATTTTTGTAACAATATTTCTACCATAACATAAAACATGAAAAATCAGCTGATTAAACAGAAACACAGTTGTTTAAAGTTTTTCCGTTAATCACACATGGTTAACACACTCCACTCTCTACTTCTACGTGTGAATTTATGAAGATAAAATTTGTTTATAATCAGTATCACAAACATCAGTATTGTCAATATCAAAATGATCATATGCTATCACCAAGATGTATATAAAATGCTGTCACTTAAGTATATATAAAATATTGTCACCCAGGTATATATCAAGTATTGTCACCTAAGTATATATCATATCTTGTCACCTAGGTATATATCAAGTATTGTCACCTAGGTATATATCAAGTATTGTCACCCAGGTATATATCAAGTATTGTCACCTAGGTATATATCAAGTATTGTCACCTAGGTATATATCAAGTATTGTCACCTAGGTATATATCAAGTATTGTCACCCAGGTATATATCAAGTATTGTCACCTAGGTATATATCAAGTATTGTCACCTAGGTATATATCAAGTATTGTCACCTAGGTATATATCAAGTATTGTCACCTAAGTATATATCATATCTTGTCACCTAGGTATATATCAAGTATTGTCACCTAGGTATATATCATATCTTGTCACCAAGGTATATATCATATCTTGTCACCTAGGCATATATCAAGTACTGTCACCCAGGTATATATAAAGTATTGTCACCTAAGTATATATCATATCTTGTCACCTAGGTATATATCAAGTATTGTCACCTAGGTATATATCATATCTTGTCACCTAGGTATATATCAAGTATTGTCACCAAGGTATATATCATATCTTGTCACCTAGGCTTATATCAAGTATTGTCACCTAGGTACATGTATATATCAAATGTGATGTTCCGTATGTTATCTACAATGTCAAAAGTTATGAATCCTTGAAATATAGTTAAAATCAAATGATTTGTCAATAAGGCTGTCTGTGAAGTGAGGAAATCAGTTGAGTTAAGTATGAAGAAAAGCATATTATGTGTTAAGTAAATCTATCAAATGAGGTTAATTTGTTTAATAAGGTGATGCTTTTAAGGTGGGATGTTTAGTAAGGCAATCTCTTAAGTGAAGCTAACTATAAAGTGAGACAACCTCTAAAGTAAAGTGAACTGTTAAGTAAGGTAATTTCTTAAGTGAAGTTTACTATTTAGGGAGTCAATCTCTTATGTGAAGTTAACTGTTAAGTGAGAAAACCTCTAACATGAAGTTAAGAATTAAGTGAGGCAACCTTTTCAGTAAAGTTATCTATTAAGTGATGTAACCTCTTAAGTAAAGGTAACTATTTAGTGACAATCTCTTATGTGGAATTAATGGTTAAGAAAGGTAATATCTTATGTGGAATTAATGGTTAAGGAAGGCCATCTCTTATGTGGAATTAATGGTTAAGAAAGGTAATATCTTATGTGGAATTCATGGTTAAGGAAGGCCATCTCTTATGTGGAATTAATGGTTAAGGAAGGCCATCTCTTATGTGGAATTAATGGTTAAGGAAGGCCATCTCTTATGTGGAGTTAATGGTTAAGGAAGGCAATCTCTTATGTGGAATTAATGGTTAAGGAAGGCAATCTCTTATGTGGAATTAATGGTTAAGGAAGGCAATCTCTTATGTGGAATTAATGGTTAAGGAAGGCAATCTCTTATGTGGAATTAATGGTTAAGGAAGGCAATCTCTTATGTGGAATTAATGGTTAAGGAAGGTAATCTCTTATGTGGAATTAATGGTTAAGGAAGGCCATCTCTTATGTGGAATTAATGGTTAAGGAAGGTAATCTCTTATGTGGAATTAATGGTTAAGGAAGGCCATCTCTTATGTGGAATTAATGGTTAAGGAAGGCCATCTCTTATGTGGAATTAATGGTTAAGAAAGGTAATATCTTATGTGGAGTTAATGGTTAAGAAAGGCAATTTCTCTTGTGGAGTCAATGTTTAAAAAAGCAAATCTCTCATGTGGAGTTACATGTAACTGTTAAGTGATGTCTCTTGAGTGTGAAGATGATGGTTAAGTGAGATGGTGTGTTAAGTAAGGAAGTCTCTTAGATAATGATATCTATGAAGTGAGGTCTTTCTATATCTACGTGTTTCTCTGTATATTTATGATTGATAACTGTTAGATATTAAGCTCCTGTGACAACAGATCTCTTTATGTTTCTTTACAACAACACAAATATTCATACATATTTTTATACAAACAAATACAGGATTAATCCTTCAAGTTTATTTGACAAGAGTGAGATTAATTTTAACCACCTGTCAGTTGCCAGCTTGCCATTGATAATAACTGTCATGGACTACATATTACTTCATCTTGGCATATTTTAGCAATAGGACTAAAATGGGATAATCCCATTTTGGAAGATTTCATTTTAGGGAAATGAACAAGAAAAACAAACATCATTTGTCACTAAGACATGTTGCATGATATACATTTTCTAGATCCCCCTTATTGGGCCTCTCAGGTAAAGTCTACCTCTTCAGCACTGATGTTGGTGACAAAATATAGTTTAAAGGACAAGACTGTGTTAAGGGGGAAACATCAATGATAAATTTCTTGTTAAAGTAATCAACAACTACAACTATACTTTTAGTACTGGGCACTTTTTATGTAGACTGATAGATCTGCGACTTTTTGTGATATGTCAATTTACCCGTTCACTTTTAACATGCCTTTGTGTCTTTGTGTTGTTGAGTATGAACAGAGAACAGGAAAACTCGGCTAAAACAAACATCCTGGTAACTTAAAGGTTGTACGTTGTCTCTTATACATCTTTTTGAGGAATCTCCTTTGTACAAGAAATTCTGTTTATTTACAGACATTTATGTAAATGCATTTGATAATTTTCTTGTTTGTTTGACCCAAATTACACAGTGCAACACAACTGTAAAAAGAATTGAAAATCTAAAACGATATTATAATTAGCTAAATTTGGAGCTTTAAAACCTGTTTTTCTACTTAATACACTTATCCTGATAAAGTTTTATACAAATCCCACGTAATTTCTAATCTGTTTAGATCCACTCCATTACATTTCACAATAATTTCTATGGATTTTTCTTTTTTGGCAGACAGCATTAAATGCAGTTCATCTGAGTCATAAGGTGGTGCATTCCATGAGACTCTTGTGTGGTTCTGTCTATTCTATAAGACACTAAAGTGGTGCTGTTCACAAGTCATTAATGTGATATTACCCTGAGTAATGAGTAACTAAAGTAATGTTATTTATGAGTAACTAAAGTGGTGTTGTTTATGAGTAACTAAAATGGTGCCATTCATTGTGTATTGTTGATGAGTAATTTAAGTGGTATTGTTTATGAGTAACTAAAGTGGTGCCCTTCATAAGTAACTAAAGTGATGTTGTTTGAGAGTAATTAAAGTGGTGCCCTTCATAAGTAACTAAAGTCGTGTTGTTTATGAGTAACTAAAGTGGTGTTGTTTATGAGTAACTAAAATGGTGCCATTCATTGTGTATTGTTGATGAGTAATTTAAGTGGTATTGTTTATGAGTAACTAAAGTGGTGCCCTTCATAAGTAACTAAAGTGATGTTGTTTGAGAGTAATTAAAGCGGTGTTGTTTATGAGTAACTAAAGTGGTGTTGTTTATGAGTAACTAAAGAGATGTTGTTTATGAGTAACTAAAGTGGTGTTGTTTATGAGTAACTAAAGTGGTGTTGTTTATGAGTAACTAAAGTGGTGTTGTTTATGAGTAACTAGAGTGGTGTTGTTTATGAGTAACTACAATGGTATCATTTATGAGTAACTAAAGTGATGTTGTTTATGAGTAACTAAAGTGGTGTTGTTTATGAGTAACTAAAGTGGTGTTGTTTATGAGTAACTAAAGTGGTGTTGTTTATGAGTAACTAAAGTGGTGTTGTTTATGAGTAACTAAAGTTGCATTGTTTATCAGTAACTAAAGTGGTATTGTTTGTGAGTATTTAAAGTGGTGTTGTTTATGAGTTGTTTAGGAAGTGTTATCTATGAATCACTAAACTTGTGTTGTCCATTCAAGACCATTACTTAGGTGGCATTGTAAATGAATCACTGAAGTTAAGCTGTTTATGAATTATTAAATTTGTGTTGCTCATGAGTCACTAAAGTGGTGCTGTCCATGAGTCACTAAAGTGGTGCTGTCCATGAATCACTAAAGTGGTGCTCTTCATAAATCACTAAAATGATGCTGTCCATGAGTCACTAAAGTGGTGCACTCCATGAATCACTAAAGTGTTGTTGTCCATGAATCACTAAAGTGGTTTATCCATGAATCACTAAAGTGGTGCTGTCCATGGGTTACTAAAGTGGTGCTATCCATGAATCACTAAAGTGGTGCAATCCATGAATCACTGAAGTGGTGCTCTTCATGAATCACTAAAGTGGTGCTGACCATGTGTTACTAAAGTGGTGTTATCCATTAATCACTAAAGTGGTGCTATCTATGAGTCACTAAAGTGGTGCTATCCATGAATCACTGAAGTGGTGCTCTTCATGAATCACTAAAGTGGTGCTGACCATGTGTTACTAAAGTGGTGCTGTCCATGAGTCACAAAAGTGGTGCTATCCATGAATCACTAAAGTGGTGCTATCCATAATCACTAAAGTGGTATTATCCATGAATCACTGAAGTGGTGCTAACCATGAATCACTAAAGTGGTGCCATCCATAAATCACTAAAGTGGTGCTGTCCATGGGTTACTTAAGTGTTATTTCCCATGACTTACTAAAGCTGTGCTGTTTATGAGTCACTTAAGTGGGACTTTGAAAAGTTATGATATAAAAATCAAATTCATATTTTGAGCATAAATTAAGAAAAGTGGAATACATGATTATTTCTTACTTTTAAATAAGGTTTTGATGCATATTAAATCAAAACAAATTCTAATAAATAATGTAGGTGTTCTAACTGTTGGGGAAATGTATTGATCAACGTTCATTAGAATGGGCAACCTTTTATCTTAAGTAAGAATTTCAAACCCACTTTTGTATATGGTGATTTTAAAAGTCTGTGTACTAAATATCTAAATGATTCAAGGATTTCACTGTTTCATGTCATGGTCCAATAAAAATAACAACAAAATCTTCCATGACTGTAATGTACAAGGACATTGACCATTATATGACATTTTTATAATTTATGGAGATGTCTGTTTCTTTGACCTTTTGACTGAAAACTATTCATATACATATATAGATACATAAAAATAAAAACTATATAAACACTTCATTTGAAATGTTTCGGCCATACGACCGGCTTTCATCGTTTGTGTTTAATTGTGATAACAACAAGCAAAACCAACATACAATATATATTCTAGCGGAAAAAAGAAACTGTGTATACTTGAAAGTTAAATAAAAACATAAAAAGTATTCTTTGATCGCTGTTTATTCTTAAAGGCATAGTTTAATATACTAAACGCCTGTTTGAGTACTCGATTTTTTAAATATCGCGTTCGATTCGCCTTGATGGCCACAGCACACTTTCCTGGAATTTTGAGCCTAAGCGACACGTGTTTGGTAATCAATTAGAATTTCTTGCATTCAATGACAGTATTCAATGTATTGAAACAGAAAAAACAATGGCACCATTTGGGATTGCCCATGAAAAGGATGCCTGTGTGTGATGTCATGTCGGCAAGATATGTATATACGAACGTCAAATTTGCTTTATCAATTTCAATCAGCTTCTTTGACTGCTAGAAGCATCCATGGGAATCGATGGATAATTCCTGATACTGTAAGGAACAAATTGTCAGAGGCCAACACCCGTCCTTGATGTCCTGCTATCCATCCTGTTCTGATCTGGCGTCACCGTGTTGCCAGGTTGGTGTGGTGTAGGCGGCATTGTTGTTTCAATAACAGAGATTGGGCGGAAGTTCTGTTTACGTACGAGTCTGGGCTTACCGTCGTGCCGCAGAGTATTAAATTAATGCCTGCATTATTCAACAACACCAATTCAGCAGAGGGAACGTTATGGTCTGGGGTGGAATTAAAACACATGGAAGGATTCCTTTGGTGAAAGTGGAGGGAAATTCACCTTGTGAAACTTTTTTGCAACCCCGTTTCAGTGGTTGTTTGTATCAACCATATTGGACATAATCCGTGATTTTGATATTGGAATTGAAAGACAATGGATTATATTCAATAATGATATACATAATGCATCAAAATATTTTGTATATGAATTTATAAATGAAACAAGAGGCCCAATAGGACCTCATCTGCTCACCTGAGAACCATCTACAAATGTGGAAAGAAGAGCAAGAAGAATGTACATGTAGGCTGATCTGGCCAAGAAACATAAGCATTGCTATTTTAAGAAATTCATCAAAAATTCTGGAAATTAAATTTCAGCAGAATTCTTGTACAAAAACATTTCTTCACCTAATTACAAGTAAAACCCATTAAATGAATGCATCAAAATGAATGCAAGGAGAGATAATTGAAGAAATCATGCAAAAAAGAATGAAAAGACCTAAAAAATATGTCAAAAATTCACATTCCGATTTCTATGAAAAATAAAAACTTGAATCATACATCCATGTAGATCATTCATAAACAATCCATTTTTCAATTCATGTAGCGGTTTTAGAGAAGAATTTTTTTTTAGAGGGGTACCTTTTAGGACTTATTCTGCCCCTGTACCCACCCTTGGGCCAATCTAGCTGAAAACTACAAACTTTTTTAAAGGACTTTAGGCACTTGCTTCCTGTCAAGATTCGTCAAAATCCCTTCAGTGGTTTCGGTACAGATGCTGGACAGGGAGTGATCACAATAGCTCACTTGAGCCTTTGGTTAAGGTGAGCTAATTACTAAACTACATTATGTACACAATTTTTTTTTCCGCTAGTATATACATATATATATATATATATATATATATATATATATATATATATATATATATATATATATATAGCTCAGTTGAGCCTTTGGTTAAGGTGAACTAATTACTAAACTACATTATGTACAGAGTTTCTTTTTTCCGCTAGTATATACATATATATATATATATATATATTTATATAGCTCACTTGAGCCTTTGGTTAAGGTGAGCTAATTACTAATATATATATATATATATATATATATATATATATACACACACAGAGGAATTTAATTAGGGCTTATTTATCTATTAATCAAAATCAGGACTGGTTCTTTAACTTCGATATAACCGGAATTTCAACTCATCTGACTTCAACATAACTAGATTGCAATGTATGTGTATATATATATATATACGGTATGTATGAGAACTGGAAAACCATTCCTTTAGATTTTCCACATTCCTGAGAAATATATTGTACAGTAAAGTGTGTCAAGATACCCCAAATTTTCCTAAATAATTATAAAATCTGGTTTAAAACTGTAATTTGAGATATAATGTTTAAAGTTCATATTCTGAAGATGTGAACCGTGTCTTATAACAACACGACAGCCACATCAAAATGAAATCTGTACAGCCTAACTCAAATTAATTAAAATAAATACCTCAGATTGTATTGCTGAGTACAGTAACAGATTAATCAAAACACTAATTAGGCAAGTAATTAAAAACTTAGTATCCCTATAAAAGTACAAAACTGACAATCATGTTAATTCACTTTTGTATAACAGAAGTACCTCTGTTAATATTGCAATGTTATGTTGATGTCACTAATTATATCCGAAGTACCACAAATTGTGATCTATGATTTGACATTATGACAATGTCACTAGCCTATAGGTGAAGTACCACAAATTGTTAGCTATGAAGACATTGAAATGTCACTAGCCTATAGGTGAAGTACCACAAATTGTGAGCTATGAAGACATTATGACAATGTCACTAGCCTATAGGTGAAGTACCACAAATTGTGACCTATGATTTGACATTATGACAATGTCACTAGCCTATAGGTGAAGTACCACAAATTGTTAGCTATGAAGACATTATGACAATGTCACTAGCCTATAGGTGAAGTATCACACATTGTGATCTATGAAGACATCATGACAATGTCACTAGCCTATAGGTGAAGTACCAACAATTGTGACCTATGATTTGACATTATGACAATGTCATTAGCCTATAGGTAAAGTACCACAATTGTTAGCTATGAAGACATTATGACAATGTCACTAGCCTATAGGTGAAATACCACAAATTGTATGAGCTTTTTATGAAGAAGTAGGTCAAATTGTATAGTAAAAGATCATGGTGCCATCTTAAAGTTTTGATCATAAAGGTTGTACATGTGAAATCGTATAACTCCACTACTTATATTACAAAGGTTATAGTTCAGGTCCCATATGCCACTCACAACCCAGGTATTGTATTGTCTGTGATGTCATTTGTAGGTGATGGTTACAGAAAGTAAGTGTTGTCATGGTTACAGATAGCAGGTGATACCATGGTAACAGATAGCAGGTGATTTCATGGTTACAGATAGAATATGATCTCATGGCTTCAGATAATAGGTGATATCATGGTTACAGAGAGTAGGTGATGTCATGGTTACAGAGAGTAGGTGATATCATGGTTACAGAGAGTAGGTGATATCATGGTTACAGATAGCAGGTTATGTTATGGTTACAGATGGTAAGTGATGTCATGGTTATAAATAGTAGGTGATGTCATGGTTACAAATAGTAGGTTATGTCATGGTTACAGAGAGTAGGCGATGTCATGGTTACAGAGTAGGTGATGTCATGGTTACAGGTAGTAGGTTATGTCATGGTTACAAATAGTGAAGTCATGGTTTTAGATAATAGGTGATGTCATTGCTACAGAAAGCAGGTGTTGTCATGGTAACAGATAGTGGGTGATGCCATGGTTATAGATAGTAGGTGATGTCATGGTTACAGATAGCAGGTGACATCATAATTACAGATAGTAGGTGATGTCATAATTAAAGATAGCAGGTAATGTCATGGTTACAGATAGAAAGTGGTGTCATGGTTACAGATATTGGGTAGTGCAAGATAACTCTAGGAGGGTATTAGATATTATTTATCCAGTGATTTTTCTGTGCTTTATATACACAAATATATGTATGTGTTAATAATGGAATACAGTGACCACCACTTCTGCCACCAAAATGTGGTATCTCAAGGCAGGTGGTCCCTCATGACAGGTTTTATTTAAAGGAATACTTAACTAAGAGGTTTTCAGAATATGGTAAAAAAAGAAAGGTGGTCTTTCATGAGGGTGGTCTTTCAAGACAAGTTCCACTGTATCACAATGATGGACAACCAGACATCTAATTATCCTTATATAGCCATTTTGTGTGTCTGCCATATAAATTACATACCTCTATTACAGTATAATATCATCTTTGCTTCAGTCTACATTATTTTTTATTTTTGATTTATTTTATCGATATTACATGTTTCCATTTTCAGAGATAGACGGATGCAATCTTTCAAAACATTATGTTTACCTTGAGGGCTGCGGTACCAGCATACTGTTGACTTATCGCATCACCATTGTTAGCCCAAAGCTGTTGAAATGTTTTTTTACAGTCTAAAGGAAGGACCTCATCTGGTGGCAATACTCCTAATTTCCTCAGCTGAAGTAAAAAGGAAATACTCATAACAACATTGCTTAAAATACTTTTGAGATTTTCTTTTTTGACAAATATTTATCAATGATAAATGCCTTTAGCAGATGTTCATTTATAAACTAATACATGTATATTGCTGTGAAAATATCTAAAAAAATGAAAATTGAATTTCAAGGGATCACATAGAAAATTTTGAAACATCAAGTCTTTGACTCATGAAAGTAACACAAGAGTCATACAATTTGTAATTTCAGAGGTTTTATAGGGTCTATATGTTTCAAAACTGTATAAGACTTATGGATATGTTTTTTTTTATAATTATTGCTAAAATTAACCTAATTTGGAAATGAGTGAAGAAAAATAATTGCCGAATGGCAAATTTGGTACACCTGTAAATCACCACATGACAGAAATCATATACATGTATATCACCACATGACAAAAATCATACACATGTAAATCACCACATGACAGAAATCATACACATGTAAATCACCACATGACAAAAATCATACACATGTAAATCACCACATGACAGAAATCATACACATGTAAATCACCACATGACAGAAATCATACACATGTCATACACATGAAAATACACATGTAAATCACCACATGACAAAAATCATACACATGTAAATCAGCACATGACAAAAATCATACACATGTAAATCACCACATGACAGAAATCATACACATGTAAATCAGCACATGACAAAAATCATACACATGTAAATCACCACATGACAGAAATCATACACATGTAAATCACCACATGACAAAAATCATACACATGTAAATCACCACATGACAGAAATCATACACATGTAAATCACCACATGACAAAAAATCATACACATGTAAATCACCACATGACATCCACACATGATCACAAAAATCATACACATGTAAATCACCACATGACAAAAATCATACACATGTAAATCACCACAAGACAGAAATCATATACATGTAAATCACCACATGACAGAAATCATACACATGTAAATCACCACATGACAGAAATCATACACATGTAAATCACCACATGACAAAAATCATACACATGTAAATCACCACATGACAAAAATCATACACATGTAAATCACCACATGACAAAAATCATACATGTAAATCAGCACATGACAAAAATCATACACATGTAAATCACCACAAGACAAAAATCATACACATGTAAATCACCACATGACAGAAATCATACACATGTAAATCACCAAATGACAGAAATCATACACATATAAATCAGCACATGACAGAAATCATACACATGTAAATCACCACATGACAAAAATCATACACATGTAAATCAGCACATGACAAAAATCATACACATGTAAATCACCAGACAAAAATCATACACATGTAAATCACCACAAAGACAAAAATCATACACATGTAAATCACCACATGACAAAAATCATACACATGTAAATCACCACATGACAAAAATCATACACATGTAAATCACCACAAGACAGAAATCATATACATGTAAATCAACACACATGACAGAAAATCATCACCACATGACAGAAATCACCACATGTAAATTCACCACAAAAAATCATACACATGTAAATCACCACATGACAAAAATCATACACATGTAAATCACCACATGACAAAAATCATACACATGTAAATCACCACATGACAGAAATCATACACATTTAAATCACCACATGACAGAAATAATACATGTAAATCACCACATGACAAAAATCATACACATGTAAATCACCATGACAAAAACAAAAATCAATCACCACACATGTAAATCACCACATGACAAAAATCATACACATGTAAATCACCAATGACAGAAATCATACATGTAAATCAGCACATGACAAAAATCATACACATGTAAATCACCACAAGACAAAAATCATACACATGTAAATCACCACATGACAAAAATCATGCACATGTAAATCACCACAAGACAGAAATCAAGTATGATACAGATATTTTCAGTAGAGGCTGCAATGAGTCTCAAAATTGAGTTATAGTATATTTACAGACTTGCCAACCATTTGAAGTGAAAAAATTGAAGGCAATGCCAAGCACAGCAAGGCAGCAAATTTTTTCGTCATGTTTTGTCGCATGATTGAAAACCCTTGAAACTATTGGGTATAATTTGTTGTCACTGTTATCAGATCCATTTCTTGATATACTAAATGGTCCACGCTTCATCAATTCACAAGTTGATCTTGAAGTTTCTGTTGCAATTTCTTTAACAATAGCACCTATTTTAGTTCTGCCACATGCTAGGCTGAATTTCTGCCCCAATTTTAAGCAATTCTTTTTCATTATTTTAGCAAAAAAAAGGCTTAAATTTGGGGCAGAAATACGGCCTATCCACAAGTGCACTTACTACCTAGCAGTAATCTTTGAATCTGGAAACATTCTCATTCAGCTGGAAACATAGACTTGAAAAAATTGCGGATTTTTCCAGTAGCGTTGAGAGGTATATTTTTCTATTTATTACATGTGAAATAAAAAGACACTCAGCTCTTAATGCATACAAATCATTACTTGAAGTGCAAAATTAATCCATAGTCCTATGTGACTGAAAACCAGTTACTAACGTTTAAGTTTACCTCAGGCCACGTTTAAATTGAAATATCATTTATCCCGCCATGAGGAGCAGTATGGATACGTCTCACCTTTCTTACTTTTCACTAAGCAATTAAATGTTTCATTTGCAATGTACTTCGATAAAAATGTTTGATCCCATCTGTTTTTCTTTTTTGTTGACAAGACATAACTAGATCTAATGTACTATTCACTCGCCCTCCGTTTCTATTGGAATATATAAAAAATGTCAAATACCAAAGTATAAATCTCTAGGATGACCAGGACACAGACACAAATCCGGAAAAAATGGACAAACACGGATCTCTGGAAACCAAGAGGTGGGATTAGGTGCCATGAAGGAGTAAGCATCCCCGCCGTGAGTCTACTGCCAAGCATTTTCAAACCAAGCAGTTAACAGGTCATAAAAATGCTTGACATTAAGTAAAACAATAGTTCATTCCAAATGCTCAAATGACTGGGTGCAAGCTTGAGGGCGATACTAATATACATACTGAAACGAAAATGGACCAAAACCTTTTATAAATTCCAGATTTAAAAAAAAACCTAAGGATCAAAATTAAAAACGTATAGGCAGAAGGAGAGGGTTAAAATCGGAAGGTTTCCGTTGAAAATGGGAGGGTTTGCAAGTCTGTATTTAAACATGAAAATAGAATGTACAATCTAGTAACAACATTTTGTTTTTATTTGTAACAAAATGTATCGGTACAGAAATTGAGAATTAAAGAGATATACATGTATTTTAAATATCTTTAAAATACATTCTTACTTGAGTTTCCAACACGATTCTGGCAATGGCTGTTTGAACAACGTTAGTTCTATCCAGGCAGTCAACACAATTGACACGGAACACTCCTCTCTGTTCACAAATCATTCCCTTCCTGTCTACCCTGGAAAAATTTATTAAACAATTAACAAAAACACCCCTCTCTGTTAACAAATCATTCCCTTCCTGTCTTCCCAGGAAAAAATATATTACACAATCAACAAAAACACCCCTCTCTGTTAACAAATCATTCCCTTCCTGTCTTCCCAGGACAAAATATATTACACAATTAACAAAAACACCCCTCTCTGTTAACAAATCATTCCCTTCCTGTCTACCCTGGAAAAAATATATTACACAATTAACAAAAACACCCCTCTCTGTTAACAAATCATTCCCTTCCTGTCTACCCAGGAAAAAATATATTACACAATTAACAAAAACACCCCTCTCTGTTAACAAATCATTCCCTTCCTGTCTACCCTGGAAAAAAGATATATTACACAATTAACAAAAACACCCCTCTCTGTTAACAAATCATTCCCTTCCTGAACCCAGGAAAAAAATAATTACACAATTAACAAAAACACCCCTCTCTGTTAACAAATCATTCCCTTCCTGTCTTCCCAGGAAAAAATATATTACACAATTAACAAAAACACCCCTCTCTGTTAACAAATCATTCCCTTCCTGTCTACCCAGGAAAAAATATATTACACAATTAACAAAAACACCCCTCTCTGTTAACAAATCATTCTTTTCTTGTCTACTCTGGAAAGAAAACATGAATCAATTAATACAAACATCCCTCTCTGTTAACAAATCATTCCCTTCTTGTTTACTCTGGAAAGAAAACATGACACCAGTGTACTCCCCAGGAATTTCAGATAGCACCATGGTAACGCGGATGAACAATTAAGTCGGATGTGTCGGGCTGCGCCCCACGTCACAACAGTGTCTTATGGAGTCATGCTACATGTTCTATTTTGTCTATCATTTCAGGATTATTTGTACATGTATGCACAAGAACATAAAAAGTAAAATAAAATATATAGTGTTTAATGTTTCATAATACAAATTATTACGTGAAGTATTCTACTGCACTTGAATTTTTTGCGTTTTTTATTTACAATTTACTATATAGTAACTTCATGGGTTTATTAGCAATCTAGGTTCCAATGGAAATCTTTGGTCACATATGGAATTCAATGCAATACTTGGATGTTTAAAATTTGATATGTTGAACAACAATAATCCATCAAAACTAAACAGGTATTTCCTATTATCTGTTCACTGTTTGCCTGCTAATCAGGCTTGCCATTCCATTTTGACAAGTTAGTATTCACATCAAAGGCTTAAACTGACCTCTCAACTATTGGGAGTTACACAGATGGCAAGACAGTATTTAACGTAAGGTGCACGGTGCAGAGAAAGAGTCATTATTTTTAAATGATAACTTTCCTAGAACCTTTCTAATGTAAATTTCAGGAATACACAGGCTTATGTTTAAGAAAACAGGTGTATAAGTTAATTTATTCCATTTTATTAGAATTGATATCGTTTTTGAAAAAAATATTACGTTCTGACAAATATTTATTTATTTTCTTATGAAGTAAAAAACAACGAGAGGTAACTCTTATGTAACGGTCTATATGATTTTTTGCTAGATTTTTTAAACTTTATTCCCTTCAGCTTTTATAAAATGGGGAAACCGTTTCAAACAAATTTACAAAGACGTTTCATAAATTGGTTATCTAAGTAAAACATGTAAACTAGATTTTTGGCTTCCGATTTTTATAAATTGGATTCGCAGAGAAATTATGTGTGTCACTCTGGCTGTCTGTAGGCTGTAGCTCCAAATACAAGTGATCCGAACCAATTAATATATTGAAGATAACAAGGTCATAAAAGTATTCCAAGTCAAGTTAACACATCAGGAATTTACAAAAATACTAATAAGTTTATTAAGTCAATCAGCCTTGCGAGTCTTTCTTTTCAGTTCAGTTGCGTATCTAAATCAAGCACTTGTCAATTGACATCGGGTCTTTTATGTAACCCCACACGGAGAAACTACTGTTGATATACGATGTTTATTATGAATTTGCAGCTACTTGATAGTGTCATGTTAAGTTCTGACGTTATTTTACACTACTTGGATAAAATACACCTGATATCTGAAGTTTCACTGAATGATTAATAGCACTGCGGTCAAAATATTTCACACCGTATGAATTATAGCACCGCGGCATAAATTTTAGCACTGCTGTACCGTGGTGCTTAAAAGGTCTGGGGAGAAGACTGGACACAATTAACACAAGCACCCCTTTCTGTTAACAAATCATTTCCCTACTCCGAAAAGAAAACATGACACAACTAACACAAACACCCCTTTTTGTTCACAAATCATTCATTTATTTACTCTGGGAAGAAATCAAACCAGCTATCAAGATCTTGTCTACTCTGCAAAAAATCATGGCATAATTAACACAAACACCCCTCTTTGTTAACAAATTGTTCCCTTCTTGTCTACTTCAGAAAGAAAACATGACACAACTAACACAAACATCCCTTATTTGTTCACAAATCATTCCCTTGCAATACCCTGTTCAAACAACTATCAAGATTTTCCCTACTCCAGAAAGAAAACATGACACAACTAACACAAACACCCCTCTCTGTTGACAAATCATTTCCCTACTCCAGAAAGAAAACATGACACAATTAACACAAACACCCCTTTTTGTTCACAAATCATTCTCTTCTTGTTTACTCTGGGAAGAAATAAAACCAGCTATCAAGATCTTGTCTACTCTGCAAAAAAAACATGGCATAATTAACACAAACACCCCTCTCTGTTAACAAATTGTTCCCTTCTTGTCTACTTCGGAAAGAAAACATGACACAATTAACACAAACATCCCTTATTTATTCACAAATCATTCCTTTGTTGCAATACCCTGGGAAGAAATCAAACCAACTATCAAGATTTTGTCTACTCCAGAAAGAAAACATGACACAACTAACACAAGCACCCCCTTTTTGTTCACAAATCATTCCCTTCTTGTCTACCCTAGAAAGAAAACATGACACAATTAACACAAAGATCCCTTATTTGTTCACAAATCATTCTCTTCTTGTTTACTTTGGGAAGAAATCAAACCAGCTATCAAAAGCAAATTTAGTCACATCACAAACAAGAGACCTAACAGGAGTTTACGATCACCTGAGTTAAATCATACCAAGTTTTGGCCCCTTTTGGAGCCCTGTGGGTACTTAACCCTTTTCATTCTACAGTTCCTGCAAAGTTTGGTTAAAATTGAATAACTGATTTTTCAGAAGTCAAAAATATTATACAAAACTTGAAAGTCTTTTTTTTTTTTTTGGTTCTAGCCCCTTTTCATTCAAAAATTTATGAAGCTGTACATGGGAATAATTGACATGCCGAAGTTTGAATGAAATTGGTTATTGAGAAGCAGGGGAAAAGGTCTAAAAAGATGACATGTTGCATGGCGACAGACTAAAGACAATAGAAATATGTCACTCTGTGCCTTAAGCTCAAGGTGACCAAAAAGCAATGACATAGAAGGTGTCTGTTCCCTCACAAGGCATTCAACATGAAAAATTATGTTTACATGATGTGAGACACCTCTGTTGCACAAAGCCATTTGTCCTGCAACACTATGTGTGAAAAATCTTCTGAGCCAATTTTTGAAGTTTCTTGCTGGTTAAAAAATTTAATTTTATAAGTTTTTGGTAACTATTTGATAAGTTGAAAATAACTACATCAACTTAAAATGATATTAGTGACCAAAAGGTCTTGAAATGTGACATTTCACATATTTTTTAACTGAATGTCTTAAATTTGACATTTTACTACAAGGGCTTTATATAAGTAACTCACAGAGCACCATAGAATCAATTTCCCCTCAAAACTGTCCTAAGGATACTTTTCTCAGCCCATGGCTCATTTATTAAGAAAACATTTATAGAATTAAATGAGTATTTCAGTAAACAGAACTATCTTATTATAGAAAAAATAATAAAATTCGGCGAAATGAACAGTTCTTTAACATGGTAATGTAGAATCAGAAAACTTTGTTGTGGGTTTAATTTTGTTTATTTCATTGTTTTCATTCATCAATGAAATTAAAACCATGACAGAATTTTACATACATTAACTCTGGAGATAGTAATGGGTTCCTTTACGAATGTTTTTTTAATTTCAACAAAATATTATGTCAACAAATTTGTTTTATCTCTAACACAACAAAATTTTAACCCCATAAAAATGTCTGATTCTACAGTATTTCAATCAAAGTTCTCAGATAAGATTCTTGCTGAAATCTGGAAAATCAAAATGAGCCATCGGACTGTGAACCTTAAATTAGGACAATAGAACGGGATGGTACGTATTCATGGGACTAATTTTGAGGTCTAGGGATAAAGCAAATGAAAAAAGATTCCCTAGATTACATGAGTCAGAGATTCAAAGGTATATCTTAATGTTTTAACTTGTGTTAACTCAGTAGCATAAGGACTGCATTACCATATATATGCTATATGCTATATATACATGTACACATTTAAATGGAGTCAGAAATTGTAAGGGATCATCGGCTCTGTTCATCGATCATTCCCTTTATGCCAAAGTCACATGCTATGGCCTACAAGAATCCCTGTATTTGTTAAAGAGGATTAAGAATACCGACTGAGTTTGTTAAAATATCCAAATCTTTAACAATGTAACTACAGTTATGTGTCCCCTACAATATTATCTTGTCCTAACTTATGTAATTTTGCTGTTTGCTTAAAATAATAGTTATTAAACAGGTGGTTGTGATTTCATCTATCATAAATTTTTTGTAAAATACAAACATCTACATATTCCTAGAAAGTAAACTGTAATTATAGAGCAAGATAGATTCTGACTTTATCTTTTTTATCATCTTGACAAAAGATTTCACTGCAGGGGAGATAATTTAGTTCTGAGATAACTCTGTCATGGTATGTTAACATACATGTATTTATTAGTATTTTACAATGAACAGTGACAATGAAGATCACAATCTGTGACACAATCATGTACTACAATGTTGAAACATTAGAGAGGAATGTCAAGTATTTTACTTTACAGGGGCATTAGCTGTCTTGTTTTTTAACAACTTTGATTGATGTTCAATAACAAAAAAGAGATATGCACAGGCATATATGCCATAAAAAGTCTTAAATTCCTGTATATTTTGTGAAAATTGCTTGAGGAACCCAGATTTGGCAATTATTCAAATGCAATTTATTAACTCAACCTTATTATCTATATATGAATACCACACTGGACCTGGCCTTTTTTCACAAAATATTTAGAAAATAAAGAATTTTCATGTCTGTGTATATTTTTTATTTGTTTTTGTACATCAATCTAAGTGGTGAAAGAAGATATTTTTTTTTATTGGGGGGGGGGATACAGCTAATGCTCCTTTAAAACCAGAAATACAGTACATGGAGTGTTCAGTTTCAATAACCATGTAATGTTCAGATTAAAATCAAGAAAAAAAACTTAACTGTAAAAAATGGACTGCTTTTTAACAAAGCTGACCCCGAATAACATAGAAAACTCCAAAATGTCTGACTTAATTGGCTAGTGAAATGATTTAGTGTCATTAATTATGCTAAAGTTTTTGTTTCTCTAAATAAATGAGAATTTCATTATCATTTATTTCATTATGAGAAAACACAGCCTTTTAACTGGGCCAAAATAAAGTCTATAGCTTTCTGTGAATATCTGTGATATTTGCTTCTTGATGTTCATGTTTTTGTACATGCATCATCTCTATCGGACATTCAGATTTAACCTACACTAGGGGGACATTCAGATTTATCTTACACTAAGGTTTATACCCGGTAGATTCTACATAAGCCAGTTCCAATCATTTTGGCATGTTTCTTCATTTTGAATGACAGACAATTTTACAAAGGCCGACATTCCACCATTTTGTCCAAGATTATTAATGATATGCAACACGGGCTGTTTTCTGCATATTACAGCAATATATAAACAGTTAATTGATAAATCAAGATAAATATAGACAATTTCCCCCAAATCAGGATAAATGTAGAAATTTCTCCCAAATCAGGATAAATGTAGATACCTTTTTTCTTTAAAATGAGATAAATGTAGATAATTTCCTCAAAATGAAATAAATGTTGATAATTTCTCCCAAAATGCTATAAGGTCAACTCATATTGCTTTCAAAGTATCACTTATTTTCATGCTTTTGTTTTTGTTTTTTTTTTTCCAAAAGACATCCAAACAACAAACACTTCTTTACCTTGCCTTTGGGTACAACTTTATGAGTTAACACTTCAAACATAACTTGTATAAATCATACTTGAACATCTGTAGGCAGTAATTAACATTAACTATTGTTATTTACAACTAGAGACTTAATGGACTGTATCAGACACCTGAGAACCATGCACACAATATATATGGTCCCCTATGGGTGCTGGGCCCTTTACATTTACAATGATAAAGCTCCACTCCCTGGGATCTACTCACCAGCAGTATCTCATGTTTCTGATGATGTCCTTGATTCCGTCAGTCAGGATGGTAACATTCTCAAACTTCATTCCACGACTGTCAAATAAAAAAAAGTGTTAAGGATATTAATTTTTTTTCCTTTTATGTTATTCCTAAATAAGTTGATAAACAAGAAAAAACAAGTTTACCATGAGAAGACAATAATCCTTTATATAAGTCAAGTAAACTGACATAATATAAAAAAAATCTCAGATACCAAAGTATAAACCATTAGAATGTCCAGGATACAGGTACAAATCTAGTAAAAAATGGACAAACAAAGACCTATGGAAATCAAGAGGTGGGATCAGGTGCCATGGAGGAGTAAGCATCCCCTGTCCACCGGTCATATCAACCGTGAGTCCACAGTCATATTAAAATGAAATACGTCAAGAACAAATCCTCATCATGATTGGTACAGACATCTCACCACTGCAATCAAACAGGTAACTCAACATTTCACTTATAGAAACAGAGTAATCACAAACAAGGCTATTATACCGACCATAAAATTTGGGAAATGTTGATAGAAAAGGTGGTTTTCGATATCCCTGTGTCAATAATTTGTAAGTGAGTAGTTTACTTCTGTACATGAAATGTTCATATGTTGAACAGGCCCTTGAATATTGGATCATTTGTGAAATATAAATTCCATATGTGAGTGATTGTGGGATATTACTATTTAAAAGTTTAAAGCCAATATTGTGCATTTGTCATATAGCTCAGTTGTTAATTTCCCGTCTGTGTCTATAGTAAGTAAAATGTCTAAGTATGAAGCGTGTGTGCTTGTACCTTTAATTTTTAGTTTGCTGGATATATTGCATTGACATGTATGAAAATTGTCAATATTAATTGACAAAACATAGATCGTAGATTTAATTTCTATGTTATTTGCAAGTCAAAGCCACTTATATTGAACAATGTTACATTGGAATCCCTACTTTATTTGAAATGATTATGATTCCCTGGCCAATGGTTTAATTACCATTATAACTAAGTTATTTTGAAAACTTTGAAAGAAGAATTTATTCCCCTTTGATATCACTATATTTGGGTTCGACTGTAGGTTCTTAACTGAACAATGCTTTAGCAGTATTTGTGCTGACCTGTTGCAAGACAAGAGGCCCAAGCATCCTTAAGTCACTCACCTGGCAAAATTGGTCAACATTGCAGAAAACATAAAAAATGTGTAAAAGATAAAATGGCTAATAAACATGAAAAAACAGTAGGCAAATTGGGTGCTTTAATAACCACCTGAGTGAAATGTATTTTACTGACAATATACTGAAAAGCAACCAAAAGCTTGAAAAATTCATTGAAATGGAGAATTAAATTGCATAAGGGTAGACTTGCCTTGCCGATATTTTTATAGATCTTTCAAGATAATGTGCAAAAACAGTAGAAAACATGCAAAATCCATTTAAAAGGAAAACTAACTTTCACAAGGATCACCCTCACAAGGGTTAATCTGACAATTTAATTCCTGTTATTTTTTGTAGATCTTTGCTTCTTTCTCTCTATTTTTTATACCAAAAAACATCCAAACACATGAAAAATTCACTTAAAAGGGGAAATAACTCCCATAAGGGGCAACCTGACAATTTTGGCTCTATTGACTTTTTTTAAGATCTTTGCATGCTGAAAATTTTTGCTTCTTTCACTTTTACTCTACCTATTTTACTTGTCTAGATAATGTCTAAAAACATCCAAAAAACATGAAAAATTCACAAAACATAGGAAATAACTCACATAAGGGTCGACCCGATAATTTCCAACAAAATGAAATAATTGTAGATTTTTGCAAGCCGCTCATTTTAAGATAACGGTTTTTTCTCTACCTATTATAATTTTGGAGATACATGAATTAATTCAAAGATATCTGCTGACTCATTCATTCTATATTTAGCCATGGCAGCCATGTTTGGTCCTAGCCCATTTTCATCTGCATACTTTATGCGGCTTTACATGGTTATACTTCCTGTCAAGTTTGGTTCAAATTGGTCCAATGCTTCTAGAGAAGTAGTAAAAAATGTTGCAAATTTTACCAAATAAAACATATATTTTCCTTTTACTTAGGTGCCTATGACTTTCACCTTTAATCCCATGACTTTGAAATTTTGTCAAAATGATCCTCAGGTAATTCTTAACAACTTTCTCATATATCTCTGTATACAAAAAGTCAATCAGTTTTGAGTTATTAAACAATTTGTAATACAAATGTACCCTGTGTTACATAAGCGCTTATGGACAGACTTCATTTTCGTTCACAAACTTTGTAGATATTGACTTAACTCTCATGCATACAGAATGTGAAACTTATCTGATAATTGGTTCATGAGAAGAAGATTTTTACAGATGTACCAAGTTTCGGTCTGTTTAGGGTCCTTATTAATCTTATCTCTTTTTCATTCACAAACTTTATGCAGCTTCAAATGGGGATGCTATATGCCAAGTTTAGTTAAAATTGGCCCACTGGTTCTTGAAAAGAAGATGTTTAAATGCAAAAGTTAACAGACGGACGACAACGTATAAAGGACCTTTGGCTATAGCAATATCTAACTAGGCCCTTCGGGCCGGGTGAGCTAATAAGGGTGTGTATGAAATAAACTGTGACCAGTTTCACTAAAGGTCATAACTTTACGTGTAGACATAAATCTAGACTCATTTCTAAAATGAGTTTCACTAAAGGTTGTATCTTTCCTCGTAGGAATACACTTATGTCTGAGTCTACATCTGTTCCAAACTACTACTAATTTCACACGCAATCTAGTGTAGGTTAACAAGTAAACAGGTAAATAAAATCATACCTTGAGTTAGGTTTAAGTTACGTTTATGTTTGCATGCAAAGTTAGCACTTTTAGTGAAACTGGGCCCTGTTTTGTTATATTTGTTGAACTCTATGCAATTAGTCACCCTTGTAATCCAAGAGTTGTTATTTACCACACTGCAGACAACAATTATTTGTAAACATTGCTGTAATGAGACAGGTGAAAAAATTGCTATGACGTATTAAGCTGTACTGATAAAAAAATTAAACTACATAAGTAGTATATGTGGGACACTTCGGCCCAATCAGGTTACATGGAATATTTAAACCATTATCTTTGCTATATCTCCTGGTATCGCAGTTATATATAGACGAATATATATAACTTATCCACGGTCTGGTAGTCACCAGGTAAATTCCATGCCAGTGATATAGATAGATAATTTATTCTTGCTTTTCGGCACACGCATTAAATTTTTCCGCAGCGATAGATGGGACACAGGTGTCCAATGACATATTGTAAAAAATTGAAAATGCTATAAGAATTTCGCCCCAAATTAAAAATGTCTATTACGAATCAATATATCAATCCGTTATTGGATTTACCGATACCACCCGCCCGTGTTTTACAAAAGCCTTTAAAACCGTTACTGGATTTACCAATTCCACCCGATTTACAAAATCCTTTAAAACCCAAACATGTATGGAAGACGGGTTTAGATAAACTCTTCGATAAAAATTTAATGGATTTAACAACAAACGACGAACCGCATCCTGCTAGAAATAAACGACCTATAAGCCATTCCGTAAAAGAAGAGTTGAACGCGGGGCAAACCTATCGTTTTGACAAAATTTCCTCGGAATACAGGTTAAAGTTTGGTACCACCTTTGATGAATATAAAGTAATCATATTGAGGGAAAGGGTTATCGATATAGACCGTTTATTTCTAGACCTCGTGAGGTTGGTGATAAATGATAGAGGTTTACAAAACGGTGATAAATTTCGTATCATCATCAATCATCCGAGTTTCCCGAAAATGTTCAGTACGAAATATATAACCGTCTCGGGCGATTTAACTAAATATTTATTCAAAGAACTGGAAAAATATATAGAATATTACGAGGTTCCCATAGAAGAATTAGAAATAGTCGTCCAGTCTACGACAATGCCAAGAGGTAAGGGGAGATCCAAAGAACCGGTGACAAAGACAACTTCGTCGTTGAAAAGAAGTATTATAACGATTAAAAACAACGATACTATGTGTTTGGCACGATCCATCGTGATGGCGGTTGCCAACAAAAATAAAGATAAATGGATGAATTCCCAGCTTCGACACGGTTTCAATGAAAGTCGAAAATTACAAAGGGTCGAAGCGTTAAAACTTCACGAAGAAGCGGGAGTTCCCGTCCAGGAGCACAGTTCTACTTTAGAAGATGTGAAAACGTTTGCCGATCACTTGGGTGTGCAGATTAACATAGTGGACGGTGATCATTTTAACGACATTATTTATACGAGCGAAGGAAGCGACGCGGTATATCTTTACAAGAATAAAAATCACTTTGATGTGATTACGAGCATGACAGGATTTTTGGGTAAAAGATATTACTGTCATACTTGTAAAAAGCCGTATAAACAAAGAGACTGTCATAAATGTCCTAAAAAGTGTTTATCGTGCTTCGGTTCTAATTGTCCGGGTGGAGAAAGGAAAGTGTGCGGCGATTGTAACAGAACGTTTTTCGGCGAAGAATGTTTTAACGAACATAAACGCGACAGAGGAAGGAGAGACGGTGAAACGGATATGGTTTGTTTAATAGTTCAGAAAAACCATATATGCGGTCATTCTGAATGCCCGAATTGTAAAAAATATGGTGACATGACGACTCACAAGTGTTTTATGCTCAAGAAAGAATGTAAGGGTGGAAAGTGCAAATCGTCAAAGTGTACTAATGATAAAAAATGTTACAGTTGTAAAACGCGAACGACGGATTATTATTTTTATGATATAGAAGCGACTTAAGATACCGGTGTTCACATACCGAATTTAATCATTTGTCAAGATTTTAATGGTAAACAACACGAATTTTCTACCGTAGACGATTTTTGCGAATTTGTTTTGAATAAAAAGGGTACGTTTATAGCTCACAATGCTAAAGCATACGACGCGCAATTTTTGTTAAAATATTTCGTAGAAACATTAAACCTTATTGCATTTACAACTGTACGAAAATTATGTACATGGAAGTCGGAACCATTAGATTTATCGATTCCATAAATTTTGTCCAATCTGCTCTGGCGGCGTTTCCGAGAACGTTTGGATTTGTTATTTTCCGCATTATTTCAACAAACCGTGTAACCAAAATTACGTTGGGTCGTTACCTAGTAAAAAACACTACGGTTTCGATTATATGAGTGCCCAAAATAGAAAAGATTTTTTAGAATGGTATGACGCGCAAAAAAATGACGTGTTTGATTTCGAGAAAGAATTGAGAGACTATTGTACGTCCGACGTCGATATATTACGTCGGTCCATGTTAAAATTCAGGGAAGACTTTATCGAGTTGGAAAATATAGATCCGCTACAGTACGTGACGATAGCATCCGTTTGTATGACCGTTTATAGAAGCAATTACATGTCCAAAAATACGATAGCAGTCTATAAAGATAACACCGATCAAGAAACGTACAGCGCGAAATCCATTTCTTGGTTGGATCACGTGGCCGAGAGAGACAATGTCGTCATTCGACACGCTTTGAACGGTGGTGAAGTTAATCTACCCGATATCGGTAAAGTCGACGGGTATTGCGAAGAAACAAAAACGGTTTACGAATTTCAAGGTTGTTTCTGGCACGGGTGTGAAAAGTGTTACACCCGAGATACCGTCAATACCAAGAACCAAATAGATATGGAAACGCTTAGAAAACGAACCGACGTGAAAAACGAGAAAATAAAACGGACCGGTTACAATTTAATAGAGGTTTGGGAATGCGGCATAAAAGGTATAAAAAATAAAGAGATTGTAACTCCGTTAAACCCCCGAGATGCCTTTTTCGGTGGTAGAACAAATGTCACCAAGTTAATTTACGATTTCGACGGAAAAGAAAAAGGACGATACGTAGATTTTGTTAGTTTATATCCGACGGTTCAGTTTTATAAGAAATATCCGGTCGGACATCCCACTAAAATATATAATCCCGAACATATCGATCGAAATTGGTTGGGGTTCATAAAGTGTAGAGTCGTTCCGCCTAGAAAATTATATCATCCCGTTTTACCTGTAAAAATGAAATGTGGAAATGCCGAAAAACTCGACTTGGGTAAAATAGATCATAATCCGGGCATGCGCGCGATATCTAAATTATGTCTCAATTCTCTTTGGGGTAAATTTGGTCAAAGAGTTAACATGAAACAAACTAAATACATTAACGAACCGAAAGAACTTTATACCCTATTATTGGACGACAAAATAGATAATCTTAACATTCAGTTTATAAACGACGACATGGTCCAGATGTCTTACGATTTAAAGGGATAATTCGTCGACAAAAGTAAGGATATTAATATCTTCATAGCGTGTTATACGACGGCCCATGCAAGAACCATGTTATACGACATGTTAGATAAACTCGACGATAGAGTTTTAGGATTTGACACCGATAGCGTGTGGTACATAGATCGCGACGACGGTGTCGCGATAGATACGGGAGATAACTTGGGTGATTTGACGGACGAATTAAACGGTGATTTTTAAAAAATCTTGGTGTGCCACCGGACCTAAATCTTATTCGTACGAAACAAACGCGGGTAAAAAAGTGTGTAAAGTCAAAGGATTTAGTTTGAATTACGAAAATTCTCTTTACATCAATTGAGACACGATGACCGACATCGTCAAAGAAACACGTAAAAGGATTACGACCGTCAGAGAAAACGTCGGTGGGGGTTTGACGACATCGCTCGGTTGCCCTTCTTCAAACATGTCACCCTCGGCAAGTTCTTTTAGATGAATATTAAGTAGTTGCAGCGGTTGCAGGCTTATGCTATTTATCGCTTGGATGGTCCCGACGGAAGAAACGTTTTCGTCTAATCCGAGAATCTTGGTGAGTTCCGGCGGAAGCTGCAGCAAATTAGACGCTTTACCATCGAGTCTTACTCTCATCGTGGTTTTGTCCAATACTATTTTCTCGAGATATTTAATGAGAATTCGTTGTATGTTTTTGAACGTGTACGATCCGGCGTGCACGGTATGAATTCTCGGCCTCTCTCTACCCTTGGCGTGCTGTATGTCAACGTCTTTTTTTATGTTGTACAGACCGTTCCAAAAATGAACGGACTTTACTCCCACGCACCACTCGTCGTTCACATTATCGAGATAATTTCACGGGTTTACCGATTTCCGTAACGAGATGAAACATGTTTTTTTATAACTATTTTATTTTTTGAATAAAAGATGAATGTTTACGAATACAAGGAGGATTTGGATTTGTCGTCTTTCGACGTCTACGTCAAAACGACTAAACAGTTTCGCGCGTCGTTTGAGAATATTTTCGTCAAGTATAATAACCCGAACGTCTTCGAAGACGGAACTTCCAAATATTATGCCATGTTGACGCGGTGGTATCAGCATTCTGTAACTGGAGGTTTCTGGCAGAACCAGTTAAATTTCGCGGTATGGTGTGCCACGACCGGATGCGGGGTGACATTGGGAATGGGAAACGACAAACTGTCGAAATCGTTCTTTCAATTTCACGTTTACTATCAAATCAGAAGGATCTTGAAGGAAATCGCCGTCCCCTTGCCCAGCGATTCTGATTTCAATCACTACACGAACACCATAGACAAACGAATCTGTCGCGAATTTGGAGTGTCGGTCGACGCGGATTGGAAAATCAAGGGAACCATCTTCGGAAAGTATAACATGAAATGGTCCACGTTCATCGCGAACCGCTCGGAGGGATTCACGCTTCCGGGTCTGGCCAGATTGGACGCTTCCATTCGCGTTTTCGCCTGGGCAGTTTTGGGCGCTCAAGGGCAAACGAGGGCTTCGATCGTGGACGCCGCCGCCACCTCGCTTGACGCGCAAAAACAATTTTTAGTCAACGTCGAGGATGCGATTAACAGACCTCTCGATTTACCCGCCGATATTTCTCGCTACGAAAATTGTCTAAGATATGCAATTTGTCATCCATCCGGGACTTTACATGTTACCCAGCAACATGGAGCTGAAAATCGATAAAAATATCGTCAATTATAATAACGAAATCTTGATCGCACCCGAAAAGACAAAACCATTTATACCACTGGAATAAAAAGTTTTAACAGTAAAATTTAATGCGTGTGCCGAAAAACAAGAATAAATTATCTATCTATATCACTGGCATGGAATTTACCTGGTGACTACCAGACCGTGGATAAGTTATATATATTCGTCTATATATAACTGCGATACCAGGAGATATAGCAAAGATAATGGTTTAAATAATCCATGTAACCTGATTGGGCCGAAGTGTCCCACATACATTGTATACTACTACATATGCTTTAATGTTTAAAATACTGTAAAATGCAGCAAAACAAACACACAAAATTGTGAGTACCACAACATTACAGTTTATTAATGTTTCTGGATCACCTTGCAATGACGTGATATATTTTTACTTTGAAATCTGATATTAACTCAGTATACAAAAACACAAACACATTACAGTAGAATATCTTTATCTAAAAATTCACATGACAGTCTCTATTACTTTGATATATCCAGAATTTGAGAAAACCAATATTTTTATTTTTTCAATTTCTATCCATAAAAATTGGAATTGGACATTCTAAACTGATATATCCAGAATATAAACTCATCCGATATTGATATAACCAGATTCCAATGCATTAGGCTCATTCTTTATCATTTTATTTTATTTTTTTTTTTTTTGAGTCATCATTATTCCTAACGTAAATCTAAAATAAAGACATGGGGATTTTGTTCTGTGTTGGAACTAAACATGCGAAACCTGTCAAATGGTTTAATATTTTCTGATACAGTGAAACCAGTCTTGAAAAAACAATCTCATGTAAGACCACATGTCTTTTAAAGACCACACTCTGAAAACCACTTAGTTAAATAATCATTTGAATAAAACCTCTTTTGAGAGATCAACTGTCTTGAGAGACCACATTTCAGTGGCAGATGGGATGGTCACTTAACACAGGTTCCACTGAGCAGCATGGTGACAAAAGCCTTTCCTTATTCCACCATTTTCTTCTTTGTTTTATATAAAACCAATAATTTTTAAATGTTCATAGAATCCACAAATTTAAATGGAAACTAAAATATAACATTTCAATCTGTGGCAAATTAAATTCATATTTTGAATCTATTTTAAAATATAAAAAACTATCCTGCATATTTTGAATATACATTGATTTTATGAGAGATAAAATTAGTTTACATGAACAGAGATGACTTAAATAACAAGTAAGGAAATTGAACATTTTCTCTATGGTTAAAACCTACGTATTCCTATAAATATATGAAGTAAATTGACGATGTATGCATTTTATAAATATGAATTTAATTCACTATAATTCTGTAAAATTTTGTGAAATTCTGTTAAGATTTTATGATTTTATAAACATAAAAAAATTGTTGGTTTTATATAAAACAAAGAAGAAAATAATGGAAAAAGGAAAGACTTTTGTCACCCTGCTGTATAGGGGATATTGATCTATACTTCAGTTGTGGATACAGATTTACCAGAGACGTGGGTTTCATGTCTAGACAATCAAATGAGTTGACAGATTGATGAGACACAGAGAATCTATCAGTCCTCAAACCTTATTGTAAAATTTCATTTACATGTACTACAAGTCAAATATTGTAAACATTCGGATATTATATACAATACAAACTTGTGTGGTGTAAGGCCCGGAGATTCTGGCACAATAAATCAGTGTGGAAACAGCAGAAAATGTATCAACATATGTGAATTTAAAGAAACAGTTACTACAATTAACTTTGATAAATCAAATCAAAATATGCAAATTTAAGTGGTTCAACGAACTCACAATTTTCATCTCATTCTTTGAACGTAATCACACTCAGTGATGTGAATTTAACTGTCTGAAACAACTTAACAATGACTGACAATAACGCCCAAATTACAAAATATATGCCCGTCAGGATTAAAATATACAGCGACAGAATAGAGGACATTGGCCTACCACAATAAATCCTTCTTCAACGGGCATATAAAAATGAGAGGCATCTTCCACTCTCCGTCAGAAGTAAGTGTCTCAAAGTCTCAAACTTAGGAATCTCTGGTATTAGCATAGTCTTTACATTGTATAAACATTTTGTAACTCTTCAATATTAGCTTGTGACCTTAACTTTTGACCTCTGACCATAAAACAAGCAACCCACAGGTCGTTAACAATCACCTGACTGAGATGTATTGTAATTGTAGTGAGAATATGCTCATCAAAAGTTTGATAGTCAATCAGTTTTGAGTTATAAAGCAATTTGTATAATGACAGTACCCTATGTTACTGATACGCCATCTTGTGGCTTGTTTACAAACATTTCATTTGCAAACTTTGTGGATATTGACATAATAATCATGTATATACCAAGCTTGAAAGTCCTCTGACCACTGATTCCTTTTTGGAGTCACTATAAGTCCTAGCCCTTTTCTTTTTTGCAAATGCCAAGCCCCTTCCTAGGACGAAGCTTCCTGCCAAATTTGGTTGAAATCTGCCCAGTGGTTGTTGAGGAGAAGTCGTTTAAATGGAAAAGTTAAGGAATGGACGACGAATGATGGACATTTGGCCATAGCAATAGCTCACTTGGCCCTTTAAGGTGACCAAACAAAAATACAAAACAATTATGTGGAATATCTAATGAGAATAGAGAATGGATGACAGAAATTATGTAAATGTACCTCCCTGTATATCAGAATATTTGCTTTCAGCTGCGTGAGTCAATGAGTTTAACTTTGACAAAGACAATGGAGCAGATATTACAGAGAACTGAATTTTACGAAAGAAACCAAGAAAATTTAGAAAGAAAAAACTGACAGAACAGACATTCACTGATATAGAGTTGCTAGGTCCTCAGACTCAAATGGTTGGTAAATGAAGGGATCCGAAAGTAAAATATGTAGGTTCTGGATCTTGAACTAAATGTAATTTCAGCCCCTATGTATTTGGCTATTTTGAAAAAGAATGACATTTTCTTGAATATGATAATTCACCTGAATATATAATCCACTCAATCTCTAATTAAATCATCTCCTTCATCAAGTTGTCAATCTTTATTGATAGATGACATTGAAACATTTGTTTCTTGTAACTTTCATTGACAAACTAACAAGACTTTTTATGCTTTAGGTCAAATCCAAATGAAATCACTTGTTCAGTAATTACTGTGATTGATTGCCGGTTGAAAAGTCAGGGTTCAATTAAATCTTGAGATCACTGTAGCTTGCAAGAAAAACAGATACAAAAAAAAAACAATATAGTTACTGCCCTATTTTTAAAATCCCTGACCCAGGGTCATGATGTCTTCAAAACTCCTAACCAAGGGGTCATATTTACTAAAGAACCTCTGATCCAGGGGTCATGATGTTTAAAGAATCTCAGATCCAAGGGCAATGATATATACAGAATCTCAGACTCACAGGCAATGATATATACAGAACCTCTGACCAAGGAATCATGTCATCTATAAAACAAATGACCAAGGGGTCATAATATCTACAAAACCCCTGACCCAGGGGTCATGATATCTACAAAAACCATGGTATCTAGCTACAGAACTCTTGCTACATGTCATCTACAAACCTCTGATACTTGAGTCATGATAGCTACGAACCTCTGATACTTGAGTCATGATAGCTACAAAAAGCCTTGAAGGAGTCATTCCTCATTTATTTCATTTGGATTTGACTGTGTGGACTCAATGTGGGTGTGACAGGTCAACGGGGGATGTTTACTCCTCCATGTCACCTGATACAACTTCATGATTTCCAGAGGTCCGTGTTTGTCCAATATTCACCACATTTGTACACTGTATCCTGGACATCCTGAAGATTTATCCTGGACATCCTAAAGATTTATCCTGGACATCCTGAAGATTTATCCTGGACATCCTGAAGATTTATCCTGGACATCCTGAAGATTTATACTTTGGTATTTTTTCAATTTTCTACATCCAGGACAACCTAAAGATTTATACTTTGGTATCTGAGATATTTTATATATTGAACAAGGGGTCATGTCATCTACAAAATCAGTAGCCCTGGCATGTATGTCATCTACATACCTCTTGACCCAAGGAGTCATGATATATATAAACTACTGACCCAGGGGTCATGGTATCTATAAACCCCTGATCCAGGGGTCATGATATTTAAAATTCCCCTGACCCAGGGGACATATCATCTATAAAATCCTTGACCTAGGTATACCTGTACCATATATGAGAAGGTCATGTGACTTAGATAGACTTAGATAAAATCAACAAAGGAATAAATCTGATAATACAGGGAAAAACAATTTTATAACAAATTTTATATAACAAATTTTTACCTATAACAAACCAGTTCCCATGTCCCTTTACTCCCCAACCAATGTCTTTTATAGTATTTTACTGATGTGATCAATAAAATTAAATAACTTGTGTAAATAAAAAGTAACAAAAATATTTGTTTTCTTTTGTCTTCCCTGGAAAATTCATGTTTTGCCTGAATTTAGAGTAAATTGTTTTCTAATGAATTGCACTATAACCTATTGGCCCACCTCGTCAAACTTCATAACAAACTGTCCTTATAAAGAAGTGAATAATAAGGTCCTTGTAAATTGTTATAAGCAAGATCTACTGTACTGGTAATAGGACTGTGATTTTTATAAATGACGCACCTCATCTCCGTAAGATGTATACCTGCAACAAATCTGGGAAGCTTTGGTAAAGAAATGAAGAAGACAGATGGACAGATGGGTGGACAGACCTGACGAAAAACTATATTACAGTGGAACATGTCTTGAACATATGTTGAGAGACCACTCCAACTGCTACTAAAATGTGGTCTCTCAAGACAGGTGGTCTTTCAAAAGAGGTTTTAAGCAAAGGGTAATTTAAACGTGTTTTTTTTTTCAGAATGTGAACTCAGAAGACAGGTGGTCATTCATGAGAGTTGTCTTTCGAGTCAGGTTCCACTGTAGAACTAATGAAAACTCAGCTTTATACACACTTGCCTGTGAATCAAAAGTTTTCATTTTTCCCTAAAAATATTCAAACTATTGGGAGGGTCGACCTACACATAAGCAGGTCAAGTATAAATAAAACACAAAATAACCTGTTTTCATTAGTTATTTGTTTCTCTGGATTATCATTTTTACACAACAAATAAAATCATCAAAATTTTCCCATTTCAGTTTAATCAAACAGCAGTAGCACTTACATCATGATCACTACAGCAAACAATTCAAATTACAGTGGAACCTTGCTATTAAGACCACTAAACTGAGTGGTCTGATTAATGAGGTGGTCTCTTAAGTGAGGTTCTGATGATATACAGTAAAACCTCATTATACTGCCACCTTTTGTTGAACCCAAATTTGGCATTATAAAGGGGTTTGGCAATAGGTTGAGGAAATCTTTGAATGATATTATAGGGGAAATTGGAAAAGTGGGCTTTTAAGAGTTGGCAAATGAAACAAGGGGCATTATAAAAAGGTTTTACAGTATTTATCAAGTAACTTGAAATCTATGGTCTGAAATGAGAGGTGATCTTTTAAGTAAGGTGGTCTTCAGGCAAGTTTGCCTATATAGGTGGGATCAGGTGCTCTGGAGAAGTAAGCATCCCCACTGACCAGTCATATCCGCCATAAGTCCACAGTCAAATGTAAATGAAATAAGTGAGGAACAAACCTCATCATAATTGGTACAGACGACTCAACAACCACTATCGACAGGTAACTCAACATTTCATTTAGTGAAACAGTGTAATCACAAACAAGGTTATTATATCGACCGTAAAATTTGTGGAAAGTTGACATCAAATGCGATAACCCTCCGTCAATAACTTTTCAGTGAGTAGTTTAACTCTGTATATGAAATGTTCATATGTTGAAAATGCCCTGGCATATTGGATCATTTGTGAAATATAAACACCATATGCTGGTGATTGCGGTACATTACTAGTTAAGTGTGGAAAATTTACAATGAAAAAGCCGAAATTGTTACATTCGTTGCATAGCATGGTTGTTAATTTTCTGTATGTGTCATTATGATATTATAGAGCATTATACACACATAGAATCACCTTCAGAGTACATACAAACATTAATCTCTGTCACTTGTATGCATGCATAATATAAAGTACTAATGAGAATATGATTATATCAACTCAACAACCCTTGAAAAACAATGGACTCTTCTGTAAGTCAATGTGTTTTTAGGGGTAAATGAGTAAACGAGCCACTGACAATGCACCATTTTCTAGCCCATTCCTTCCCCAAAGGAAACTTTAACAAGAAAAAAACTGGCAGTTACACTGGAATGGCTGGGATGTATACTTTCAATCTGAAACCAAGATGAATTATAAATTCAAAATGTAAGACGAATAAATATGCGCATTTTAATGCACATTATAAAAACTTACCAATACTCATGAAAATCAAAGGAGACATAGGTAATATCAGGTGAGTTATATTGCAGGATATGAGACAGGTAGGCATCACTTAATGCTTTCTCTTTTCCGGAGAGCTGCGCCAAGTTGATACAGGCAATGGACGTAAACAGACCAAGCTGCTCATCAAAATGCTTACAGAATGCTTCATGTGTCTCCTTATCACCTGTAATATATAAAAAAAAATGTACTGAGAAAAAAACAATAGATGGAATACAATGGAATTTTATTTTACACTTATATATATACACACACATACACGCAGTCAAATTTGTCTATATATGATACTCAAAGGAACAATCAGAAGTAGTCATTATAGACAGGTGGCCTTTATAAAAAGGCTTATTCATCTGAAAATATAAACAAAGGTTATATTTGAATGGCCTTTATAGGTAGGTGGCCTTTATACAGAGGTGGCATTTGTGGTTGTTTGACTGATATTTCTTAATTTTTTTCTTATGTTGAACATGATGTGTTTGTGGAACAGGAACGCAGACAGACCGAAAACTATATGCCCCCTGTGTAATAAGAGTGCATTAAAAGAATGCTTCATGTAAAATATCACGATATTGTCACTGAATTAGTTTATTTATTACAACTGACGGTGACATGCACCATTAAATGTCACCTTGCCTTTCTAACAGAAAATCAATATGATTTATCTGAAAAATTTGTGAACATTTAAAATGCTTAAGCGGCATATTAAGACTATGCATATTTTCCTATGCATTACTTTACTGAAAGCGTCTAAAATTATTTGTTTCTTTTTCCATGTATATGTATTTCTTTATCATGTAGTTTTGTCATTTTTAAATATACAGCACACATATTAGAAGACCTATCAACAGTTTATAATAAGTTTTCATTTTACCCCCCCCCCCCCCCTTCCTCACCTAATCTGTGAAATTCAAATATTGTAGGTTAAATGTGACACCTTCATAATCAGAGTTGTATAAATCGAGGAAGAATGTACGGTCTTATTTAAGACGTCAAACACCATAACTGCCTCTGGCATAGCCTGTACAGAAGTGTTATTTTTGGCAGTCTTGACATTTGTAGAGGACAAATTGTTTTTGTCATTCACATTATTCCATGTCTGTTTTTAAATTCTAATTTTGCAATAGTACAGTAGAGTTTGTCTAAACAGACAGCTATTGCAAGCAGCCACCTGTCACAGGATGCCTTATATAGGAGGCCCCTGACATAAACATTACATCGATCCTTTCCTAAGGGCTGTCTGCCTTTGAAAGGCCAATTTTCAATCTACCATGGCCGATTAGATAGTTTTTAAAGAAATCATCTGCTATGCATCAATTTCCAATGGCAATCACACTCATATGATATATACTTAAAACAGGTGCAATGTTTTTTTATCATATATGACACAGTCACATAAAACAGGTGTAATGTCTTTTATCGTTTATGACACACAGTCATATATTACAGGTGTAATATCTTTTATCATATATGACAGTCATATATATAACAGGTGTAATAATGTATTTTATCTAATATGATACACAGTCACATATAACAGGTGTAATGTCTTTTATCATATATGTCACACAGCCACATATAACAGGTGTAATGTCTTTTATCATATATGTCACACAGCCACATATAACAGGTGTAATGTCTTTTATCATATATGTCACACAGCCACATATAACAGGTGTAATGTCTTTTATCTTAAGTGACACAACTGTCTGAAGAGTGATGCCTTTTATCTTAAGTGACACAACTGTCTGAAGAGTGATGCCTTTTATCTTATATGACACAGAACTGTCAGAAGAGTGATGCCTTTTATCTTATATGACACACAACTGTCAGAAGAGTGATGCCTTTTATCTTATATGACACAGAACTGTCAGAAGAGTGATGCCTTTTATCTTATATGACACACAACTGTCAGAAGAGTGATGCCTTTTATCTTATATGACACAGAACTGTCAGAAGAGTGATGCCTTTTATCTTATGTGACACAGAACTGTCTGAAGAGTGATGCCTTTTATCTTATGTGACACAGAACTGTCTGAAGAGTGCTGCCTTTTATCTTATGTGACACAGAACTGTCTGAAGAGTGATGCCTTTTATCTTATGTGACACAGAACTGTCAGAAGAGTGATGCCTTTTATCTTATGTGACACAGAACTGTCAGAAGAGTGATGCCTTTTATCTTATGTGACACAGAACTGTCAGAAGAGTGCTGCCTTTTATCTTATGTGACACAGAACTGTCAGAAGAGTGATGCCTTTTATCTTATGTGACACAGAACTGTCAGAAGAGTGATGTCTTTTATCTTATGTGACACAGAACTGTCTGAAGAGTGCTGCCTTTTATCTTATGTGACACAGAACTGTCTGAAGAGTGCTGCCTTTTATCTTATGTGACACAGAACTGTCAGAAGAGTGATGTCTTTTATCTTATGTGACACAGAATTGTCAGAAGAGTGCTGCCTTTTATCTTATGTGACACAGAACTGTCAGAAGAGTGCTGCCTTTTATCTTATGTGACACAGAACTGTCAGAAGAGTGCTGCCTTTTATCTTATGTGACACAGAACTGTCTGAAGAGTGATGTCTTTTATCTTATGTAACACAGAACTGTCAGAAGAGTGAAAATCAGATGCAGTTTATCACATGAATGTACAAGGATATTTGATAATGTTTTAATGTAACATGTGTCATGTCATCTGCTGTGACACAGGT
This sequence comes from Atrina japonica, assembly GCA_030159075.1. Taxonomy (NCBI): domain Eukaryota; kingdom Metazoa; phylum Mollusca; class Bivalvia; order Pterioida; family Pinnidae; genus Atrina; species Atrina japonica. The sequence continues at coordinate 428,996 of BROG01000398.1, read as the reverse complement.
CCTCAGTGTAAAGTCTTATCCAAAAGACCTCTGACTCTAACTTCATATGCCTAGTGGTTGGTAAATGAACGGTCAATACAATTTTGAAAAGTCTTCGATATTACCTGGTACCAGGGTTTGAATCCGGAACCTAATCGCAGGTTCCCACCTGCGAGTTAACCACTCTACCACCACATGTGGCTAGGATTTTTGTATAATTGTGTACATATATTTATTATTTTTAGTACGGATAAAGTGAAAAGTAATGGCAAATAGAAGTGTGTTAAATCTGGCTTTGATAACACATACAGTTATGTACATAAATGTATTGATATGAAATTGATATATATATATATATATATATATATATATATATATATATATATATATATATATATATATATATATATATATATATATATATATATATATATATATATATATGTCTGTGTCAATAAAATGCACTTGACTCATATAAAACTAAAAATCAAATGAAATAAAAAAAGAATGAAAAAGCTCTCAACAACACCTGTCTTTATCATAGCAACGATAAAATGACAAAAAGCAGAACATTATGCACACCTAAGTCATCCATGCTACCCTATTGGTATAATTTATTTCATTTTTTGTGTTTGCTATGTGAAATTTATGGCTTTATTTCTTATCTCCAAATGTTAACTTTAAATACATTTGCTGAGATTGAAGTAGATTTGTTTGTTATTTATCATCCAATTCCAAGTGTAAAATTTACAAAATTACCAATCCCTAACATCAACGATATCATAATTTACATCCCAAATTGCATATTCATTTGAATGATGCATCTATATTTCGATTTTTTTCCTTTCATAGCTATTATTTATCCTAATAACTTGCATACAAACACAAAAATTCTGTAAGAAAATAAACTGGCAGAAATTTATTGAGCTTTTGATATGAAATCAGTAACTTTATTGTAAATGTATAAATTTCATTCTTGTCATATCTTTTGATGACTTTTATGGCTGCTGAATAACAAATATGTCAATTTCCTCGTGTACATTTCACATACAGGTGCCTTAAATTAAGTGGACTATGATCACATAGGGTGAGTCAAAATTCATAACACAGGGTCACATAAAAATCATAAGTCACACAAAATTTTTAACTCTGCCATAATGTAACGGTTCAGAATTCTCGGATTTTGGAGTTGTATTGACCGCAATGTCAAATTGACCACAGGACAACCACAAAACAGAAAACAACACAATTTGACTATATTTTGTATATTCTATTAATCTCAATATATCAGTAGTGCAGGTTAACATTAAGTGCAGTTAATCGACTTTTCTATCCAACTGTACATTTCAAATAAAAAAGTTATCAATTTAATCTATCAATGTAGTTCTAAATTAAATAGGATGTTTCAAAAGAATCATTGTTTTCTAATTAGTTGTAAAAATAATCAAAAATGGATATTACAGCTTATGGTCAGCAGCTTAGAATGTTGTCAATAGTTTTATATCAGTGTTATATCAATATGGTAAAAGAGTAATTCTGAAAATACTTGCTGCTGTCGTAGAGTATTCATCTGGCAAGCAAGAGGTTTCAGGTTTGCGTATATGTCAAACTTAAGAAATTTTAATACGGAGAGTGACTGTTACTATGTCAGGTGGCAGAAAGTCCTTAATAATGAGCCTCTAATGCAATTTAAAATGGATGTTTTGTGCCACCTATATGTACAGACCTTATGACAAAAAAAAGTCATAGAATCTTATATGGGATGTGTGGAGTGAATAAGGAAATCTCTGAGTGGTCAAAATCTGGTTGTCCATTCTGAGGGTCTCCAGAGGATTGGACTTTCAGATTCTGACCACAAGGGTGGAGATTTGGGTTTTCTATTCAACACACCAATGTTGATTGTTCTCTCATGATACAAACACATGTTTATGTACATAAAATAAATGTGATGCGACTTTTAATACAGCGTATTCTCATCTCATAGAGGTCCCACAATATATAATTACATTGTGATGTCATAGCATGTGAAGCTTCTCTACACCCTTGGGGGTGGACAGAGAAATTCTGGCTTGGCAAAATGGTAGACAGGCCTGTCCAAGGTGGGAGAATAATATAATCTTCATCCCAGTAGTAAGAATCTGTTTGTACAATCTGTAGGTCTCCCGAAGATTGAACTTTTAGATTCTTACCAGGAGGGTGGAGATGTCTGTTTCTACTCAACACACCCATGTTAGATTATTTGTATCCCATGTCTATTATATGTAGATCTAAGCAGACAATAACATTGCACTATATTATCGAAACCACAAAAAATCTACGTCACAATCTCTCTACCTCATAGCATGTGTCAGCTAACTGTCTTCCCTAGGTAACCAATGTCTTAATGTCTCTACCTCATAGCATGTGTCAGCTAGCTGTCTTCCCTAGGTAACCAATGTCTTAATGTCTCTACCTCATAGCATGCATCAGCTAGCTGTCTTCTGTTGGTAACCAATGTCTCTACCTCATAGCATGTGTCAGCTAACTGTCTTCCCTAGGTAACCAATGTCTTAATGTCTCTACCTCATAGAATGTGTCAGCTAGCTTTCTTCCTTAAGTAACCAATGTCTCTACCTCATATCATGTGTCAGCTAGCTGTCTTCCTTAGGTAACCAATGTCTCTACCTCATAGAATGTGTCAGCTAGCTGTCTTCCCTAGATAACCAATGTCTTAATGTCTCTACCTCATAGCATGTGTCAGCTAGCTGTCTTAACTTTGTAACCAATGTCTCTACCTAATAGCATGTGTCAGCTAGCTGTCTTCCCTAGGTAACCAATGTCTCTAAATCATAGCATATGTCAGCTAGCAGTCTTTTACTAGCATGTGTGGGAGAAAGAGAGATGTTGACAACAATCAAGATGAAAAATAAAATAAGGCAAAAAAGAGCATATATGAATCACACAATTCCTTTTTTCCCATAAAGCACATAATCTTACCATAAATAAACCCTACAAACCAAATTCTTCTAGTGGCATGAGAAAAAGTTTCCTATCTGATGTCAACCATATAAATTATGGCATTATTACATTACTCTTGTAAACTGAAGTACCCTTATACTGTAATTCTGAGTGTTAAAAGTATTTCAAGAGGCCGATAAACAATTAAAGTAAAATAATGGATATATAAACAACAATAGATATTTAAAAAAGTAAAATACTAAATATATGAAAAAGTAGAATAATAGATATATGAAAAAGTAGAATAATAGATATATGAAAAAGTAGAATAATAGATATATGAAAAAGTAGAAAAATAGATATATGAAAAAGTAGAATAATAGATATATGAAAAAGTAGAATAATAGATACATGAAAAAGTAGAAAAATAGATATATGAAAAAGTAGAATAATAGATATATGAAAAAGTAGAAAAATAGATATATGAAAAAGTAGAATAATAGATATATGAAAAAGTAGAATAATAGATACATGAAAAAGTAGAAAAATAGATATATGAAAAAGTAGAAAAATAGATATATGAAAAAGTAGAAAAATAGATATATGAAAAAGTAGAAAAATAGATATATACAAAGTAAAACAATAGATATTTACAAAGTAAAATGATAAAGATAGAGTAAAATTATAGATATATAAAAACTAAAACAATGGATATATAAAAAGTAAAATAATAGATATAGAGTGAAATAATAGATATAGAGTAAAATTATAGATATATAAAAACTAAAATAATGGATATATATGAAGTAAAATAACAGATATAGACTAAAATAATAGATATACATGTATATATATATATATATATATATATATATATATATATATATATATATATATATATATATATATATATATATATATATAAAGTAAAATAATAGATATATAAAACGTACAATAATAGATATATGTATATAAACAGTACAAGAGGCTCAAGGGGCGTTAAGGCTCTCACCTGGCAAATTTGGTTAACATTGCAAAAGTTAAAAAATGTCTAAATGATGATAAAAAAACTGATATTTTGTTTACTTGTTTACTAAATTCTAACCCCTTTTGGAGTCCCTATGGGTTCTAACCTCTTTTCATATGCAATTATTATGTGGTCTTATATGGGATAAGTTCCTGCTATTTTTTCTTTAATTTGAACCATTCCTTCTATATTTAGGTGTCTATGACCTTGATCTATGACCCAATGACCTTGAAACCTTGTCACAATAATCTTAAGAAAATTCCTATCTACTTTCTAATATATATATTTATACAGAAAGTCAATCATTTTTTATTTGCATAAAACTGTATCATGTCATTTGAAGTGCTTGCTAATGTATACCAAAACTGAATGAAATTCAAAACAAAATTCCTTAGTCATTCCAGAGATTTTCACCCAATTATATGGGGGCGAAATAAGGCTCCATTCCCAATGCAAAATCAATGTAATTTTCCCTAATTTGCAGTCAAAATGTCCCAACTGAAATCAGCATGCTAAGTACAGTTGACCTTGGAAGACTATTGAACTTTTGGGGTGATATGACATCCAATACTGATATGGTTAAGTATTATTCTAAAATTGTTTAAATTGTGTTCTTTTTTTACTTTATGTGTTCTTGTGAAGGTGACTTTGATAATTCCTAGAAGAATACAGGAAGTATGGTTGGATTTTGTTTCTTTGTTCAAGACCGTTGTCAGTCACACAGGCTATATTACTTGTCATAAAATCCACTGTAAACAAAAGGACAGGCCATGAATTAACTATAAACTCTTAAAGTCTGTTCTAAGTCATTGATTTACAGGAGAGTCCATTGTTTTTTAAGTATTGATGAGTTATCTACATGTATTTACAGTCCCTGAAAAGTATGGTATAAAAAATCACCTAAAGTCACCTGCTGTAAGAAAATTGAGGAGTTGATTTTTCAACCTTTCTCCCTACAAATATTGAAAAAATAAACATTTTTCAAAAACTATTTCTGTATTCATCACCATGTAAATAATCTCAGGCAGCAGATTTAGCCATCACTGTATTACAGTGATGTTTGTGATGTTGCCTTTGACTGCAAAGGGAGATAACTTGAATATTGAGTGTCATGAACAAAGTGTAGAAATCAGATGGGGACAAGCTTGTGAGTGTCACGCTTCCATGAGAGTTGGAAAAACTTAAAGCCTCTGTATTACTGGCCTGTCAAAGAGTTATTTTAAACAAAAATGATGAAGGTTAACATTAGAAATATTTCTGGGCTAATGTTAGAATCATATCTAGATTTTTCAACCGTTGAACATGTGTTCTGCTACATAATTTAGATGGTTTAATTTTGGCCATTTTAATTGGGTGGCCAAATTTTCCAAACTTAAACAATAGACAAAATATCCGAATTTATGATAGTGAGTTGTAAACAGGATATGATATACAACAGGGATTAACCCTCTCACCCCTAAGTTTTACAGATGGTATGTTCTTTTCTATTGTTTGGATGGGTCGATTGTGGTCTGTAGGGTTGAAAAGGTTAAAGACATGGTAATATGAAAATGACCACATCTCGAAAATAGTAAACCTTGATACATTGCCAACCGTTATACCACCAAAATTCAGGAAAACAAAAGGTGGCAGTATATCAGGGGTGAACTGTATAAGTATATCGGGGTTTGAACTATATATATAAATATATATATATATATATATAGCAATATATGATGGACGTTAGGAAAGCTAATAATAAAGTAATAAGTAAGATATACGTTTATCACCTGACTGACACAGTCCTTGTCATTACGACTGTGTACACATTTTATTTACATAATCGTATGAAGTGATACTTATCTTATCAACGTAACACCTATATATTAAGTCTGGGGATCACCTGTGTATGAAGTCTAGGGGTCACCTGTGTATGAAGTCTAGGGGTCACCTGTATATGAAGTCTAGGGGTCACTTGTGTATGAAGTCTGGGGATCACCTGTATACAAAATCTGGGGAAAACTGTGTAAGAAGTCTGGTGGTCACCTGTGTGTGAAGTACGGGGAAACACTTGTGTAAGAAGTCTGGTGGTCACCTGTGTATAAAGTTTTGGGAACATCTGTGTATGAAGTCAAGGGAATCCCTTATGGAATCTGGGGAACATCTTTGTATGACAGCCAAGGAACAATTGTGTATGAAGTCTGGGAACCCCTTATGGAATCTGGGGAACATCTTTGTATGACAGCCAAGGAACACTTGTGTATGAAGTCTGGGAACCCCTTATGGAATCTGGGGAACATCTTTGTATGACAGCCAAGGAACAATTGTGTATGAAGTCTGAGAAACACCAGTACATGAACTCTGGGGAACACCTATGTATGACATCTGGGAACACCTGTGTATAAAGTCTGGGTAACACCTATACATGAACTCTGGAGAACACCTGTATGAAATCTGGATAACACCTATGTATGACATCTGGGGAATACCTGTGTATAAAATCTGGGGAACACCTGTACATGAACTCTGGAGAACATCTGTATGAAATCTGGGGAACACCTATACATGTATTTGTAATGAGGGGTACACTATGTTTGTAATGAGGGGTACACCTATGTTTATGGTGAGTACCTGCCACATTTTGGGGAAGTCTGATAATGTTTAACAACTGTAGGCAGTACTTGATCATGTCATTTTAATCTGGATGTTTGTATTGAAACTATATTGTTTTCTCTTTCTCCCATTACATGTAGATAAAATCACAAGGTCATCTGCCAAACCATATCTCCATACCTCAGTTAGATCAGCATGCCTAAGATGTTTGATCTAACAAACAATGAAAACAATTAATCAGGCGCTAAATTACTGACTCAGACTAAACTGTTCAATGGTTTGGATATTTCTATGGTTACTTTGGCAAGCTGTTTTTGAGCTGTTACTAATTATAGATCTATTGAACAGGTAACATAAAATACATGTTTTTAACTTTATACCTAGGTAGAACATACATATGTACATGTATATAAATTTTAATTCCAATGAACTATATTGAACTCAATCATAAATAGCATCTATATATCAGCGTGAATGTTAAATCCGTATTCAGAGATAGATATTTTGAACACTTTCCAAATCTGAATATTTGTGTTTTAATTCACTCAAAGTTACTGTACATGTATTTATCTACACTATATAAACATGTACATGTAGGCCTACACAGTGTGTGTACACCACATACAATCTTAGAACTACCTGTACATATATAATATACTCCTGACCCACACAAACACAGTTACAACCACATACATGTACAAAACATATAAACATAGACACACACATCCCCTGGTATGTATGTGTAATTTTAATTCAATTGATTGCAAATAGCATTGGTGTGTTATTGAATTTGACTATTCAATGCATCTTTTGTCATTTTTGACCAATTCATTTGGACTGGTCTAAGTCATCATTGACTTACAGAATAGTCCATTGTTTTTCAGGGATCGATGAGTTGAGATAGAGGATTAAGTTGTATCTACAGAAGTTGAAAAATAGAATTTGGATAGTGTACTAGAGATTACTGTTTTAAGTATTCACTAGTGATTTCTATTTATATGTAACTCATCAACCCCTGAAAAACAATGGACTCTTCATTAATTAATGACTTAGACCATTCCAAATATGCCTTAAGGGTCAAATGACTTAGAAGACCTTTGGCATTTAATTGATTACATTTGTACATTTATCCAATTAGAGCCAAGATGCAGACAGCAGTAGTGTTTGCGGACATCATAATGAAATGGTCCTGTAAGTATGTGATTTAAAGTCAACCATAGATTTTGTTTAAGTATTGAAAAATCTTGGCATCTCCGGTTTGTGCATGTAACCATATTTAGCTGTGTCACATCTAGCTGTGTGGATCTCCCACCCTTGGCAGCACAGGTCCGAGTCCAACTAGAACCTAAACTGATTTTGTGAGAAAGTTTGTCAGTTTAGTCACAGGAGGCCAATGGTCTCTTTCCAGTTCCATTGTAACAGGCATTTCTCTTTCATCACCAAATACTGGCCACCGCCATATAATTGAAAAATTATTGAGTGTGTCACAAAACAGCATTTGAATATGCATGTATAAACATGTAAAAAAAAAAAAAATAGTATACTAATGGCAATGTTGAGTTGCCTTTTCGTTGGCGGTTGTTGAGACGTCTGTACCAATTGTGACGAGGATACACTCCTCACGTGTTTCATTGAACTTGACTGTGGACTCACGGCGGGTGTGACCGGTCGACAGGGGATGCTTACTCCTCCATGGCACCTGATCCCACCTCTTGGTTTCCAGAGGTCCGTGTTTGTCCATTTTTACCGGATTTGTATCTATGTCCTGGACATTCTATTGATTTATGCTTTGGTATCTGAGGTTTTTATACATTGCAATTCAAGAAATGAAATATACATGTTTCCAATACTACTTTTAAAACTCTGCATTGGCAGAGATATGTGCATGTGGAAATATGTGATAGTAGCTAAACTATTTCATGGTACAGTGGAACATGTCCTGAAAGACACCCCCTCTGCCACTGTAATGTGGTCTTACAAGACAGGTGGTCTCTTAAAAGAGGTTTATCTAGAGGATTATAAACAAAGTAGATTTCAGAATGTGGTCATAAAAGACGGGTGGTCTTCTATGACAGTGGTCTCACAAGACAGGTGGTTTTCTATGACAGTGGTCTCCCAAGACAGGTGGTTTTCTATGACAGTGGTCTCACAAGACAGGTGGTTTTCTATGACAGTGGGCTCATAAGAAGGTGGTTTTCTATGACAGTGGTCTCACAAGACAGGTGGTTTTCTATGACAGTGGTCTCACAAGAAAGGTGGTCTTCTATGACAGTGGTCTCACAAGACAGGTGGTTTTCTATGACAGTAGTCTCACAAGAAAGGTGGTCTTCTATGACAGTGGTCTCACAAGACAGGTGGTTTTCTATGACAGTGGTCTCACAAGAAAGGTGGTCTTCTATGACAGTGGTCTCACAAGACAGGTGGTTTTCTATGACAGTGGTCTCACAAGAAAGGTGGTCTTCTATGACAGTGGTCTCACAAGACAGGTGGTCTTCTATGACAGTGGTCTCATAAGACAGGTGGTCTTCTATGACAGTGGTCTCATAAGACAGGTGATTCCCTATGACAGTGGTCTCAAAAGGCAGGTTCCTTTGTATCAGTTAATCTTTCAACCCTTGGACCCCTGTAGCCACATTTAAACTCACCCATTTCAAAGAATGGTAAAGTTCACTGTTAAAATTTAGGAGTATTATGAATTAGAATAAATATTTTACAATAATTTTACATGCAATATTAACTTGTTCACTCCTTAATTATGACAACAGACCCTACTATCCATTGACTTGGATGAGTTTAAATGTGACCACAGGGGTCAATTAGTTAATTCAACTGAGTGAACACTTTTTAAGTCAAGTATCATTCTAGTGATAATGAAATCCAAATTCCCATGAGCATAATATTACGCAATCCAAAGAAAAAAAAATTGGCTTAGTGACTATGGACCACAAGTCTTTGATTAAATCTACCTGTACTTGGATACAAACACTTAATTATCACATGTGTAGTTTTCACCGAAAAAGAAAATTAACACCTTTAACCTTTGATTTTCCTGATACCTGATTTTTGTTAACAAATGGTGAACATGTCAAATTAATTTCCTTTAAGTGCAAACATACATATGAAAATGTAGGCAATTTTTGCACGTCAAATAAAAGGGAAAATTTAATTTCACACTCAGTTGACGTCAAACAAATCAGAAACACAAATTTAGCTAGTGGCTATACACGTGGTTACGGAACTATCATTATTTTCATTTACTTGAGATAAAACATAAAAATTACCATTATATAAGAATACGTCATGAAAGAACACTGAAATCCAGTAAACAAAGGTAGACAGACCATAAAACACCTCAATAAACAATTTGACAAAATTAACTTGTTTTTATCTATTGAAATATCAAGATATAAAATATCTCTTGTTTGATAAAATTGACACAAAAAGATATTTTTACTTCTAACTTTGTTATATTTATACCTTATCAAGTTTTCACAATGGTTACCTATCTTTAATTAAAAAAGTGACAGATTGCTGATGTTAATCGAACAATGTCAAGATTAAATGACAATTTTCCCTTAGTTGGCCTCACTGATAAATTCACTGTCAGCAAACACGGGGCAAAGCGTAGCATGTGTATTTATGTATAAGATGTATCTGTGTCCTTCAACAATGACATTAATACAGATATTGATTATTACCTTAATTTCATGGATTTCTACAGGTAAATTCATTTTTTACATAATTTTTCTGAAATAATTTTTTTTCAAAATGTATGATATAGATATTACTTATAAACATTAATTTATATTTAATTTGATTAAAAGGAAGAGGCTGTATCTAAGTAGCGGTAACATATTGTGCACAAAATTTATCTCTCGATGATTTATTTTTATTTTGTTTTCATTTTTGATATTTCGGCATATGATAATACAATATTCCATTTTCTAAATTCAATGTTTCAATTTAAAAAAAATGCATCAAGTTTGAATAAACTGGTTATTATTATTTTTTTTTAAATCAAATATAGAGATCTTAAAAAAAGATAAATTTCATAAACAGATAAATGAAAGATGAGATGAATGACAAGTACAGATAATTTTTGTTGACGTTAAATGATTATCTATCTAATTATCTACAATTTTATTTAACGCAGTATATTTCTCTTTTATCAAGGTAATTATGAATTAATGATTTTAGCCAAAAGCTTTTTCATTTCAAATAATAACTATAAGTAACTATTATTTAGATAAATATGTTACACCTAATTTTAACTTAGGATAATTCTTATGTGATATAACCTGAAATTTGAAATAAAGTCATGAAAGAACCAGATCTGAATTTCAGAATTAGAAATCATGATGTAATTCTAGCTCAACTTTCTTTTAAATTTAAGTCTGTAGTTATATTAGGATTGTGACAAACATTTCTTTCCTTGCTTTATACACTTACAAATATGTGTAACAAAATTCTCAGCACTGTTTAGTTTTTGACAGTTGCTTGACATGTAGTGTATATATATCATTAAGACCATAACCTACCAAGGTGTATCACTGAAGCTTCAGCTGATCATGGTGTATATATATATATATACTGTGTCCTTTCTTTGACTTACAAATTATCACCAAATTTTCTTTTCCTGTGAGTCATATTTCACACACCTTTACCTGACTTAGAAAATTGTCAATACATGTGATTTATAAATCACTGACAGAAATATACGATAGAAATTGATCATGTTTGAAAATATCGGCAAATACTTTAATAAAAAAAAATGAGTATGAGGTCACATCACTAAAGTGGTTATAAGAGACAGGCTATGTGATTCATGGTGTAAAAAGACTTGGGAAATATCAATGGAATGAAGACTTGTGTAATAAATAAGAATTTAACATTGATCTCGACCTGACCTGACCTGACCTTTGAAGATGCCTCTGTGGTTGAGTGGTTAGAGCATTGCCTCTAGTCAACATGGGTTTGAGTCCCGCTGAAATCTAAGCTGATTTTGTGAGAAAGTTGGTTCATTTACTTGTGAAAGCCATTTGTCTCTTCCCGGATACAATGTAACCATGGTATCTCCACTATCAATAAAAACTGGCTGCTACCATACATGTATAACTGAAAAAAATTGGTCAGATGGGCATAAATCACCATTTAAACAAGCAAACAAACAAACTGACCTCTGACCTTTGAGATGTGCTGATATTATAAAACAATCTACCATTTTGTTAGGGTATGAGTACTACCAGTATGATATTATACCCCAACACCTATTATTAAGCACTATTCTAAAAAGAGTTCTGTTACAAAAAATTGGCAATCATGATGAACTAATATTGCTATTTGTTCTACGGAAAGGGCAGGGATCCCATTATCCTTTAACACAAATGACTTTTGATGTCCCGTGTCTTGGAGGTTCAACTTAACTACAGTTAAACCTGTAACCTGTAAAGACTCTCCCTCCTGCCACTCCAATAATGTCGTCTCAAAAGACAGGTGGTCTCTCAAAAACTAAGTGTTATTCAAAATGTGGTTTCTCAGGACAGGCCATCTTGACAGATGTCTAACAAAACAGGTTCCATTGTGTAAAGCATTTAGGTAACTGGGTTGGTCTCTTTCATAAAGATAATCTACAAAAATGTTGTTTGGTATACAACTGCCAAACACCATCTTCTAGTGGTAAGTTAAACAAGACTGTCTCTTTTCTCAAATTTAATGATGTCACTTTTATTTCATCACCATGTTTCAAACTTGAAACATACAAATCCAATCTGACCTTGAGATAACAATTTGAACTTCACATGCATTATCTGGCACAGATAAGTGTGGTATTCATTTTGATTCTCTTATCTCTTACAAAACATCTGATTACAAATTGGGTATCAGCGATTTATTTTATCATGACAAAGCACTTTCTGTCACAAAATATTATAAAGTTCGGGCTAAAATTAATAAATATATGAGAAATAAATCAATACTTCATAATCTTTTTTTAAACAAGACCGACCTTGACAACTTGTTGAATAAAGCCATACAAATATATATTATCTCAGCAGGTAAAAACGATCAATTGCCACAGATTTTAAATTTCAATGAACATTGTTAATATTTCCAAAGTTAAAATATTTGTCATTTTAAAATGAGGACTGATTTGAATTCTACATTAATTAGATCAGTGATAATACAAAGATATGATTCAAACACAGACAAGTGATTGATTTTGTACTGAAAACTTGCTGTAAGGATGTTTAGTTTCATTATATTTTGAAACTTCACTTTTGAAATTGTACTCCTAATTCTTTCAATTTCAGTACATTTCATGCTCATCTTCAATTGATATACTTCTGTTCAAATTTAACTAATAAAACATCTAAGTAGATATCAACATATGATTTAAATATTGATCAAATCTTTACAAAAAAACTTAAAGACCTTCAAAATTCATTAAGTCTTGCAATGTCACTTCAATTACACAGACGTACACAAGGTGCGACAGACATATTTGTATTGGCATCTGGTATTACCCAGTTACCAGTTGGTGTAAAGATTGATTTTTTTAAACAAACAAGCGTAAAATCTGAGACATATCCTGTCAGTTTTCACTTGACGTAAACTTGCAAAATTATACTGTACTAAAATAAAAGAATCGAGCGGCTTTAATGTTTTCCTGTGAAGTTATTCATTTATTTCAATACAACTGAGTTTGTTTGTTTGGTTTTTTTTTTTGGAAAAATTAAGATTTTGAAAAGTAAGCAAGTACATTGTATTTGTATGCAAGATTAATCACAGAAGGAATATGATATCACAGACCAAGTTTCATTTTATCCATACACAATGGAAGAATTTCAATCTCCGCTAGATTTTATGCTGATATTGTGAGATAGTTTGCCACTTTACTTGAGAATGGCTAGTGATATTTTCCTAGGTGTATTCTAGGATGGCTAGTGATATTTTCCTAGGTGTATTCTAGGATGGCTAGTGATATTTTCCTGGGTGTATTCTAGGATGGCTAGTGATATTTTCCTAGGTGTATTCTAGGATGGCTAGTGATATTTTCCTAGGTGTATTCTAGGATGGCTAGTGATATTTTCCTAGGTGTATTCTAGGATGGCTAGTGATATTTTCCTGGGTGTATTCTAGGATGGCTAGTGATATTTTCCTGGGTGTATTCTAGCCGAGTTTTCTCCCACATCTTTAAAAACTGGCCACCACCATATAACTGAAAAATTGTTGAGTTAGGCATAAAATTTAAACATACAAATTGAAAGATTTTCTGAAGTTATGACCCATCTTGGTATTATATTACAGCTAAAATCTGAATCCATCTAACTTAATTGACATTTAAGATGAAATTTTGAAAATTAAACTAAAAGTGAAATAAAATTCTTCATATTAGAATTTCATGAGATTTGATATATTGAAGAAAAAAATTCAAAAGAAATGGTCTGAAAAAGGTCTAATTTGTACAGTTCACATAAGAGTTTGAGATGAAAATTTAGCAGATTAAAATACATGTAATCAGAATGAAATAAGATAGATTTAACTTTGGCATTTTGAACTGAAAAGTTTCTATGACCATTAAATATTTGTAAGATTGATAGATTCGAGCAAAAGTCAAATACTGGACCGCTAAAAATGACGATAGTAAAATTGTCGGTTTTGACTGCTAACAACAACAAAAAATAACCACTTTGGAACCAGCTTAAAAGAAAACTTGTTGAAAGACCATCTTAGGAAGAACATGGTCACTTTAAGATATACTCAGTGGAAAATGGATTCTGATTTACAAAGGACTAGTCCAAGGAATAGGTGTCACATGCTAAAGGCTTATGTCTTTTATTTGATTTTTTTTTTTTTTTTTGAGTTAAAGATCTTTGTCAAGGTCATGAGGTCAAGCATTTTGTACAGATAAAAATGCAGTAGATGCTACAAAATAAAATTACATGAAATTTATGATACTTCACTTGACCCTTTCAACACTACAGACCATAATGGACTTGTCCAAAAGAAAAGTGCATACCATTTAGATAGTTAGGGTGAGATGGTTACAGTAAGTGTCATCTCTGCATAAGTGGACAATTGTCAGGAAGACGCATAACTAAATACCTGAAAATAATGAAGTCTATCATTTCTTTGCCTTTTTGCTAAATGGCTATGTTGACCTTCCAGAGTTCAATCAACCACCTGGTCAAGTCAGTTCTAGTTTTAAGGTCGTCAGTTCTAGTTTTAAGGTCGTTACAACAAGGTTTGACAACATTAGGGTGTGTCCACCATGGATTTCTTATCACATGACATGCAAGCTGATAAAATCTGTCATTTACAAATTGCATAATCATATACAAATAGGACTTACAAATGCTAAATAATGGCAAAACAAATTGTTCCCTGAAGGTAAATATGATATGCATATTCGCTATAATTAACACAATGTATGACCCAATTTCAATGTAATTTTATAGCTGATCTATATGTATATATTTCATTTCTTTTCAGCTGACGCTGCAGGAAGTCACTGGGGTTATGAAGGTCATACAGGTAATAAAATGTGTTTCCTAATTTGATGAAGGTTTAAACTTTATACATTAAAATATGAATTTTAGAATAAATCAGAAACAAAAAACTAAACCCTAGCTATAAATATATATTTTTTTTTTGCATACTTGCTAAGTCTCAACCATATATAGGGAGACTCCTTATTTTTAATGAAAAATTTTGATAATTTCTTCAAGAAACATGCATATCTCCCACATAAAAAATTTTCTTACTAAGATTTAGAGTCTCCCCCATGAGATTGAAAAATCTCCCCCATAAAAAATTTTCAAGGTTGGCAAGTCTGTTTTTGTCACTCAATTAAGGAAGTTTTCAGGGCTGTGTTTGTTTCTTTCTTCCTTTATTTGTTTATTTGCTTTTCAAAATCAGATTTGTATAAGTTTTCTTTCTTTTGGTCCTCCTGATGTCCATTTTTTTTTTCAACTGAAGATTTTAATTAATCATATTATATTACTATACCTATCCATTATTAAATTAAAAACTTTTAATCAAGCCTCTAAAATTTTGCTATTTAGATCATCGCTATGTGAAGTCGAAGTCAAGTTGACTAACATATAAAATATCACTTATGTAATCTGATTGGTCAATTATTTCCATGTATTGAATGATAAATTTTGTCAATAGACCTTTTACGAGTCACAGTTTGTGATACTAGTATTCAGCTTTAGAGGTAATATGTGGACTGTATCACTTCCGCTTTAACCGTCTTACATCAGTATATTAAGCTGTCTTACACCAGTATATTAAGCCAGTATATTAAGCCATCTTACACCAGTATATTAAGCCATCTTACACCAGTATATTAAGCCATCTTACACCAGTATATTAAGCCGTCTTATACCAGTATATTAAGTCGTCTTATACCAGTATATTAAGCCATCTTACACCAGTATATTAAGCCGTCTTACACCAGTATATTAAGCCATCTTACACCAGTATATTAAGCCATCTTACACCAGTATATTAAGCCGTCTTATACCAGTATATTAAGCCGTCTTATACCAGTATATTAAGCCGTCTTACACCAGTATATTAAGCCATCTTACACCAGTATATTAAGCCATCTTACACCAGTATATTAAGCCGTCTTACACCAGTATATTAAGCCGTCTTATACCAGTATATTAAGCCATCTTATACCAGTATATTAAGCCATCTTACACCAGCATATTAAGCCATCTTATACCAGTATATTAAGCCGTCTTACACCAGTATATTAAGCCGTCTTACACCAGTATATTAAGCCGTCTTACACCAGTATATTAAGCCATCTTACACCAGTATATTAAGCCATCTTACACCAGTATATTAAGCCATCTTATACCAGTATATTAATCCGTCTTACACCAGTATATTAAGCCGTCTAATACCAGTATATTACCTGGAATATGGATATTATGCAGTGATAGGTGCCAAAGTAAATGGCAGCCTACAGGAAAGTGATGACAAATGTCATCTTTGTATGACAGAACATTGCTCTTAACTTTATTCTTCGCTGGCAAACTGAAACAAGACATCGCTGAATAATGTAAATGTAAACAATTTACAAAACCAGAAGCAATCATACCCAACTTCTATTGAAGTCACATGATCTAAGTACAAACTATTCTAACAAAACTTACCAAAACGGAACAATTTCAAAAAGATCTATTTCATTTCAAAATTTTGGACAAATATCACGAAAAAAAATAGGCCTACAGTTAAGAAAATAACACCTTAACTGCAATACTACGTGAGTACTGATGTAGCAATATACATTTTTGTGGTGCCAGAAATGTGCTGATTTATGGACTCTGGCACTAAAGGAATCCTGCTTACAAACCGAAGAAATATCAGTACAAAGTCAGGATTTGTTTAGTATTCAATGATCTTAAACAAGAAGTGTTTTGTAAATACAAATGCTTTGAGAAAAGTCAAATTCTGGGTCACAAAGTAATTTGTACATAAATGTGTGATTTGTATACAAATGTGTGATTTCTTATTAACCCAGAAAGTCGATTTCAGTACAATTAGTTTTTGTTAAGATTTTATCTACAACTAAATATTACTCTCCCTCTCTCTCTCTCTCTCTCTCTCTCTCTCTCTCTCTCTCTATATATATATATATATATATATATATATATATATATATATATAAAAATATATAAATACACATATATATACACACACAATACTATTAGCTATTAGGTTTGTTACTGACCATCCACAAGATAATGTTGTGTTGATTAAGTGAATGGAAGGCCAGTCAAAGTCGAGCCTGCCATACATTTGGTCAAACCAATATATCCATGTGGATGGTCAGGTAATAAACCTAATAACTGTTTTATTTTGTAAAGGACCATTTTCTCATTTAGGAAATGTCTTGATTTGCCAATGTAGACTATACACAGAATTGTGTCTTAGATCATCTGCCAGTCATTGCTGTCTTCTTTTCTTTTTTTCTTTTTTTTGCTATTGACCATCCAAAGCAGTCATATGATAACTTATACCCAATGAAATAACAACATTTCAGTAGGAGGCTAATCAAGTGTGTGTGTGTGTGTGTGTGTGTGTGTGTGTGTGTGTGTGTGTGTGTGTGTGTGTGTGTATATATATAATTGTCACTGATATTGTAATATGTCACATGTTAAATATTGACAAATTATGGACATGTCAGAGGTCATGTATAAAGATATGAACCTGGTCAAAATTTGACCTCTTATTACATGGACACCATTAATGTTATGTCTGTTGCTGTCCCCTTATCTCAATCTACAAATTCACAGATAACCGAAATCTGACATCTATACAGCTGACCTTTTAAAGACATGTGAACTTTGCATTGACAACCTTTTCAAATTGATATCATTTTACAAAAATGAGCACCATGGTGAACTTGAGGTCAATACATCTGTATATTGACAAGCGTTTTATCTGTCAAGTGTCCGTCAAGGTACCATTTTTAAAAATCTAAACAAATATATTGATTAGTATATCACTTCACAGGAATGATCTTGTCTGCAATACAGGTTGAAAACACTCAACATTGTCATTAAAATTTCCAACTGACAACTGCATGCAAGCTTCCATGGCTGTAACTGTGTTGAAATTATCTACATTTTTGTACCCCTGAAGTAGTAATAGATTCTTCTTCATAGCAAGGATCATTGGATTATTTAGGGGTGCAAGACAACATTATTACAGCTAGTTTTAAATGAGGTGTTAAGGAAGGTTGTGACATCTTAACTCTCTTCTACTGTAACTGTCTTTATTTGATGTGATTTGTGTTGGTGGGATACAGACCATCTATAGTCCATTTCACATAAATTGGTGCGCTGGAGTAACCTTTTGATTATCATACGGATAATTCTACTCGCTTTTCGGTTATGACAAGCTTCACTCAAAAAGTGTTTTATTCCTTACTGGATATTTGTAGATATGTTGACAAGTAGGAATGGTCAATCCTGGTGGTTTAATTCTAATATCATTAAGATGTTTCGTTTGATTACATTAAATTCAAACTCTTCACGGCCAAGAAAGGGTCCACGAGACTTCTCCCTGCCAGTCATACGGATTTGACCTTTACTTGATGTGATCTCTGAGGGTCAGTTGTACCTCTCTACACTGTCCTGATGTGACACATATATATATATACATTTTTGTATATGAAGTACATGTATTTGACATACAACTTCGCAATATTTTTCTGGCAAAAAGTTTTTTTTATGAACAAAGAACTCTGAAATATTAGAACTGAAGGATACTTATGACCCATATTGAACAAGTAAATTTGATTAAGAAATTGAAACATTAAAAACATTACATAAAAACTATTGAAGGCCAGACTTATCTAAACTATGGAAGGCCACTCTTATAAATAACACAAGTTATGGAAGCCTATTTAGTGCCAAATTTCTTACTAGAAGGATTGACTGCCTGTTCAAAATACTGATGTCAAGACAGGCACATCATTTCCTGTTTGATATATAAATGTTAAACCTATAGAGATGGAGTTGAACATTCAAGTATATTCAATTTTTATCTTTATAAGTTAGTATTGCTAATGATATAAACTTTCTGAGTACTCTTGTACTGACAAATGTCAGTATGTAACAAGACTGTCATGATACCTGATTTGATTGACACGTTGTCAATATTGTCATCAATTTCTGATTTTATAGAGCGATTCATCATGTAAAAATGCCAGAAAACAGATGTTGATACATGTGACAAAATGATTATGAAAGAAAGGAAATAATACTACATGTGAAATGGTTTTATGAAAGAATGAGAATTGAAGCACATATGAATGAAATGAAGGGATGCACTATACACGTGGCTTCTTTCCCTGTTCTGTGTTAAAAGTGAATTGTTTTGACCAATACAATGACTGACTCTCTCTCATTCTCTCTGCTCATACATGTATGTGAATTGCTTTAACATGTAGCATATATACATTGTAAGCCCCCCCCCCTCTCTCTCTCTCTCTCTCCATATATACATTGTAAGTCTATATATCTCTCTTTGGCTGTCGGTTTCTCTTTCTCTCTTTCTCTCTCTCTGCACATATACTTTGTAAGTCTCTCACTCTCTCTCTCAACATATACACTGTACTGTAAGTGTTATTGATCACTTGCTCAAATTTCATTATAACAATAACAATAAAACAATATTTTTCATCTTTATGACATATTTACATCCCAGCATGACAGTTTCCTTTTCGTTCTTACAACTGTTTTAGGGGATATGTATGAATGTATAAGACAACATGCTAATTGATGATTCCATTACCAGGATGGTTGACCTGATATAGGCTAGCAACTTGAACCCTGACCTTGTGACCCCAGAGAGATCTTTCCTTTCTCTAGTATTCAATGTGAAATATACCAGATCAAATGACTTATATCATCATATAAAAAGGAAGAGGCAGACAGATAATTGAACAAATAAATAGATCTCCATCAGTAGTCTATATATGTATGTATTTAGTAAAGAATCTTAAAATAACAGATCGCATTACAGTGCCACCAATCAATGAACCACCATATATAAAATAAGGTGGCCATTTACCTATGGAAGATGGACATTTCAGTGACAGATATACAAACAGCTATTCTGCAACATTATTTTCTCATTTTCTGTGACAATAAAAGTAGTCGTACATAATTTATATATAATGCTTATCTTACAAATGTAACTCATCAACCCCTGAAAAAAGATAGAATCTTCTGTTAATTAATGACTTGGTCCAGTCCAAATGTGTCTTTAGGAGTGAATGAGTTAAAAGTATAAAACAGGAGATGTTAATGATTTCCTTCTCTGGTGTATATTTATAAGTCTCTTGACAGGGGTCATAAATCTGACATATCTTGTCAAAAATGAACTTTGATCTAAAAGTCCCTAGATAGATTATTTAAATTTTGTTTATGGGATTCTAAAACTCATAAAATATCACCTGCTATAGACCTTCAAGTAATCGTCTGAAGAAAGCACTGTATATGTGTTTAATGTGTATTTATACAGTATTGGAAGCCAGCTTGCTAATATATTCTAACCTCCATAACTAAGAAAGAATCTTTAGCACACGTAAATTACTACAGGTGTACGATAACAGTACTCAGGTACTTACATGTAGGTAATTCAGGCAAAGTAATTGCAATACAAAAGTACCTAGAAGGTGTCACATGAATATTTAACACAGGTAAAAATGACAGCCAATGTATGAGATAGGATTGTTGTGAATCCCTAAAACTGGTAAAATATGTTGTGCCAATGCTAGGTCAGGTGACATGAAAGGCACCATGTGAACCCCATCATAGGTAAAATATCACAGGTATACTGGGAGATGTAATATCAATCCCTAAAAAAGATAAAATATTTATAACTTCACAGAACGTTTAAATGACCCTGTAGGAAATGATATACATGTAATGTCAGTATTTTACTCTCATTGCATAATGTCTAATTTTAGTATCCAGCATTGTCCACTCCATCCACAAAAATTTGTACACTATGCTACATGAAGAAAACTCCCAACAATTTGGTAACTTTAAGATATACATTTCAGGTCCACGCAATTGGCACAAATTGTTTCCTCAAGCATGCTCAGGAAGATATCAATCACCAGTTGACATAGAAACTGACAAATCAGTTTACGACCCAGATCTCAATGACTTCGCTATCTGGTACGACCCTCCAGATCCAAACTCCAATTTTTTCGTTCTAAACAATGGACATACCAGTAAGTATAATGTACTTGTTTAAACCATGATAATATGTACTGTCAAACTTGCATTAAAGGCCACCTCTGTATAAAGGACATCTGCCTATAAAGGCCATTAAACACAACCTCTGTTAACTTGTTTTATTAAAAATAAACCTCTATATGCAGGCCACATGTCTATAACGGCTACTTTTGCCTGTTCTTTTGAGTAGCCTTTATAAAGGCCACCTGTCTATAACGGCTACTTTTGCCTGTTTTTTTGAGTGGCTTTTATAGACAAGTTTGACTGTACATGTATAAGTATGGAACTTTTTTAGTTTACTAGTTCAAATCTGAAAAGAACTCTGTTATAAAAGATGACCAGCAAAGAGCTGCTAAAAGATAACAGACACAGAGCTGCTAAAAGATAAAACACACAGAGCTGCTAAAACGTTCAAAATGTTTTTTATTTTGACCTGTGTTAAGCACCAACCTGTCTTGTAAGACCATATCATTATGACAAAATGTATAGTCCCTCAAGATAGCTTTCATTATATCTTAACTAATTCTTAAGTAACCTCTTTACTTATGAATACAAAATACAATGTAGACATTTTGTTTTTGATAGGCTATATTATATATCTAAAAAATATTTATTCATAATGTTATCTTAATTTTCATATTTAAAATTTTAGTTCAAATCAACACCAACGGCCCATTTTATGTGGCCAATGGCGGACTACCCACTACATATAGCACAGCACAGTTTCATTTCCACTGGGGACATGCCAATCATCATGGATCTGAACATCTCATAGACGGCAAAGCTAGTCCCTTGGAGGTTAGTATTAATGACAAATTAATCGATAAAGACATGGAAAAATCTAAACAAAATGCTGAGTAAAATTCTTTGAAATTTTAAAAAAAAAAAATCCTTTTCCACAAACTTTAAACAGCACATAAAATATCTACTTAATTTACAACATCAATCTGCTGGTGTTTAAAGAAAAGGGAGATAATCGAGGTAGATATTCTAAAAGGTTAGTTACTATTTCAGAGTTATCTTTCTTGTTCTATATCATTGAAAAGCTCTCACTGGATCATGACATGTTATATCAACATAACATTAATTAAAATAATTTGTAATATATTTCTTTTCTTTTCTTCTTTCAGTTACATATAGTCAGCTATGATGCCAAAAAATATACAGTTATATCAAAAGCTATGAAAGAACCTCAAGGTCTAGCTGTACTCGGTGTATTATTTGAGGTAAATCCAAAACAAAATTCACATTGTTAATTGTGTACACATTAATCAATTGTTTTGTTTTAGATATATATATATATATATATATATATATATATATATATATATATATATATATATATATATAATCAGTAAAACTTTGAGGAGTGGTAGTTCAAGACCTAGACCAGGACTTCAAGTCATGAATGGTAACCGAGAATCATACGGTTTTCAGTTTTAGAGGTTTTATAAGGTGCATATAACTGCATCCAAACCATTTAAGACATAAATATACGGTCAATTTAATTAATAATAAGTGCTAAATTTAACTTATGTTCATGAAAGTGAGACATTGAGTGTTTAACAGAAGAAGAATTATAATGGGGTGATTTCATACGCATGTAAGTTTGGACTTTGAATTATATGTAGGAATTTTTTTTGTTTTTATAGAAATGAGCCCAAAAAATTATATAACTGACTTTTAGGGGGGAGGTTTTCATTTGTTGTAACAGCTGAACAGCTGTGTGTCAAGCATTGAATGTAAATGCAATTGTTTGTATACTTGCAATGAAGGAAATAAATATAAAACTTTGTGATCATGCAGAAAGTAGATATGCATAAGTACTGATTGTTCAATAAAACTCCTCAATAAAAAATCACATTTCATCACAGATACAAATCGATGATTGTTAAACATGTTACACGCATTTCTTGAATGACATTGTAACAAGTTCTGGCAAATTTAAAACAAGGCAATACCAATTGCAAGTGTAGTGGTATGAAAAAAACCTTTATACAGTATGTTGGTGTGTGTTGTGCTATGTGTGTTGTGTGTATGATAAAGGCAGTGTGTATGTGTGTGTTGTGTATGTGTTTTATATGTGTGGTAACAGTAGTGTATGTATGTGTGTGTTTTGTATGTGTGGTAACAGTGGTGTGTGTATGTGTATGTGTGGTAACAATGGTGTGTGTATGTGTGTGTTTTGTATGTGTGGTAACAGTGGTGTGTGTATGTGTGTTTTGTATGTGTGGTAACAGTGGTGTGTGTATGTGTGTTTTGTATGTGTGGTAACAGTGGTGTGTGTATGTGTGTGTTTTGTATGTGTGGTAACAGTGGTATGTGTATGTGTTTTGTATGTGTGATAACAGTGGTGTGTGTATGTGTGTGTTTTGTATGTGTGGTAACAGTGGTATGTGTATGTGTGTTTTGTATGTGTGATAACAGTGGTGTGTGTATGTGTGTGTTTTGTATGTGTGGTAATAGTTGTGTGTGTATGTGTGTGTTTTGTATGTATGTGTGTTTTGTATGTGTGGTAACAGTGGTGTGTGTATGTGTGTGTTTTGTATGTGTGGTAACAATGGTGTATGTGTGTGTTTTGTATGTGTGGTAACAGTGGTATGTGTATGTGTGTTTTGTATGTGTGATAACAGTGGTGTGTGTATGTGTGTGTTTTGTATGTGTGGTAACAGTGGTACATGTATGTGTATGTGTGTTTTGTATGTGTGGTAACAGTGGTGTGTATGTGTGCTTTGTATGTGTGATAATAGTGGTATGTGTATGTGTGTGCTTTTTATGTGTGGTAACAGTTGTGTGTGTATGTGTGTATATGAAATCAAAACAGCTCTTAACTCTACATTTTCTAATTTGTAGGTTGTAGAGAAGGATAATCCTGCATTGGAACAAATCATAAGAAATTTTCCACAAATACGTGATCCAGGTAAGTAGAAAAGAAATTCACATGTAACATTAGCAAATTACTACCATAACAATAAGAGCTGTTCTAACAGCTAAATACTCAAAGTTACAAATTTGTATGATGACCTTGACCTTTGACATTTTGACATAATCTCCCTTAGCCAGTTATGATACAATGTGTAGTTATAATTCTCAAACCATTTCTTATCTTTTATAGTGAAACTGATTTTTTAAGACTGAAATTCTCTGCAAACAAGTTCACTCTCAATACTGTACGTTCTTTGTAATTCTAATTACATTTTTCTTAAGACAAACAACCAGACAAAGTTAACCAGGGCTTGGAATTAACATTTTTTCCCCAAAGTGGCCCACAGGGCCAGTAGCATAAAAAATCTTTAAACCCCACCAAAATTCTACTGGCCCACAGATAACTGGAAAGAAATAAATTTAGGATATACATTTGTATTTAGATAAAGAATAAACAACTAAAGCACATGAGGACAGGATAAGATATTTCCAGTTTGTATTAAAGATGAAATAGATTGTTATGTAAGATATACATGTACATACATCTTACAATTATTGAAAAAGAAAGTCTTTAGGGGCCAGTACAGATGATAAATTTACTGGCCCGTCCTATTATATACTGGCCATGTGCCAATGAACCAGTGCTAATTCCGAGCCTGTTAACCAAGTATATAGTTGACAACATTATCGATACAATGTTTGATTCAGGCAAATGAAAGATAAAAAAATAGAATCTACTGTTTTATCTTTTCACAAAGACTTAAATTTTCGAAAAAAAAAAATCCATTAGATCACCAAAATATGGCAGTAGTCCTGTTAAAGCTTGAATTAAACCTCTACAAGTCAATAATTGAAAAATAATAGAGACAGACATCCTAATGGGTTTTGCTTTTTCCTTTTTTGGCGATTTTTCTCTGCGATAAAGACGTAAGAATTTCCATTATTTAAATAGTGACTTTATCTTCCAGCTCGAAGCAGTGCTTAATGCATTTGAAAATAAGCCAAGATTAAATAACATCATTTCCTATTTTATCCAATCTACTTAATTTCCATTAGACCGAGTTTTTGTTGTCTTAAAAAAACATTTAATTTGATCCCAGTTTTTGAATTTTTTTTAAGAAAATGTCTGGAATCTTACATTGACTCAAGGTCATTAGTATTCTGATGACCTTCATGGAAGCTATCCATGTTGACCGATTTATGACCATTATTCTGTCAAATGCAATATGGATACCTTCTGTATCCTTGAAAGGGAGGGTTTATTGGTAACAAATCAGTTCATGTACTATGATCATTAATCTCAGGCTAAGGGAGGGATTATTGGTAACAATTCAGTTAGTATACTATGTTCATGAAGCTCTTAGGCTAAGGGAGGGATTATTGGTAACAATTCAGTGGTGTACAATGATGATAAAGCTCTCAGGCTAAGGGAGGGATTATTGGTAACAATTAAATGGTGTACTATATGCATGTTATTGAAGCTGTTGGCATAAGAGAGGGGTTATTGGTAAAAATTTAATGGTGTACTATAATATTGAAGTTCTTGGGTTTAGGGAGGAGTTATTGTTAAAAATCAAAATGTTTCTATGATCAGGCAGCTCTTTTAACTACAGAAAAAGTATCTGTGACTGTAATAGTAGTTTAAACTTTGAAACACAACATTATAATATCAAATGTTCATGGCATTAGACTTCTTAGGGACACTAAAGTATCAGACACAAGTTTCTAGGAAATTCTTATAAACCAAACATTAGGCCAAGGGCCCATAACTCCAAAGAAAGGAAAAAAATGTAAACATAACTGTGCAAAAGTAAAAATGTTGTTAGTTTCTCTGAGTTAATGAATGGAAAAAATAACTTCATTCTTGTTGGTTTATTTAAATTTTGCACAAATTTTTAAGTCTTTATTTATATGATGTTTACCTTGCTACAAAAGTTTGTATAATGTATATATGTTTAATTTGTATTATTTTTGTTTGTGCAATCATGCCTTATGCGATATGTATACGTGCATATACCGGTATATGAATGTACTACTTACATATACAACTCAAAATATTTTCATTTTCTTTTTCAAAAACAAAAATTACGATGGTGACACTAGATATAATAATTTAATTTTTTTTTGTAATTATGATAAATTGCAGAGGTTCATGTTGAAGTGAATGTGAAAGCTCAACCAATCAGACACTTTCTGCCGATGGACACAACAAAATACTATCGGTACAATGGCTCTCTGACAACACCAGGTTGCTTCGAAAGTGTCGTGTGGACTGTATTCCATGAAAAACAGAAAATTTCACAGAGACAGGTATTGATATATGCATTTCATTTTCTTATATATATATATATTTATATTTAAATCAATATGGTATGAATTACTACACCAAAGTCAATTCAACATAAATACAAAGTAAATATTTTAATACTAAGACCATGTAAATCGGAAATAAACATTGGATCATTACAACAAATAGATTCAAACTAGAGCATCATATCAGGAACCACTGATGTAATGAACATTTTTCTAATCAAAAGTTCTATCCTTTTGCTAAAAATGAAGTGCAAACTGATACTTAAAACAAATATATTGTGCAGCTTTATCTAATCAGAACAATAATACTAAAAGCATTACATCCTGCTAAATGTTCCATTTGATACTCTTCAGGAGTCTTGTATCAATATACAGTGTATTGATATTTCATGTCAGGTAGTTACAGTATCCACATAACAAAGTATTTTTTTTTTTTTACAAAGTCATCCTGTCTCTTAAAGTTTTCTATATACAATATATAGGTTATCTAAGCATACCAATATATTTAGAATTAGCCATCTGAGCATACCAGTACATTAGCCATCAGAGCAAGCCAATACCTTAGTCATCAGAGCAAACAAATACAATAGCCATAAAAACAAACCAATACTTTAGTTATCTGAGCAAACCAATGTTTTCACTATATGAGCAAACCAATACTTTTGCCATATGGGGAAACCAATGATTTAGCCATCTAAGCAAACCAATACTTTAGTTATCTGAATAAATCTATATTTTAGCTATCTGGACAAACCAATACTTAAGTTATCTGAGCAAACCAATACTTTAGCCATCAAAGCAAACAAATACTTTAGTTATCTAAGCAAATCTTTACTTTAGCCATCTGAACAAACCAATACTTAAGTTATCTGAACAAACCAAAACTTAAGTCATCTGAGCATACCAATACTTAAGTAATTTGAGCATTATTTTGTATCATGGATACATGTTCTTTAAATATTACAGTTAGATGCATTCAGAGATATACTTCAAGTAAAACGTGAAAAGACACAGCGGCGCAGACGAAATATAGAGAGAAAAGAAGAAAAGGCTGCCAGAGAGGTTCTTGATGAAGTTGGCATCCGAAATGATCGTCTTGAGAAATTACAGTTAGAGCTAGAGATGGAAAAGGAACAAAAAGTATTAGCAGAACAGGAGAAATCAATGATACTCAAGGTGGAAATTTATCTCTCATTTCAAATTCACAAACACAGATTTATGAAAAAAGATTTTTGTCACAGAAAAGTTGCACAACTTTAGTCTCTATGTATTTGATAAGAATCCTTTTTGGAAAGTCATCCTTTTAACTCTATCAGCGAATCATTTTCATCCTAAAATAAATTTTGTGGTCTATTTTCAGAGTTGTTTTGGCAAAGACCTTATTATGAATTTCCAGTTTAGCTAAATTGCTATAAAGTTATTCTGTTTTAAAAATTGTTAAATGATAATATTGTTTTGCATCATGAATTGTACCTTTAGACTTAAGTATTTCATAAGTTTAATGGTGCAAGGTCCTGGCCTTTAATTATAATGGCTGCTCTATGAGTCACAAATTTCTAAATACTGAAAGAGATAGGTATTTTTGCTCATTGTGGTAATGTTTTTTTCCCTATTCATGTCCCAGGGTAGATATGAAAAGTTGAAAATGTCTTATTCTATTTTTCTGCAAATGTCCCATAAAATCATAATTATTGAGTTACATAGCCAAAATAATCTACAGTGGAACCTTGCTACTAAGACTACCTAATGGACTGACTCAAAGTGGTCTGATTAGCGAGGTGGTCTGTTTTAACTTAAAATTTAAATGAGGACCTGGACAAACCATATTCAACCCAAAAAGTACCCAGGGCACCAAACAAATGGGAAAAGGGGGTAGGTACTCAATGGGACTAATTAAGAGTCAAACTGATGTAAGACTGGTATATACATGTAAGGTACATACATAGTAATTATATAGTAACAATCATTTAGATAGATTTGTGATTGGTGTTGTGAAAGACAAAAACAGTGGGCCACACTCTATGTGAACTGTCGAAAACAGTTAACGTTTTCACAAGGGACAGTGGTACACTTGTTGTAGTTTAGAAAATATTCTGGATTGTAAATCTGAAGTATAGTTGAGGGGCTCTTATAGGGGACATGGGTGCTTATTGGGTAGAATACGATATCTAACATTTATTAAGAATTTTTCAGGAGACTAAATAGACTTTATGATCATAAAACCAAGCTGTACATCTCCTACGAGAGATGATCTTTAGGGCCTGACTCCACTGAATGTAATGCTTTAAATAGATAGAACTGTTTTTAATTTAAATTCAACTTTTAATATCAATTTCTACCTGTAGGAATATCAACTGAGCCAAGGTGAGGCTGCCGACGATCCTGACCCTGTTATCCAATCAGAAAATGGTGTCAAAGTTAACGATACAAAAACCAACCCAGGTTATACTGTTTCTGGCAATTCCGGACATAGTGATTACAGTTTAGAGGAAGTTCCGGAGGCATTCGTACAGGAAATGTTATGGAATAATTATCGACCAGTGCAACCACTGAATGACAGAATAATATACAGAAGTTTTCCTTTACAAGAGGTTAAAGTTCGCAAAGCGCCATCTGTCTACGGTCAAAACTCCGTAGCTAATATCATTCCATCATTTTTACTCTGTGTTATATCCTTTGTATTTGTAAAATATTTTAGTTTATAATGAAACTGATCATGCATTTCTTCTGTTTTTGTTTGTGTGGTTCATTTGTAAATAATGTTGTGATCTCTTTGACCAAGCAGCTTGATTTGAATTTTGACACAAATTACTGTGTAACTCAGAAAAGAAAAAAACGTTTGATTTATCTTGTAGTCGGAATTTTTGTATACCGGTATATGGATGTCAGTATCATTTAAAAAGTTCAACTACTAGTGGATATATTGCGTGTTGTTATGTGGTTTTCTTCTGCAAACTATATGCGTGTTTTTTTTACACGATGTCACAACTTACAACTGTGAGCAGTTTTGTATTAAACAATCATCCTTAGCACAGCTGGGGGACTCGAATGTGGAGGAGGGGGGGTGTAATTTACATGAAAAACTCTTCATCGCCTATTTAGTGTCAATTTCCCCCACGCCTAAATTTCTACCTTAGCAGTACATCATTTAAGAAGCTCAAATGTATCATATTAGAACTGAATCATCTTCTCTCCATTATCTTGTAAATATGTCTTTTTCCTGTTGAGATATCCTTCAAACATAATTTAAAATCTGAAATGATCCTTTCTCCTCCTAGTACCATAATATTATGCTCTTTTATTTTGTTCTAGACCAGTCTATTGTGGTCTGTAGGTTGTAAAGGTAAAGTAATTACAATAGAGATGATGAAAACCAAATGAATTTAACTCAATCATCCCTAAAGACACATTTGGACTGGTCTAAATCATTGATTTATAGAAGAGTTTATTATTTCTAATGAGTAAAATGACACATTGTATGATATGAGAATTGAAAATTTCAACTGAAAAGTTTTTCACTTAATTTTAGAAATTCTCCAAAAACTTCAGAACTATGAACACTTAAAATATGATTAAAAATAATTACAATGTTATGGTAAGTCGACCGTGATTACATTAATCTATAATATCCACACCGCAGGAAGTTTATTTACTTTAGAGAGGTCTGAACACCCAAATATATTTGGGATATATTTCAATAACAAGGAAATTTGTTTGCTGTTTGTTATATTGATGCTGATTTTTAAGATACTAACTTAAAGTCATAATTATATACAAGATTTTGATACTTTTTAATATTTTTGTACACCACGAATATATATATACAGTCAAAACCCGGATATATTGAAACCTATGTGGAATTAATTTTTCATTCAAATAAGTGGGTTCCACTATATATCATATATATATATATATACGATTTGAACAAAAGTTATTGGTTTTATATCTTATTTCTACAAACCATTCCTAGTATATCTATATATAAGTATGGAATATATATATATATATATATATATATATATATATATATATATATATATATATATATATATATATATATATATATATATATACACGGTATACAAAATATTTATATATCTATCAATATCAATATTAAATATGACCACTGTCTTTGCTCCCTGTCATGTCAACTGCTTCACTTAATGTGTCAATAAGATTTTATGCCTTATTTCCTATATTATTCACCTTGTTAGACAAAAAAAAAAAGAAATTAGATATTTAACAAATTTTTAATGTTATTGTGGAGTAATCAATATGCATGCAACTTGAAATACTGTGAAACCTGTCTTGAATGACCACCTGTCTTTTAAGACCACATTCTGAAAACAAAATGGTGAAATAATCCTTTAAATAAAACCTCTTCTGAGAGACCACTGTCTTATAATACCACATTTCAATGGCAGAATGAGTGGTCTCTAGAGACAGGTTGCACTGTATTAAGTCAACAAATATAAACACATTACAGTTTGACGTAGATCTAGATTAACTTCTCCTATCTATGTTATCTTTTGTAATACATTGTTAAGGCTGTCTTTTAAATCTTCTCCTTTGATGGATGAGCCACTAGTTTTTACATCGTTTTAGTTTGCTAGATATTTCATTTTTTTTCTATTCTATAATGGAAATCATACAAAGCCTATGATTAATCTGAAGAGAAAAATAAAAAGATAATAAGGTACTCAAAATCTCATAACTTTACCATATGTACTTACCCATTTCTTAACCAAGTCACCCCTAAAAACACATTTAGACTGGTCCAAGTCAATGATTTATAGAAGAATTCATTGTTTTTCAGGGGTTGATAGGTTAAGAAAACACTGTATATAGTAGAATTACTTTTGCACTTTTCAGTACTGTTAAACAAACATTTGAAGGCTTATTTTCTCTATTTTTAATTTGATATACATTGGAATCTCGTTATGTCAAAATCAGAGGAGTCAAAATTTCAGATATGTCAAAGTTGAAAGGCCAGTCCTGATTTTTATGGATAGAAAAATATATCTATTAAAAATTTTGGTTATCTCAAATTCCAGATATCTCGAAGTAATTATAGGCCAGTTCCATGAGTTTCGAGATTCCAATGTATAGGATTTTCTGTAAATTTGCAAAATTTTCTTTGAAAATGACTTTGATATTAATATATTTTGTACTTTTTATTAAACTGATACAAACAAAGATATGTATGTAGTGATTTTGCCTCAATGTCATTGCCAGAATCAAACCATATACATTTTGAATTCTTTTACATACATTTAGATACAGTAGATATTATATTTTGAAGTGTAGTATGTTGATATTTCATGAAATAAAGCTATTAAATCAATAAAATACTTGTAATTGTCTTGGTATCTAGGGATTACCCTGTGACCTTTTTTTTTACAAAAATATGATGTGTGATGCGATCTTCTAAGTATTAAAGGGCAAAGAGATGTAAACCTTTTTAACATTATAAACAACACTGAACACACGAAATCCTGAAGTACAGAATTCTGTCACAATTTTGTATTGGATCGATTCACCAGAGATATTTATAATGAATTCTGTGGACTGACAGTTTCTTTATAATAAAATAAATTACAATTCTCTTTGCCTTTTGATAAACTTCAAAAAGCTTGCAAGTCACATTTTCATTGGTCAAACATTACACGACTGCAAGAGTTCATTCACATGTGACTCCATAGGAGATTGTGTTAGATTCTCTACGTATCATATAAGAATTTGGGAGTGTAGAGTTTGTTTGTTTATTGTTGTTTAACGTCCCACTCAAGAATATTTCACTCATATGGAGACGTCACCAAATGCCGGAAAAGGGCTTCAAATTTTGGCCTATGCTCGGCACTTACGGCCATTGAGCAGTGAGGGTTCTTTAATGTGCCGACACCTACTGTGACACGGGACCTCCAGTTTTTACTGTCTCATCCGAAAGACAGGAAACCAACCTGTCGCCGGCGGAACTCGAACTCACGACCTCACGATCCAGAGTCGAGCGCGCTACCGACTGAGCCAGGTCGGCTCAGGAGTGTAGAGAGATTGGTTTTTAATTCAACTGCTAATATACCTGTATTTTAGAAATTTAGAGTCCTAGAGACAAAGATACATAAATTTTATCCAAAGCTTCTTACTAAAAGTTTAGATACTGTTGGAAATAAGTATGATACATTCAGGAGAATTATTTCAATAGTAATCCTTTTGTATAGAACTTAAGACCTCTTAGTCTAAATCTGGCTTGAACAAATCTACTTCAACCATCCTTCATGTGTATGAGGATACTTTTATATTGATTGAATAGGAAATGATTTATATTGCAGTTCCCCAAAACAAAAATAATTGTACACAAAACCCCAAATTATTTAAAATTATACATTTATTGTCTTGGTTGTAGGGAGACATGATGATTTGTTTACCCAAGGTAAAGTCCAAGGAAAATATGACCTCCTGCAAGTAAACAAATTGTCATGTCTCTCTACAACCAAGTCAATAAATAGTTAATTATAGCGATATACAGAATCAACAAAGACTTAGTGTCTTTAATTTCCAGAATTTTCCTGATTTCATCAGCTTGAGGAGGGTGAAAATGCTGTCTGCAGTGATCTGACAGCTTTAGGAGGGTGAAAACACTGTCTGCAGTGATCTGACAGCTTGAGGAGGGTGAAAATGCTGTCTGCAGTGATCTGACAGCTTGAGGAGGGTGAAAACACTGTCTGCAGTGATCTGACAGCTTGAGGAGGATGAAAACACTGTCTGCAGTGACCTGACATTCTTGTTTGTGTTCAGAACACCTCAGAAAGTTCCGTATCGTGAAGAAAACACTGTCTAAAACCCACAAGGGTTTCGAAAATGGGGGAGACATGAGAGGGAGACTCAAAGTTTAGTCTCCTTGGCACATGGAGTCTCTCAACCAATCCCTGTGTGTCATCTATGAGGTATAATAATATTACTTATTTTAGAAGGAAAAATGACACAAGTTTTGTTAAAAAAGATGTATATGAATATGTGTCAATGGATTTTATCTAAAAAGGGTGCTAGCCTATACAGCACACTGAACAACTGCATGTTCAGTTACTACAGTGGTAGCCAGTTGTTTTGGTGGATGAGAGAACCTGGGAAGAAACCACTGGCCTTCCACACATAATCCTACAAACTTACTCACAAAATCAGCTGAAGATCAAGCAGTGTTCTAACACAAGGTGACTAACTTACTCACATAATCAGCTGAAGGTCAAGCAGTGTTCTAACATGAGCTGACTAACTTACTCACAAAATTGACTAACTTACTTCAAAATCAGCTGAACTTCAAGCAGTGTTCTAACACAAGCTGACTAACTTACTCACAAAATCAGCTGAGCTTCAAAGCAGTGTTCTAACATGAGCTGACTAACTTACTCACATAATCAGCTGAGGGTCAAACAGTGTTCTAACATGAGCTGACTAACTTACTCACATAATCAGCTGAGGGTCAAGCAGTGTTCTAACATGAGCTGACTAATTTACTCACAAAATTGACTAACTTACTCACAAAATCAGCTGAGCTTCAAGCAGTTTTCTAACACAAGCTGAATAAAGGTGGGAGACTTTATGGTTTAAGGGACATTGCTCTTACAACTCAGCCATGGAGGCCCCCACTGTATCAACTGACCTATCGCCAAATGCCCGACACGGTACCTTTTTAGCAAACTTTTCCACTATGACGTCACAATCAAATGGCAAGTCAAACATGTGTGATTATGACGTCACAATCAAATGACGTCAAAAACGCACATGGAGAGCCACGTGTAAGACATTTGGCGATAGGTCAATGGATAAAGTTAAACAAGAATAAGGAAACAAATCCCAAAATCAAAGTAAACATACACTCAAAGGAATAATGACAATCTGCCAATAACTCATGATCTGATAAAATTGTATGCAGTATTCCCGGAAAATTTCAAGCTAAAGATAGAAGCAGAAATGTACATATCATATATGAGCCTACAGTGATTTAGGGTGACATTCAGACAGAATGAATATGTTTTCTGACCTAAAATGGTGAAAAATGACCAGGGGTTAAAATGTTCAGGTATATAGTA
This sequence comes from Atrina japonica, assembly GCA_030159075.1. Classification (NCBI taxonomy): domain Eukaryota; kingdom Metazoa; phylum Mollusca; class Bivalvia; order Pterioida; family Pinnidae; genus Atrina; species Atrina japonica. Next base: position 394,365 of record BROG01000398.1, on the reverse strand, counting down.
TCATTTTTGTAAACCTGTCCAATTTTTATAATAACTAATGTTATTATACCTCATTAATAAAACACAGTCAAGGATTGGTTGAGAGTCGTCATGTGTCAGGGAGACTACACTTCATGTCTCCTTCACGTGCGTCAAATCTCCCTTGGGTGTGTCATGTCACCCTCATGAAAAAAAAAACATTGTAGCTTATTCGACAGTCTTTATTGATTCTGTATTTCGATCAGTATAATAAACAATTTGTTGCCCTGATTGTAGGTAGACATGAGGATTTGTTTACCCACGACAAGTCATATTCCCCTCGGGCTTCGAAATATTCCCAATGCCAATAAATGCAGTTTTTCCCCACTTTGCAGTTGAAATTTCCTAATGGAAGTTAAAACACAACAAATTTGAAAAGATTCTTGTATTCTCAAACAGATTTGTGTATTTTTAGATTTCCCAATTTCAATGATATATGTTGCTTAAATTCCAGATTCAAAAGGCCCAGGCCCCAGGCCCCAGTCCCAGGCCCCCAGCGTGAGGAAAATCTCTGTTTTGTGTTCTACATTGTAAAACACAACAATCTGACATTCTTACTGCTACCATAAAAAACAATCCAAAGAAAATTGATAAAATTAAACGCAATTTTCTGCTGGTAATTTCACAGTTCACAGAGCATTTGGTTTTCTTGGTTTTATTGACAAATTGTTTTATATAATGGGAATTAATAACCAAGGTTAACCAGATTTCGACATTTCTGATTTTATACCCTAATTGTACATCTATACCAGCATATAAATGAGTTTAAATGACAAATTCTTCCCCGACTAACACACATCACTCCGGAATCATTTACATGTAAACAACAACTATTACTTCTATAATACATTTCCACTGTCCAACTCTCCTGATATCAATTGGCGACAGAATGAGTCAGATTTAATTGACCCTAAGAGGTCATATGTAAATCAGTCTGTAATAAAAGGCAATTCTGATTAGCAGTCTTCTGTAAAAATTGTAAACAAATCGTGTTTCCATAAAAATGTACTTAATACGAACTGGTCACTGAAAATTACGATGTGAAATGAAACACAGTGCAACTTCCGAATACCGATCATCATTCGGAACATTAATTTTGCGTGGTGTTTGGAAGTTGACCGTTCATCAATAATTCTGGTCAGTTCCCATTTTTATATGTACTGTTTACTTGTTTTTATACCTTGTGGTTCTTTTCAATGTTTTGTTTTGCCAATTCATACTTTGTTCTTCATTTGCATTTCATTATTTAGACGTAGTATTCGCTGATTTAAAAGTTGATATGAAATTTGATTACTCACTAAATGCCTATAATTATAAAACAATACAAACCCAGATACCAAAACGTGCCAATTGTAATTAACAGTCTTGGTCATTAACATCAAATAAGTAGGCCCATGGTATTAACTTCCCATAGTTTGTCAATAAATGTTTTGATACAGCAAACTCTATAAGTAACCTGGTAAATTTGTGTGGTTTTAATTCATCATGTAACAGAAATTAATTTCTGTAATTATACATCGATAGTGCATACCTGTATGTTCTGAAAAGAGAAGTGTGTCATGTAATAAGAAAAATTTCCTGGGTAGATCTACTAAAATTATTTAGATGAAAATCTTTTTTTTTAAGTGTCCAGTCAATTACATTAAATGTCAATCGAAGCAAATGACCTTTGAAATCCATGTCATGGCTGAATGACATAGCAAAGTCACCACAGGTAAGGTCGGTATTTGGAGGGTATTTTGAGTACATTATAACTTTTTCGCAGAAAAAATTTGTCCTGTGTTTGGAATTCGACAGAATTGGTATTCATAATTTATTGTTATTTGAAAAAAGAAGAAAAAAATCTTGACTTACGTAACACAATTGATATTGGGAAGTGAACGGTTTTCGGAAGTTGCACTTTATATATATATATATATATTTCTACCATAACTTGTGTTGTTATACCAATCTCAAGTGGTGGTATAAATGAAACACCATTAGTTAACATTTACAAAAATAACCAACAGGGCTTTTTAAGTGACATCACAAACACTCAATGACATCATCACCAACCTTCAGATAAATGAAGAGATTGAAGTGATGTACAAGTTTGATGAGTCCAAATCCAATAATGTCTAGAAGTGATGTAGGCTAGTAATCCATACTATTAGCACTTTTCAGTTATGGTAGAAACAGATTCAACAACTCGTGTAAGTTGATTATCATGTTTGTCTAACTCTTGTTAGTTAATTTTCAAAATTCATGTGCAGGTGACCCTTATACACAGGTTCAATTTAGTTAAAGTATGCAATCAAGGGACTTGAGAAAACTGGCCTTTATAAATATGTAATCCTTATAGAGGTGGCCACTATAGCAGGTTTTATTGTAAATATATATATACATTAGCTGTACTTTCCAAACAAAAAGAAAAAAGAACATTTCTAACAATTTAAATTGATGTACAATAAGAAATAAGAGATATACATAGGCATAAAAATTCTTACAATCCTACATATTTTGTGAAAATAAGGTGAGGTCCAATGTCATACGTGTATGCATATACAAATAGTAAAGTCAAATTGATCATTTGAATGGGAATAATTGCCATACTAGGTTTCTCAAGCAATTTTTAAAAATATGTAGGACTTATATTAATATTGTAGATCAATCTAAGCAGCAAAAAAGAATGACATATTTTTGGCAAAACACACAGCTAATGCCCCTTTAAACCATGAGCAACCAATGCACTTAGACTTAAATCACAACCTTCCAATGAACTTAGACTTAAAGCAAATGCTAGGAATGCATGTACACTTAAAGCAGATGCTAAAAATGCACAGACTTAAAGCACATGCTAAAAATACACTTAGACTTAAAGCAGATGCTAAAAATGCACTAAGACTTAAAGAAGATGCTAAGAATGAACGTAGACTTAAAGCAAATACTACAAATGCACTACAACTTATGGCAGATGCTAGGGATGCACTTAGACTTAAAGTACAAGCTACAAATACACTTAGACTTAATGTACAAGCTACCAATACACTTAGACTTAAAGAACAAGCTACCAATACACTTAGACTTAATGTACAAGCTACCAATACACTTAGACTTAAAGAACAAGCAACCGATACACTTAGACTTAAAGTACAAGCTACCAATACACTTAGACTTAAAGAACAAGCTACCAATACACTTAGACTTAAAGAACAAGCTACCGATACACTTAGACTTCCAGAACAAGCTACCAATACACTTAGACTTAAAGAACAAGCTACCAATACACTTATACTTAAAGTACAAGCTACCGATACACTTAGACTTACAGAACAAGCAACTGATACACTTAGACTTAAAGTACAAGCTACCAACGCAATTAGACTTAAAGTACAAGCTACCAATACACTTAGACTTAAAGAACAAGCTACCAATACACATAGCCTTAAAGAACAAGCTACTGATACACTTAAACTTAAAGTACAAGCTACCAATGCAATTAGACTTAATGTACAAGCAACCGATACACTTAGACTTAAAGTACAAGCTACCAATACACTAACACTTAAAGAAAAAGCTACTGATACACTTAGATTTAAAGAACAAGCTACAGATACACATAGACTTAAAGTACAAGCTACCAATGCAATTAGACTTAATGTACAAGCTACCAATACACTTAGACTTACAGAACAAGCTACCAATACACTTAGACTTAAAGTACAAGCTACCAATACACTTAGACTTAAAGAACAAGCTACCAATGCAATTACACTTTAAGAACAAGCTACCGATACACTTAGACTTACAGAACAAGATACCGATACACTAAGACTTAAAGAACAAGCTACCGTTACACTTAGACTTAAAGTACAAGCTACCAATACACATAGACTTAATGTACAAGCTACCAATACACTTAGACTTACAGAATAAGCTACCAATACACTTAGACTTAAAGAACAAGCAACCGATACACTTAGACTTCCAGAACAAGCTACCAATACACTTAGGCTTAAAGAACAAGCTACCGATACACTTAAACTTAAAGTACAAGCTACCAATGCAATTAGACTTAATGTACAAGCTACCAATACACTTAGACTTAAAGAACAAGCTACCAATGCAATTAAACTTAAAGAACAAGCTACCGATACACTTAGACTTAAAGAACAAGATACCGATACACTAAGACTTAAAGAACAAGCTACCGATACACTTAGACTTAAAGTACAAGCTACCAATGCAATTAGACTTAAAGCACAAGTTAGGACTGCACTTAGACTTAAAGCACATGCTTGGAATGTACTTAGACTTCAAGCACATGCTAGGAATGCCCTAAGACTTAAAGCAGATGCTACAAATGCACTTAGACTTAAGGCACATGCTATTTACACACTTAGACGTAAAGCACAAAGTGATAGGATTTGACATTAATTTTGTTTTTTAACTGCATTAGGTTGATTGTGTGGAATGTACCATGATGACAAATAATATCCCATGTTGATTTAAACCATGTAATTTACAGTGTAGTAATTCTATAATGCATTGCAACATAGGATATTCCAATAATGAATGATATAGCTGCATCGCTTTTTTTTTTTTTTTTTTTGCTGCTACTCCTACAGTGACAAGGGGATTTTGATAAATCAGAAATTCTGACAATCCTGTTTTAATACCAAACAATTATTCATCTGTATTTATGCAAAAAATCCATTTTCTCTTTTTTATTTAATTTTGTTCCACAAAGAATTGCTCACCTATATGGAGATGCCAACAGCTAGGGGCAAATTGCAATAAATATTGATGTATGCTACAGACTTATGACAATACAGTTAGGGTTCTCTAAAGTACCTAGCCTACTCTAGCATCAACGTCTGTTGTAAAAGTTGTCCACTACGGCACAGATTTAAAACAAGTATTCTTTGAAACATTTGCTTGCTTGCTTTGGCTCGATTTAACAAGTAACATGAATAGTTCAAGCCCTTGCCACTGAATATCATTTTAACTTGTCTTAGGTTCTGTGATACAAAACACATCTTCTCTCATAAAAAATAAAACTAAATAACAAACTCAATTTCATCCAGTTTATTACAATTTATTTTCCAAAAGATGTCACAAAAAATGAAAATTGAGCTGGTCTATTGTGAGTTGTACAATAGTTCAATTTCTGAGAAGTATTAATCTTTGATAGAAACCTTGATGATAATTTACATATGTTGAATGATCTCTATCCAAATTAAAACATTACATGATCCTTACCCAAAAGCCCACACAATTCATGAAAGGAAACTACATTAATTATATCCTTATTAATAAAGAACGAGAAAATCATGTGTATACCAATCTTTGATGTAGTAGCTCTCGAGATTATAATTGTTTTTACAATTTCTCATCATAATGACTTGATACAATGAACATCGTGATGTATTAAATGAAACATCGAGTGTGATTTATACGATTTGATAATTTGTTTTTGTTGTGACCAATTGGTATCGATTTTAAGAGAAAACTTTTCTATTAATTTAACAATCGAGACTCACCATTTGAACTGTAATGAAATTAAAACACTCCACAGATGCACAGGTTGAAATTAATGTGATTTTAAATTTATAATGAAGTCATTTGCATGCAAATATAGTATTAACCCTGGTGGATTATATAATATCCATGTACGAAATAAAAACCTGCACACACTGCATGTAGAGATACTAAGTAAACTCTAATGTGAAGTATAGAATTCTGTCCGCTTTGATAATTTATATGTAAATTGTAATAACTATACCATGTTTCATGTCACACTATCAGTTTATCGTTATGTATGGTGTCTGATTTGTACGTAATGAACAAAAATGAAAAACCTAGTGAATGACAGAATATACTAACACACAGAAATATGACATGATCTCCCTGGAGAATTGAGATATTATTCCAAATTAAAAAATAAAAGAAATCTCTTCCCCTGAGATGAAATTGATTCATCATCTATTTCCTGGCTCTACTATCACTAACCTTATAACTGTCATAAAACATCTTGTAGTATGAGAGAGAGAGAGAGAGAGAGAGAGAGAGAGAGAGAGAGAGAGAGAGAGAGAGAGAGAGAGAGAGAGAGAGAGAGAGAGAGAGAGAGAGAGAGAGAGAGAGAGAGAGAGAGAGAGAGAGAGAGAGAGAGAGAGAGAAAGAGAGAGAGAGAGAAATGCAACTCAAACAATTTTAGCAATTGTATCTATAATTTCCACACATTGAACTAATTTTCACAAATCATTTAAATGAAAATGTTAAAATTTATAAATTTTCATTAGCTGATACATGAATTTCTGGTTGGATAAATTAATCAAACTGAATTTTAATTTTAAATGAGTAGAAATTATTTTTAACACTGTTTATAGTGTCATACTTTTAAATTTCTGGAAACTGTAAAAACAGATAAAAAAATACTCAAGCATTTTAAGACAGATTTATTATTATTTTCAGACAATAATGTAAGAGTTTACCATACCATTTTTCATTTAGAGGAATTAGCTAAACCCTGTATCAACTTTGACTGAGAAGCAGTTATTTTTAACACAGTTTTAAATATTATTATTTCAACTTTTCTCATCAATCTTTTTGTTATTTTTAAACAAATCTACACAATAAATCACTATATTTATTTATTATCCAATCAATGAAGCATGAAATAATCTGTCCTACTGCAACATACATCAATTGGTAAATCAAAGAAAACAGCAAAAAAGTCATCTTTGGTTCAAGACACTTGACACTAGTACTTCACTGAATAATGAATGAACTTCAATTTGCAAATTTTTGTACTGAAATGATTTTTATGATACTCACTGACACTTTTAAAAGTTTGTACTTACTAGCATCAGCGTCGGAAGCAAATTGAAAGTGGGGGGGGCTAAACCAACTTAAAACACATACACACGCCAGAAACGTCTATGTCTTATGTCTATATTTGCAAAAAAGTGGGGGGGCTAAGCCCCCCCTAGCCCCCCCGGTTCCGACACCTATGCTTAGTTTAAGATAATAGAGCCATTGACCTTATTGTAAACCCCATTGTATAACAAGTTGTTTCTACAAGAATGGTATGTTACCAACATGAATTTTCAAAAGTATGACAATCTGATAGAAAATGTTCCTTTCTACTGTGAACAGTAAAAAGAACATAAAGTGAAACTTGCATATAATGACCTCCTTAGGGACACAAGAAAAACAGCCTTTACAGAGAGGTGGTCTTTATATAGAGGTGGTCTCTAAAGCAGGTTTACCTGTATGCTCTATCTTGATATGGAAATGAAACATGATTATTGAAGATGACTGTATGTTTAAAATACATTTAGGATTTTTTTTTCAAGTTTGACACAAAACAGTTTCTATTTTTTACCAATTAGAAGTACAGAAGGGCAACATAAAATATATGTGTGTTTTCCATTACATGCCTAAAATGACATAGGGCAGGTAGGTCTGAAAAACATTTTATTTTGAGCAAGAGATCCCAGAGGGATCTTGGCACCCACCATGGAATGTTCTATGTCTGATCTATGATAGACTTTTCTTTTCTCTTATTTTGTGTCTCAACATTGAATTTGAACTTAAATCCATATTTCTTTGAAATACTTTTTTCACAAGATTATAGGGAAACTGAACTTGAACTAAACATATTACATTTTAAGAGATAATGGAATTCAACATGGCCTACAGGTGTCCATCTTGGATTTTGATCTCTCAATAACAAACTTCCTTTGGTCAAAATCCAAGATGACCACGTATCGGCCATATTGGATTCCAATCTCTGTCAGCAATTTTGGATTTCGATCTCTCTGAAAATGTAATATGCACAACAAGACCTCAAGGGGAACCTTCATGTTAAAGTTCAAGGAGATCTCTTCAGTCTTTTCTGAGAAATAGTGGTAACAAGAATTGTTCAGGATAGACGGACGAAGGATGGACAATGGACCACGGATGCAGGGCCATATGAATAGCCCACCATCTGTGGATGGCGGGCTAAAAATTATCTTCTTGTCTTTCCGAAAAATGGTAGATGGCCAAATTGGAAAATTATGTACTCTATATGTGTAATTCAACAGCAAGTTCTCAAAATCTACATCCAAATCAAACATTTTAAAGACATGATTCAAAAGTAAATCTAAATTAAAAAAAAAAACGTTTCCGAAAAAACATGATAAATTCTAGATTTTTTCCGCAATCTGATGTCAATAAAATGTTTTGAGATCATGACTAAAAATGAATTCGCTCAGGTATCTGGAAAGACATATTTTTCATACTGGCCTTAGCAACAAGGTGTATTTGAGAAACATTGTCCTCTAAGAGCTAAGACATACATAAAAAGTTAAAAGTATCATAACTCTCACAAATGTTGCCAAATGTTAGCCATTATCTAAAAATCATAGATCTTTTCGGTCTAAACTCAATTAAGTGACATACTGAAATTCATTAAAGTTTGAGGAATGAAACCAAAGATAAATAATGGAAACCAAAATGTTGCAAACAGATAAATGGACAAAGATTTGCTATTTGTTAGTCAAACTAAACTTATGTTTCATTGGAATCAAACCTCATACCAAATTTGGTTAAAATCTGATGATGAAAGTTTAAATTAGTTGATAGAATGATGCTAGCAGTCGAACTTACAAACAGAAAACAGGGATTAAAATGAAATGCCCCCTCCTAAAAAGTGTTAGAGGTAGTAGAACAGATATAGATATAACTCATACACAACAGCCACAGAATATGATCCTATCTATATGTGCCTGTACACAACCATACCAAGACATACAATAGACACTGAATACACCGACAAGGAATGTACAGGGGATGGCACGATGACATACAATAGACACTGAATACAGCGACAAGGAATGTCAAGGGGATGGCACCATAAGACATACAATAGACACAGAATACAGCGACATGGAATGTCCAGGGGATGGCACCATAAGACATACAATAGACACTGAATACAGCGACAAGGAATGTCCAGGGGATGGCACCATAAGACATACAATAGACACAGAATACAGCAACATGGAAAGTCCAGGGACTGGGTATGGCACCATAAGACATACAATAGACACTGAATACAGCGACAAGGAATGTCCAGGGGATGGCACCATAAGACATACAATAGACACTGAATACAGCGACAAGGAATGTCCAGGGGATGGCACCATAAGACATACAATAGACACTGAATACAGCGACAAGGAATGTCCAGGGACTGGGTATGGCACCATAAGACATACAATAGACACTGAATACAGCGACAAGGAATGTCCAGGGGATGGCACCATAAGACATACAATAGACACTGAATACAGCGACAAGGAATGTCCAGGGACTGGGTATGGCACCATAAGGACACTGTCAGCAAGGAATGTCCAGGGGATGGCACCATAAGACATACAATAGACACTGAATACACCGACAAGGAACGTCCAGGGACTGGGTATGGCACCATAAGACATACAATAGACACTGAATACAGTGACAAGGAATGTCCAGGGTATGGCACCATAAGACATACAATAGACACAGAATACAGCAACAAGGAATGTCCAGGGACTGGGTATGGCATCATAAGACATACAATAGACACAGAATACACCGACAAGGAATGTCCAGGGTATGACAACATAAGACATACAATAGACACTGAATACAGCGACAAGGAATGTCCAGGGTATGGCGCCATACAACATACAATAGACACAGAATACAGCGACAAGGAATGTCCAGGGGATGGCACTATAAGACGTACAATAGACACAGAATACAGCGACAAGGAATGTCCAGGGACTGGGTATGGCACCATAAGACATACAATAGGCACAGAATACATTGACTGTTAATGTCCAGAGTACGACAACATAAAACTTAAGAATTACTTAAGTCTAAGAAGTTTACTCAACTTTGGCAAATCCTCAAAATTGATTGGCTAAGCAAGGTAAAGTTTAGAATATTCTCAGACTTATTTACTTGCTTTGGCTCGACTTAATGAGCAGCGCGACAACTTAAAGCCCTGTGAGGCAGGGAGAAAGATGTTTAGTGTGTGTGTTTTTGTCCTTGCTTGAGTGGTCCATATTTCTAATATTTTTTAAGTACCACTACACTTATAAAATCTGATGAAGGTACCAAACTGCACATCCTAGACTATTTATCCTCCATCTAGGCATAGAGCTCTGCGGACAGGAGATGAAATCTCACCTCTGAAAATCTGGCATGACCGGGGATCAAACCATGGACCTTCATGTTGAAAATCTGACACTCTACCAACTAATCTACTAAAGTTTTATGGTGCCAGTCCCCGGTGAGCTAATATTCTTAGCAGGATCTTACAAAATTTATGTAATATCTAAACTTAATCAAGGTTTAAATCACGATTTGTATGTACCCTAATAAACTCATAAATCACCAAAAATTTAATTTCCTTCGATGTGTTGCTTAGATGACAAAATAAAGATGGCAACTGTCAACAGTAATGGAGTGCTAAGGAACAGACACAAGAATTATCTGTCTACAAAAAATGTTATCAAATCCTCTTGGACTTCAAGATTAAATCTCTGAATAATTGAAACACTGGCATATATATATATATATATATATATATATATATATATATATAATATATATATATATATATATATATATATATATATATATATATATTTATTAATTTACATGTAAGAAGAAAAAAAAAACCAACAAAAAAAAAAAAAATAATGCTTGACATTTTCATTACAGTCATGAAGTCTATAAGATTTCCCAAAGATGAACAAACAAAAAGAGAAAAATTTTAAAAACTATACCAAAATGAAATTTAAAAATTATCCCAAAGATGAACAAACCATTCCAAAGATGAATTCTAAAAACCATACCAAAAATAAAGTCTAAAAATCATATCAAAGATGAGCAAACCCTACAAAAGATGAACAAACCCTCCAAAAGATGAAGAAACCATTCCAAAGATGAACAAACCCTCCAAAAGATGAACAAACCCTCCAAAAGTTGAACAAACTATTCCAAAAATGAAGTCTAAGACCATCTGCAAAAATAACAAACCATCCCAAAGACGAAGTCTAAAACCATCCCCAGAAAAAACAAACCCTCCCATTGACGAACAAACTATCTCAAAGATGAAGTCTAAAAACCCTCCCCAAAATAACAAACCCTCCCAAAGATGAAGTTAGAAAACCCTCACAAAGATGAAGTTGAAAAACCCTCCCAAAGATAAAGTCTAAATCCCTCCCCATAAATAAAATCCTCCAACTGATGAAGTCTAAAACCCTTCCCAAAAATAACAAATCCTCCCACAGATGAAGTCTAAAAACCGTGTCCATAAATAACAAACCCTCCCAAAGATAAAGTCTAAATCCCTCCCCAGAAATAACAAACCCTCCCAAAGATGAAGTCTAAAAACCCTGCTCATAAATAACAATCTTCCCAAAGATGATGTCTAAAACCCTCCCCAAAAGTAACAAACCATCCCAAAGATGAAGTTGAAAAACCCTCCCAAAGATAAAATTTAAATCCCCCCATGAAATAACAAACCCTCCCAAAGATGAAGTCTAAAAACCCTGCCCATAAATAACAAATCCTCCCAAAGATGAAGTCTAAAATTCCTCCCACAAGAAAACAAACCATCCCAAAGATGAAGTCTAAAAACTCTCCCCAAAAATAACAAACCATCCAAAGATGAAGTCTAAAAAACCCCTGAAAGATATTTTTTTTCAGAAAAAGGTTGTAAAATGTTCAACTTATAGTGTCAATTATCTTTATATCATTACTTACACCAGTTGCACCAATTTCTGTTGCATTCTCTTTTTCCAAGAATAAGCTTGTATTCTTGTACAAGAATTCCTTTGCTTGTGACTTAAAACTATTCTTCTATTTCAAACACATTTTTACCTCCTTACATATTACTTTTAGATGACTTTTATGTCCTAAATAATGACAATACTAAATTGTACATAATACACTGAATGGTAACACATACAATATTTTGACAAAATATTTATTTCAAAACACAAAGATGATAAAGAAATGTACAGCTATTAAGATAAACTAACTGATTGACTAAAAGTGGTCTGATTAGTGAGGTGGTCTCTTAAGTGAGGTACTGTACTGGTTCAGTATTTATGAAGAGATCTGAAATTCAATATATGTGAAGTGATCTCCTAAGTGAGGTGGACTTAAGGCGAGGTTCCACTGTACTTTTATCTTATCATCTTAGCTATACTTCAAACTCCATGGCCGAGTGGTTCGAGCTTCATGCTTTAAACCATAAAGTCTCTGACCTCTTGTGAGCCCACAGATTTGAGTCCCACTGGAAGCTAAGCTGATTTTTGTGAGAAAGTTTGCCAGTTTTACAAGGCCGGTTGTCTCTTCCCGGTTACAGAGTAACCAGGTTCTCTCCTCCACCAATAATAACTGTTCGGGCAACACATAATTCCACAGAATTCTTGCTGTTTTCTTGTATATCACACCTACATGCCTGATTCTGTTTCGTGTCCTTTTGCGAATCAAAATACAAAATATAAGCACCAACAGTCTTTCTGTCACATTTGCATATATTAAACCACCACCCCAACCTCACGCCCCTCCCCATCTCCTACAGTGAAGCTCAACATTGGTAAAATGCTCACATCAATATTACTATTGCCATTAAGTTAAAATATGCCAAAAACCACACTCAAGTTTTTACAGGGAAGAACAGATATTTCCTACTCTGAAATCCAAAGATTTACCAGAATATGATGCCAATAAATTCAGTGTGTTTCAAGTATGTTATGTAGAAGGAATGAAATTACTTGCATTTTCTGAGAATTAGAAAAATACCTCACTGTTGACAAAAATCAAGGTTGACATATAACAACAATCTATTTCTCTTCAGTGTAGGTAATACATTTCATGTATTTACTGTACATAAAAAGTCATGATCATTTTTCTGTTCATTTCAAGATGATCTCAGAAAATAGTTTGTGCATACATGTTGTGATAATATTCAAATTCTGGGTGTAATATCAGGGATTGAAAATTCCTTAATTGTGAGGTCTGGGGCCAACATATTTTACTTTCAGACCCTGTCGCTTTCTTGTTGGACTAAAAGTAGTCTGATTTTATATATATCCACTAGAATACCCAATGCCTTCAAGTCTGATTTTATATATATCCACTAGAATACCCAATGCCTTCAAGTCTGATTTTATATATATCCACTAGAATACCCAATGCCTTCAAGTCTGACTTTATATATCCACTAGAATACCCAATGCCTTCAAGTCTGACTTTATATATCCACTAGAATACCCAATGCCTTCAAGTCTGACTTTATATATCCACTAGATACCCAATGCCTTCAAGTCTGACTTTATATATCCACTAGAATACCCAATGCCTTCAAGTCTGACTTTATATATCCACTAGAATACCCAATGCCTTCAAGTCTGACTTTATATATCCACTAGAATACCCAATGCCTTCAAGTCTGACTTTATATATCCACTAGAATACCCAATGCCTTCAAGTCTGACTTTATATATCCATTAGAATACCCAATGCCTTCAGGTCTGACTTTATATATCCACTAAAATACCCAATGCCTCCAAGTCTGATTTTATATATCCACTAGAATACCCAATGCCTTCAAGTCTGACTTTATATATCCACTAGAATACCCAATGCCTTCAAGTCTGACTTTATATATCCACTAGAATACCCAATGCCTTCAGGTCTGACTTTATATATCCACTAGAATACCCAATGCCTTCAAGTCTGACTTTATATATCCATTAGAATACCAAATGCCTTCAAGTCTGACTTTATATATCCACTAGAGTACCCAATGCCTTCAAGTCTGACTTTATATATCGACCAGAATTCCCAATGCCTTCAAGTCTTACTTTTTATGTATCCTCTAGAATACCCAATGCCTTCAAGTCTTACTTTTTATGTATCCTCTAGAATACCCAATGCCTTCAAATCTTACTTTTTATGTATCCTCTAGAATACCCAATGCCTTCAAGTCTGACTTTATATATCCACCAGAATACCCAATGCCTTCAAGTCTTACTTTTTATATATCCTCTAGAATACCCAATGCCTTCAAGTCTGACTTTATATATCCACCAGAATACCCAATGCCTTCAAGTCTGACTTTATATATCCACCAGAATACCCAATGCCTTCAAGTCTTACTTTTTATATATCTAATAGAATACCCAACTTTAGAGAACCTGGGGGTTACATTGCCGACTTCAGTGAGGAGGGAGTTACAACCCTAATTTTAGAAAGATTCAAGGGTGTTATGCCCCGGTCTTTAGACAGTGGTTACATCCACTACTTTAGTGAAGAGAGGTTACACCTGTCTTTAAAAGGTGGGGGGTGCAACCCTGTCTTTAGAATGTTGTGAAAGTTTCACCCCAATTTTTAGAAAGGTTACGTGGTCGAATCCCCTCTATCGAAAGGCAGGGTATAAAAACATGAGTTTGTACCTGTTTATTTCTCTTACAGATATGTAACTGGTTGCTGATACAAAAAAGTTATGAACTCCTCCATAAAAGTGTGTTGATGAATAAGGTGATTAAATAGTATACGGAAATAAAAAATTACTTAATGAATCTACAAATCTTCCTGGAAAGCATGAAAATAAAATATATGGTAAATTCTGTTATTTACAAAACAAACTTGCTGGGAAATAAATGTGTTGGAGTAATAAACAAGAAAGTGTCAGCCAATTTTATTTGGGTAGCTAATATAGTGTTTTATGAGCAGAAAAGTGCAATACTCAATGGACATAGACAATCATGGGTTTTAATGCAACAAATGATATTAAGTAATCAATCTACACAGCACCAAACAGACGGTTTAGTTGACAGTTTTGTCTGTTAACAAAATTAGTGATGGTCACTGATAAAATCTCAAACTAAATAGGCACAAACAAGCCTTATAAATCCAGAACCACCATCATATACAGACAAAGACCGATTCTGAGTAGTGGAAATTACTCACTCTATTTTTTTTCCATTTGAAATAAAAGACTTACATATAAGAACAATTCATTTACTGTCTGGGAACAATATTGTCAATGAGAAAATTGTTATATATATCAAGGTTGCTTGATTATATGTGACCACAAAATAAAAAGATTGGATTTTCCATACAAAATGTCAATAGTTGGAAATAATGTTGGATTAACTCATCAACCCATGAGAAACAATGGACTATTCTGTAAATCAATGACTTAGGCAAGTCTAACTGTGTCTTTACAGGGTGAAGGAGTTAGTCCCTAGGGATTACAGTTACAGATAAATATGATAAAACAAAATTACTTGCATGTATGTTTCACATTTGCAGGAATGAAACATATTGCCAAACATTAGCCATAGTCAATCTCATCTGATACTCTATTGCAATAAAGCTTAATACCAACATGTAGTAAATATTTGAGATAAAAAAAGTTATTTGATACAAAACAAAATTTTGCAAACAGTCAATTGGACCAAAACATTATTTCCCTTGATCTCCAACCTTCCTCTTTCATCTTCAGTCAAAATCTTGCACCCTGATTTAAAATCTTGTTTCTTGATCTTTAATTTAGCGTTCTAATCTTAAATCTTGCCCCTTGATCTCCAGTCTTCCCTTATGATAGTTAATCTTTCCCAATGATCTTTAATCCTGTCCATTTATCTCATATCTTCCCCCTGATCTCCAGTCTTCCCTCATGATTGTCAATCTTTTCCCATGATCTCTAATCTTGTCCCTTGATCTCTTATATTGTCCCTTGATCTCCAGTCTTCTTCCAATGATCGTCAATCTTTTACCATGATCTTTAATCTTGCCCCTTGTAACACCACTATCATAGATGACTGTCTTGTGAGACCACAGTCATAGGTGTCCAACAGTCTTGTGAGACCACTGCCATAGATGAACACCTGTCTTGTCAGACCACTGTTATAGATGACCACTAGTCTTGAGACACCAATGTCATAGATTGCCACCTGTCTTGTGAGACCACTGTCATAGATGGCCACTAGTGTTGTGATACCACTGTCATCAATGATCACCTGTCTTTTCAGACCACAGTCATAGATGATCACCTGTCTTTTCAGACCACAGTCATAGATGATCACCTGTCTTGTCAGACCACAGTGTCATAGATGACCAACTGTCTTGTGAGACCAATGCCATAAATGACCACTAGTCTAGTGACACCACTGTCATAGATGACCACCTGTCTTGTCAGACAACTGTCACAGAAGACACATGTCTTGTATGACATTTTTTGGCAGAAGGAATGATCCATCAAGGCAGGTTAGGCTATACTAAAACATTATAAAGGCAAATATGGTCATTTTATTGACCATAAAATCTGTGATATACAGACATTGAAAGTGATCGCAAGAAATATACATGCTTTGCAAAAAATCAATACTTTGTTTTCACTTATTGAATTATTTTTTTAAATATCTAAATGAATCTGTCTTTGATGAATTATCTAAATGCTTTAATTCATAATATTTGCCCAAAGGGAATTCGATGGTTGAAGCAAATGTATTACCCAATCAGAGTCAATTTTTGCAATTTACATAGTCAATTTTGCAAGAAAATCCGGACTTATCTGCACAAAATTGACAGGCTGAAATGAACAACCCAGTTGAAATTTACAGATAACTCCTGAATAGAAAATTGCTGACCTATTGAGTAAAACAAATGGAAAAATTATGAATTCTTCTTTAGCTTGTACTTAACACCAGTGCACCTTTAGCAGAGATTTATAATAAGAGGTCACTAGGCCCTATATGCTAGCATAAGTACAGTACACACATCAATATATTTCACATATATTTTGTGGGCCAGCTAAGGCTGGGCTGTAACCTATATGACTTTTTTTTACATTTTTTTACATTTATTTTCAAAATAAATATTCTACAATATTTAACGATGCTATTTCAATCATTTTTAGTTCAGACTCTAAACAAAATCAGAGAAGAAAAATAACTCTGGACATTTTTTCATCCAAATACAATGCAAAGTCTCACCATTAGATGGTGTCACAGCAAATTAAATTGACACAAATATATATTATACGATAAACAAATAGAAAAATATCTCGGATTTCATTATCCCAAATGACTTTGGTCTGCTCCTTATCTTCTGCAATCTGAAACAATTACTTCGTTATTATGCCGAACAACTAAAACAAAACTGACAAAATCAGCCATCATGTAATTTGCGTTGTTTGATGGATTAGAATTATATACATGATATGATCTCAAAATAATATGGAATCCGCAAAAAAGGCGATGTTACATAAATGTCAAAGAATATTTACCTACACAAGACTTCTTTTGCAAGATTATTCATAAACTCTGCTAAAATTTGCATCAGTTAGCTTGTATACATACATGTATAATCACATGATTAACTTAACAACCTTGAAAAACAATGGATTTTTCTATAAGTCAATGATTTAGACCAGTCCAAATATGTCTTTAGGGATAAACAGGTTAAAATAATATCTACAACAAGAAGTGTTTAAAGAACACTATTACTAAGAAGTAAATCATTTATAAAGGGATTACAAAGTTCCCTAACTTGGACAAATTGTGCTGAATGTGGGCCATAATGGAACTAATCTTAGATCTTCCTGATTTCAAGTTTCAAATCAAATTTAGATAAAATTAAAGGAAATAAATCAAATTATTTGATGGAAAAAATATGCTGCAAAAAAAAGAAAATAATAATGACTCTATTAATGATGTACCTACATAGTACATAAAAAGGATATAAACTCAAATTATTTGATGAACAAGATGTGTTGTGAAACACAAATGCCCACGATCAAAACAAATTTAATGGCAAATAATATGTATACTTTGAATATTGCAATGTCCTACATTTTGACCCCACCCCATGTGAGAAAAATTTTGATTGATATTTCAATTACAACCGTCACATTATAAAATGATACAAAATTCCAATGTAATTTGATCAGTTGAACGGATGATATTCAGAAACCTAAATTTTTCACCTGAGAATAAGTACTGTACCTGTATAGTTAAACCAAAATAAACTGACACATATTTGCAAACAGGATGAGTATGAATTATTCTATTACAGGGGGTGGCAGGTAGGGTTTCAGCACAGTAATGTTGAAGCTACAGTTATGCATGGAATCAGAGAGAGACAAAATGTACACATCTATCTTTGAAAACAAACAGTATTGTTCCTATTTTTGAGGTTGGTTTCCTGTCTTTGGGATGAAACAGTAAAAACTGGAGGTCCCGTGTCACAGTAGGTGTCGGCACGTTAAAGAACCCTCACTGCTCAATGGCCGTAAGTGCCGAGCATAGGCCAAAATTTGAAGCCCTTCACCGGCATTTGGTGACGTCTCCATATAAGTGAAATATTCTTGAGTGGGACGTTAAACAACAATAAACAAACAAACAAACAAATCCTATTTTTGAGAGACTTTCTGGATGTGCCACTATATAATTGATTTAACTCTTACATTTCACCTGATCTGTACATAATGGCATATCTTTCACAATACAGTGTTTCCGAGATCCCTCGACAGATCTTAAAGTTGTCAGCTAGGTGTATATTCCCGATTTGAATCAAAGTTTCCATCAGTATTGGCATATCATAGACCTAAATATGCTTCAGTTGTAGGTTCATATTTTTATTAGGAAATTTGTTTAAATGAATTGTCATCCATCCACAGATATTTATCTGGTTTATTTTTCTCTCTGGAATCTGATTTACAAAATGGAAACACATATCTGCACTTGCTTTTTTATTTATATTGATTTCCACTACCCTCCATAGTTAATTCATATTCACTGCAACCAAAGTTCCCTAAATTCTCTCAAAGTCACATGATTTAGTTAACTGTATTTTCTGAACCATTCCGGATTTTGGAAATGCCATATTTCCTCAAAATAACTTTTATTAGGATATTCTCATCTTAAGTCATTATTACTACAAGTACATTATATCAAACACAAAAATATAGCTAAAGACTATAAATAAAGTGTGAACAGGAATACAATAGGCTCCCATGGGCCAGCTGTAGCCGTTTTAAGAGTCAGTGTTAATTATAAAATCTGTACTCACTACCGGTTAACCATTCTGGAAAATCTAATAATAAAATGATTGCAATTTGATTATTTTATGACAGGGATTTTTATAATGAGGTATTAATGACTTATCACGTCACTTGTCACATGACAGTTTTACGAAGAAGAATTATGAAAATGTGCAACCATCTTTGACAGCAGACGATATTTGTACATGTATTACAGGTTGCATGGTTTGACAGTGATGGAACTGATTACAATATTATTGTTTGACATATAGAGATAAATATATCAAAATGGCAAATAAATGTATTCATTTTTATATACAAACAGTGGAATCTCGTTATCTTAAAACTCAAAGCCTCATCCCTTTGACCACGCTGTAGAATTAAAAGGTCATAACTGCAATTTTTAAACTTTTCAGAAGAAGGAAAAAAACTTTCAATTAGACTAACACAGATACTGTAACAGTAACTTGCATATGTATTTGTATTTAATACCTTAGTGAAATCAACAATAAATGTCAATGATAGATTCAAAATATTTCATGTAAATGCTTAATTAGATGTAGATACGACCTTTCAACCCATGATTCCTAATTTAATTGTACAGTAATTTGGGTAGTATCTGTCACTTACAACCTTTCATAAGTCACTTTTTCCTAATTTTCTGGGAAACTATTGGAGATTTTGACTTGACTTTTTCACAAAGGATGCAGAATTGAAAACTGTATCCAAAAACAAGAAAAAATGTAAAAGGTTGTAAGTTATAGTTACGGCCTTTCATTTCCATAGCGACGATTACAAGTACATCAAGATATCCTGAATTTGAGGTACCGGTAATCAAAATCTTTAATTGATATATTATTCTTAATTGATATATTATTCTATCTATAAAAATCTGAACTGGACTTTCAATTTTGACATAGCCAGAACTTCTAACCTCTTCTGAAAAGCTGCTCCAATACCTTAACCACAAGAAAATTACATGTATTAAAGAAATTTTAATTTCTGCCGAGAAACTACTGAGAAATGAGGACAAATACATCAGGCTGCAAGAAATAGGACAAACAAAAGTAGATCAAAACTAAAGAAAGAAAGATAATACAGAAAATTGCAAACAAGACTGAAAAATCACAACAAGAAATAAGACAAACAAAAGTAAATCAAAACAAAAGAAAGAAAGATAATATAGAAAATAGCAAACAAGACTGAAAAATCACAACAAGAAATAGGACAAACAAAAGTAGATCAAAACTAAAGAAAGCAAGATAATATAGAAAATAGCAAACAAGACTGAAAAATCACAACAAGAAATAGGACAAACAAAAGTAGATCAAAACTAAAGAAAGATAATACAGAAAATAGCAAACAAGGCTGAAAAATCACAACAAGAAATAAGACAAACAAAAGTAAATCAAAACTAAAGAAAGAAAGATAATACAGAAAATAGCAAACAATAAGAAATAAGGGGAAAACCCAGACAAATTACATAATACAAAAGGTAGGAATTGATTAACATGATTTCTCAAATAACCAAAATATTTGTTTTATGAAGAATATTGAGGCATTCCTTGAATGCATAAATTATCATTTTACAAATACAATGTGCATCTTAAATTCCTTCATCTGTAAAACAGATGTTTAGCATTAATGCACAAAACATAACAGAAATAACATAAAAAACTAAAATATTTTTTACCACTGAGATTGATATACAATAACAAATATAAAATCAGGCATTAAAATTTTTATATTCCTATACATTTTGTGAATATAAAGTCAGTTCCCGTGTTGTATGCATATAGAATTTTAAGGTCCCACCTATATAAAGATGTCACATGAATGGAATGCCTTATATGTATTTAGAAATGGTGCCGTAGAAGAGTTCTGAAGTGACGATTTTAAATAATCCACATCTACCAAGACAGATAAGCCAGGATTTTCCATAGTCTTTTAGGAAAGGGAAATGGGTCTTTTGATTGGAAATTTTAGCAACATTTTGTTGAAATTGGGAAATCTAAAAATACAAAAAACTATGTGAAAATACAGGAATCTCTTCAAATTCATCATCATTTGACTTCAATTGGGAAATTTTTACTACAAAATGGGGAAAATGTGTTGCTTTTTCATTGGAAATAGGGCTTTATTTTGACAACATATAATAGGGTGAAAAATCTCTGTAAGATTAGGTCACAGGTCTCAGCTATACAAGTATGTGGTTAGTTTAAAGAGTAGGTCACAGGTCTCAGCTATACAAGTATGTGGTTAGTTTAAAGAGTAGGTCATAGGTCTCAGCTATACAAGTATGTGGTTAGTTTAAAAAGTAGGTCACAGGTCTCAGCTATACAAATACATGGTTAGTTTAAAGAGTAGGTCATAGGTCTCAGCTATACAAGTATGTGGTTAGTTTAAAGAGTAGGTCACAGGTCTCAGCTATACAAGTATGTGGTTAGTTTAAAGAGTAGGTCACAGGTCTCAGCTATGCAAGTATGTGGTTAGTTTAAAGAGTAGGTCACAGGTCTCAGCTATACAAGTATGTGGTTAGTTTAAAGAGTAGGTCATAGGTCTCAGCTATACAAGTATGTGGTTAGTTTAAAAAGTAGGTCACAGGTCTCGGCTATACAAATACATGGTTAGTTTAAAGAGTAGGTCATAGGTCTCAGCTATACAAGTATGTGGTTAGTTTAAAGAGTAGGTCACAGGTCTCAGCTATACAAGTATGTGGTTAGTTTAAAGAGTAGGTCACAGGTCTCAGCTATACAAATACGTGGTTAGTTTAAAGAGTAGGTCATAGGTCTCAGCTATACAAGTATGTGGTTAGTTTAAAAGAGTAGGTCACAGGTCTCAGCTATATAAGTATGTGGTTAGTTTAAAGAGTAGGTCACAGGTCTCAGCTATACAAGTATGTGGTTAGTTTAAAGAGTAGGTCACAGGTCTCAGCTATACAAGTATGTGGCTAGTTTAAAGAGTAGGTCACAGGTCTCAGCTATACAAATACGTGGTTAGTTTAAAGAGTAGGTCATAGGTCTCAGCTATACAAGTATGTGGTTAGTTTAAAGAGTAGGTCACAGGTCTCAGCTATACAAGTATGTAGTTAGTTTAAAGAGTAGGTCACAGGTCTCAGCTATACAAGTATGTGGTTAGTTTAAAGAGTAGGTCACAGGTCTCAGCTATACAAGTATGTGGTTAGTTTAAAGAGTAGGTCACAGGTCTCAGCTATACAAGTATGTGGTTAGTTTAAAGAGTAGGTCACAGGTCTCAGCTATACAAGTATGTGGTTAGTTTAAAGAGTAGGTCATAGGTCTCAGCTATACAAGTATGTGGTTAGTTTAAAGAGTAGGTCACAGGTCTCAGCTATACAAGTATGTGGTTAGTTTAAAGAGTAGGTCACAGGTCTCAGCTATACAAGTGTGTGGTTAGTTTAAAGAGTAGGTCACAGGTCTCAGCTATACAAGTATGTGGTTAGTTTAAAAGAGTAGGTCACAGGTCTCAGCTATACAAGTATGTGGTTAGTTTAAAGAGTAGGTCACAGGTCTCAGCTATGCAAGTATGTGGTTAGTTTAAAGAGTAGGTCACAGGTCTCAGCTATACAAGTATGTGGTTAGTTTAAAGAGTAGGTCACAGGTCTCAGCTATACAAGTATGTGGTTAGTTTAAAGAGTAGGTCACAGGTCTCAGCTATACAAGTATGTGGTTAATTTAAAGAGTAGGTCACAGGTCTCAGCTATACAAGTATGTGGTTAGTTTAAAGAGTAGGTAACAGGTCTAAGCTATACAAGTATGTGGTTGGTTTAAAGAGTAGGTCATAGGTCTCAGCTATACAAGTACCATATTTGACCTAAAAAGGGCACTGGGTGCGGGTAATTGGAGTACAGGGTGCCTTTATTTTGACATTTTTTCTTTCATGATGCACATTTTGATTACGTTGCAAAAAATGGTTAAAAACTCTGCTATGCAAAGTTATCTACAATGTATATAGCTGTTTGTACTGACTTAATTACTTAGTAATCCCGCCTGATTTATTAGTAGTGGAAAGGAAACAATGTAGCAAAATTTGTTACTCACTATCAAATCATGATTGGGTCCATGAAAATACCGAAAACAACAATGAATTGCTGAAAACACCAGAAAAAGCACCAAAAACACCATTATAAATCCAATAAACAACTTACATATTATATATATTGATATTTCGGTCCCTTATGCAAAGTTTTACAGAAATTGGATGCATTTGAAAGAAGTTATTACGACGTTTTAATACACAAGTCATGCCGATGAACTCTGGTTTGACGCAATAAATATAACTTCATACATTTTATATTCAACTTGTGTTAGATGCATACTGGTATATAAACACAAAGCCTAGTTGTATTTTTGAATAAAAATGTAAAATAATTAGCAGGATTTACATAATTCGAGTCAAATACGCAACTTGATGTCAATAACGATGTAAACCAGAGCCCACGCGTGTGACTTGTGTATCGGAAATAATATCGTAATATTATAACTTCTTTGAAATGCATCAAAATTACCTTAAAGTTTACATTAGCAAGCCAGATATAAATATATTTAATAATAAAGTTGTTTGTTTAATTTAAATTGGTGTTTACGATGCTTTTTCAGGTGTTTTCGGCAAATAGTTATTGTTTTCGATACTTCCATGGACCGATCAAGATTAACTTTTTAAACTGCGAGATCAGGAAACAGACATTACCAGTACGAGTGATACACATGCCTTATACATATGCTTTATTGAAACCAACAATTCCGACAATTTCTTTGATTTAATGCAATTTCTAACATTCAAAGTATAAAACTGGTATTATTCAAAATTTTGGTAATTGCGGGTTTGAATGACAGCAGTAGACGAAATGGGAAGTTTGAATGACAATGCTTCGCTTGAAATCCAGAACCCGAATTCAGTTTTATAAAGTTATGAAGTAAACAAATAACTGGACAAGTTTAATATTTCTTTGTAGAAAAAATTTCTGTAAGTATTATTTTTTCGAAAGTGAATACATTTTAACTGACAGGTATTTAACAAAAGAAAAAATCAAAGGACTGAAAGTCCTGAAAAGCAAGTCCTATGTCAATTCTGAATTGGTGAATTTATAAAAGAATATATATCTGTACGTACATGAAGTTACTGCTTAACCTGGGAATATACATCATTGATCTACTAAAATCAGAAATCAGTATAAACTGTCGTATACCATGGTACATCTTTAAACCAAAACATTTATTTGAAATATAAGAAATTAGTGGATGCTTATTTTTGATTATGTATCAGTAGAAATTCATACATTTTATGATATGTTTACATTGTCATTACAAAACAGCAGACATACAGAATTGAACTTCAATTTACATGTACAGTCATGGGGCATATATATTTGTCATTTATGTTATTTTCTTCTTTGTTTTATATACAACCAATAATTTGGTAAAATCCAGAATTTCGCAAATTTGTACAAATTTATGGTAGATCTAGAACAATTTCATATTTCTAAAATATATATGAATTTTAAAATTATCATGTTTATTTACAGAAATGACAATATTTTTCTCACAATATAATTTTGTAAATTCTGTAATTATTCTTTCAGTCTAATGAAATATGTCAAAATTTACCTGAAGTTATTTTATCCTCCACAGAATCATCATTTTCTCAAAATAAACAAAAGTATATCTAAATTTTAAAAATTATTAAAATAAATTAATTCAATTTCCTTCAAGTAAACTTAAAATATTTGAAATATTGCTTAAATTAGTGGATTCTGTATGTATTCAAAAATTGTTGGTTTTATATAAAACAAAGAAGAAAATAACATCAGTGACAAATATTTATGTCCCATGGTTATGGAGTTATCACGACTTTCAACAGCTTTAAAAAATGTTGCATTATTCAGTTCCCTTTACTCCTTAATTTTTTAACAGAAAAACGTTCATTCAACAACCTTAAAATTACATTGTTATTTGGTATGTAAAACGGATAAATAAATGTAGATCATGTCTCAAATACAAATTGGGTTAAAAAAATTAAAAATCGGGTCGAACTGATTTAAAGTTGAAACACCTGTGGTAACGATGACCAATGTAAATACATCAACTAAAACCACCTGGCAAGACTTTAAAGCTCTATTACTAGCAAGAGTCATACAATCGCTAGCTGCATTGATGTTTGTGCTATCTGACCAGAACCACGATCAAGTAAACTGGTAATGAACAGAAGTTACAGCACACCAGGAAAGCATCTTAATCAATGTTAGACATTAATGGTTTAATCGTGAGTTTGTCTATTATCACCTCTGCGAGTAAGCTTGAAAACTTAAATAATCTATCAGTTAGGTAAAAATTTGTGTTGTATGAATAAAAAGGAAACAATGATTGATTCCGGTTTCTAAATAACGCGAATTATAATGGGTATCAATATCAAAATCGGCATAGCTGATCTGAGGGAATTCCTCTTTTCAACAAGTGTTCTATGTCATGTGACAATAATAAGTCATCGCAGCATTTTCAACTGTCTTCGTTGTTGAATTTTAGTTTCAATGAGTTTTCAAATTAAAAGAAACGATGTCCTAGTTCAGGAATTATAAGGAGAGAGTATGCGAATGAAACGAGATTCAAATTAGACACAAAGGAGTATTTTAATGGTTGAATCTCAGGTAACTACTTTCTACAGCGCAAGTAGTAGTTCGGCAAATCCTATGGCACATTGATTTTTGAAGTGACAATAAGGCCTTGCCTTAAAAAACGTAACTATGAAGGGTCTCATTTCGTTTGTTGATGAACGTCAATGGAGACCTCCCTGCATCAAAGAAATCACCGATAGAATCCAAAGTATTGCTTACAATGTAGTTAAAAGGTGTTCTTTTGCAACTTTAAGGATACAGTTGATATTTATTGCACCAAAAAGAAAAAAGTATGATAATGTCGGGCGGTAATCTAAACTAAAAATAAAAAGGTAAAAAAATTTTCAAACAGTCAATAGATCTACATGAAAAAAATATCCAGGGGTGCCCTTATTAGAGCAGGTGCCATTTCAAGGAAAAATACGGTATGTGGTTAGGTAGTTTAAAGATACAAGGATCTTGGCAAAACCCATATGGGGTTACTGTCATGTTTGATATTGAACAGAAAACTACAAATTTAATAAATTCTTGTCTTGTTCTTCAAGTATAATCAAAATGAAAGGCTACTGGAAAGAAATTAATATTTTTTTTAACAAATAAAAATGTTTTGCGTTTTCCTAACTGCAGTATACTTCACTATAAGGTTAACGCAATTATTAACGAGCAATTAAATGTAATAAAAAGACAGATGTTCACCATCAGAATGACAATGTAGGTTTTGGCACTGCACCTAAAGACATTCAAATCAACTTTAATCTCCAAAGTTGCTGTAAGTCAAGTAGTTCTACTATAATCCCACTACAATGCTACACTGGATAAAGCTAAACAGATGGGCCTAGGAAGCTAACCAGTACGAAATCACAATTATCTGGTAATACCGTCATCTGAAACTTTGAAGCTGTACCTTCTTATTTTCATTTTTATTTTTTGTTGGGTAATATTTTATTATCATAATAATGCTATTAAGAAACTTTTCTTTTTTTTTTAAACTAAGCCATTTCTGAAAATTTTTAAAAGTCCCATAACTCTGGTAAATATTGCTGAATAATGATCATAATCAACCCCATCCTATTTTTTACTGTTATAAAGCATCATGCCAACTTTGGTAAAAATTTGAGGAAAAAATATTATTTAACAGAATGTTTGGAAACGAAAAAAAAGAAAAAGAAAACAACAACAGATGGACCAAAAATAATATCCCCCATTATCTTCAGCCTCTAAATAAATTCAAAATTAACATTCTAAATTTTATTTGTTGTATCTTCTGCATCAACTTTAAACAGAATATATTGTCTGCCGTGCATTAACACTCATTTCAAAATAAAATGTAACCATTTATGGAACCTACTTAAATTTAAACCAAACGTGACACTGTGAACAGGTGAAATAAATTTTTTCATCGCGAAAAATGACTGCGATTTAAAACAAATTTTAGGGCGTTGTAATATCCAATGTAAAAAATCCTATTTATGGTCATTACTGTGGTACATGAACATATACTCTGCCTAGACTAAATAAACAACCAATGTTCTCTATCTTGTATTAATTAATATAAATAATTGTACGGGGTGAAAAAGACAGTTTACCCAATGATTATTGTTAAAGAAATAATTTTTCACCAACATAATTGGGGCTAAAGTCGTGATGAAACGATCTATCACCAATTTCACTCATAGACATCAACAAGTTTCAGCAATGGATAAAATTTTGTTTTTTGTTGAAAACATCGTTTCTGTTTGAACACCATTATGAACAGACCGATTGCACAAAATGTTTAGGTATATACATCCCAATCTAATCGTGATTAATGTCAAAAGTTGTGATAATTGTTCTGTAAACACCCGTCAATGGACAAGGTGATTTTCCCCAGCTTCCGTGGAAATGAGAACAGGAAATTGTAACATTCAATGTTCGAGTTACCTCCCATTGCGATATCAATACACAAAGTATGCAAGTGACCATCCCCTGAAATTGAGCAGTTGCTGGTTATGTAAGGCATGTGTATTGGGTGTATAAATAAAGGAAATATGCACGGGGAATCTCATTAAGGCAGGTTATGTATAGCCATTAGTTGACAAACATGTTACTTTGAAAGTTTTCAAAATGGACAGGAACTTATTCATAATGACACGCACCATTTGCATAACAAGCACATCCTACTCCATGCTATACCCTTTATTCTGCTTTTATTTTCATATTTCCATGGTCTAGAAAACATACATATTCTTGAGAGTTCAATAGAAACTGATTTAGCTTCATGTTGGGATCAGCGATATGTAATTATTTCTATTTACAATCGCTGTACGCTTGTAGCTATCAAACTGATAAATGGCGGAGTAATACTACAGTTTTTCAAGACAGGCTCAACATCACTGGAATCTTATATAGTGGAATTCCATATCTATAAATAGATCAATGATGTTTTGTTGAACCTAACTACAAATTGTATTGTATAATTTCAAAAGGCAGAAGTAAGTAGAATTAAGTGGTATTTCATTTAATGATTATTCAAACTAGATTTAATTTATTCACAACAAAATATTTGACTTTTCTGTAAAAGTTGAATTCTTGAGTTGGACTATATTTTATAAATGCAACTTTCATGACTTCTTCACTGCTAACAGGATAGCCCTCAATGAAAAGTCGAAGTAAACCCATAATAGGTTGTTATTACATAACAACCCATAAAAATAACATGATTCCTTGTCAGAAATAACACCTTTCAAATGCACATAACCTCTACCATTGAATTACTTAAATATCTAATTACTAGTGTAACAATACCAAAGTCTTGACCAATCATAAGCCTTTATTTTCTTACCATGGTAATTAACACTTTTCTAACATTTACTATTGAATTTGCAACAGCCCTGAAAACCAACTTCAGCAAAATTTGAAAAAACATTTGTCTTTATCAGGCAGGAGCCTTCATTTTGTTACAATGGCAATTGACATTTTCATAACGTGTACCATTGAAATCTAAAACAAAATTACCACTAAATACTGTTTTTCATCAAAATATGACAATATCAAAATATGACTAATCACAGGCTTTTATTTAGTTATCTCTACCACTGAATTTGTAATAATAAAATACCCCTTGGTGCTATTTCAGAAAAATCTGTCATCAACATTCCTTTCCACCTAAAAGTTGTTGTCCTTCAAGAGTTATCTCCCCCAGTGTATTCTAAAAACCTTAGATAATGCCAGGAACTAAGCCTAAAATTCAAAATAACAAAACAGTTGACGTTTTTATTGTTTACAAGTGAAATCATTCATTTCCCTACAAGGAAATACCAAATGATGTTTATTTTCTACATCAATTTAAATAAAATCATACATGTATCCATGGTAACAAAATAGTTCCATATCAACTTAATTTATACACAATATTAGTTGAAAGTCGAGGCAAATTTTTGTGTGAAATTCATGTGGCCAATATCCTCTAGAAATGTGAAAATCATGTGAAATGATCATGTGAGTCTAAGAAATAATCTAAGCATTTCAAATATCTTTATGTTTACATGTATTGCTATCTTGTTTCATGATTAATGTTGTTTACAATATCCATGTCCTAAAAGGTTCATTTATGTCATCTTCACAATGAGGCTATATATATTTGACAGTTTTTCCCTGTCAATCAAGTATAATGTGTGTTTACTAACCTCTGCTAAATGTGATCAGAATTAGGTTTGAGCCATGTTCATTAATTGTATTTCAACCATTTATTAGATTGTCTGACAAAGAGTATAAACCAGGACACACGTGTATGTACTCTAACGTTCTGATGAATACAGTCTAGATTTTCAGGAAATTTGATAGAAATGACAGTATCAAAACTTAATGGATCAAAAATTGTGTAACATAGGTACTTGTGGGAGAAAATGCACACACAAAAATAGAAAATTAGGACAGAACCCAATCTGATTTGTAAGATGCTGAAAATTTGAAAATATAAAGCAAAGAATAGTATTAGATCTTTTACTAGAAATATAAACATTAATGATATGTTGGTCTTATAGTTGTTTAAAACAGAAATTGGAAGACTGATATTTTTGTTTTTACACATTCAACA
Organism: Atrina japonica; assembly: GCA_030159075.1. Classification (NCBI taxonomy): domain Eukaryota; kingdom Metazoa; phylum Mollusca; class Bivalvia; order Pterioida; family Pinnidae; genus Atrina; species Atrina japonica. Next base: position 364,557 of record BROG01000398.1, on the reverse strand, counting down.
TCCCCCCCCCCCCCCCCCCGACAAACAAAAAATAAATAGCCTTATGAAATATTGATAAAGCAAAGAGGAATAATTCTAAAATAATAGACCTTTTTCTGATAACTGTGGTCCTGTAACTTTATATGGCAAAATGTCATAGACATACCTGTCAATATTATGAAATTTGTCTGGGGTAGAAAATGCGTACAAAGGTTGGAAATTTTTACGGATGCATTGTCATTCTGATATATATGCATGTACCAGTCGCGTGGAAAGATTTTAGATAAGTGAAAGAGTACAGGTACCGGAGGGGGTGTCCCCCTTCCGAAAAAACAAGAAAAAATTGTAATTTTAAACTTCAATATCTGCCATTTTATGCATCTAAAAGGGAATTATTTTCAATAATATTGATGATATAGATATCACATTTCTTTAAATTTTCTGGTCAACTTTGCAATTTATAAGGAATAGATATAGGCTTTATTTTGAAAGTTTTAATACATGTAATATATACATGTACACGCACAGCTTGGGAGACTCAAAATGATGTTATGGTCATTGTGTTACATGTACATTGTATATTAGAAAGTTTAAAATTTAGTATTTTTTCATTTGTTATAACAAATTTTAAAATACTAAACTCTGAATATTCTAATATAACAGTTGCATTTGGAATGCAGAAAATAAATAACTAGACTTACCTGGAAGAAATATATTGTAAAATATCTCAGTTTGATTGCTATTAATATTTGGATGTATGATAATTTTTTTTTCTTATAGATTTGAACATTTATTACTAAAATACATGTATTTGCATAATATTTGCCAAATATTTAATTGAAGGTTTTTATCTTCATATTGTACCTTTTTCATTAATTGATAAGATAAAACAACAAATGATGACTGAATAGTTGACTCCAAAAATAAAGAGATTTGAAGGGGGAAAATCAAATCTGCTTTTAATAAGAAAAAAAAAGATTGTTGAGGTTATATAAATGTGTTTACTGTCATTACTGACAATTTATTTAATTCAATTCAAGGTGTTACAAGAATAAATTATTATCTTTGTAAAAAATATTATGTAAATGAAATAAAACATCGTTTCTGTATTGAAATCAGCACAATTTTAAGATGCATGTATAACAATGTATAGTATGTGAAGTGCGGACGTCATAGAAGACACCATGATCTCGCTTCGATATTTCTCAGCTAAATTTTTAAAGTAAAATCATTGAGGATTGATATAGAAGCTGCATGAAATTAATATAATATCAATGGTGTTAGACTTTGATGTCTGTATATAGGACAAAACATATGGATAGTGATTATAGGTGTGGAGGTTTAGATATACAGGTAATCAATCTGTATATTAGGTACCTGTTCATAGTACAGGTCAATTACCGTCGGCACAATAATGACACCTCTGTATGGTCTAATGACATTAATTAATAAACAGGGTTACTAGTCCTTGTTCCTCATGACTATTTGGAAGATATAAGGGACTTGTATAGCCTAGATGTTTTAATACTTCAATGATATGGAGGCGCCAGAAATATTGCCAGAATTTCAAGCTATTTTTTGTCGCCAATTAATAGACTGAAAATTACCATCAAGAACATTTAATGCTGACAAAAACGTCTACCGATCGCCGTAAAATGAACAAGAAGCGGAAGAAATATACGGAAATTGGTTGAAAATTAGAAAAATCGGTAGGAATCAGTAGATTTTTTCTAGGCGGTAGACAAGCGGTAGATGAAAAGAAAAATCGGTAGACTACCGTCGAAATCGGTGAACTTGACAGGTATGCATAGATTCCTGCAAAAAGAAAAAAAACAAACAAGAAAAAAAATTAAGAGAGAGAACAAAAACCAAAATGTTGTCACAGTAACTTGATTTTAGGGTTTATGCCAAACCTAACAGACTTGAAATGGCCTTATTATACTGCCAAGATTTATGTGTTGTTTTTAAGCTGACACTTATTTTTTTGTCATCACATTTTTGACATATTATTTATTGCATGTTGTAATCTTGTTGTAGTGTTATATGATGTCCAATCAGGGTTATCAATACTGTTATAAAGTAAAATCCATAAAACCTGGCGGGGCGGAGTCTAGTGAACCCTTTTTTGACCTGGATGAGATTTTAGGTAATAATGTATGACAATTGAAATCACACTGAGTAGAGTAATACATCCCACTTGTCATCATATATAGGACAGTATTGAGTGAGGAATAAAATGTTTTTCCCATGAAGCTTGTCATAACCTAAAAGTGAGTGGAATCATCCATATGATAATCAAAAGGTTACTCCATTCCGCCCACCTTAGGTGAATCAGACAATATTTCATTATTATCACCTTCATATATATATATATATATATATATATATATATATATATATATATATATATATATATATATATATATATATATATATATATATATATATATATATATATATATAAGTACAATGTAATCAATACTTATTTACTGCAACAAAAGTCAACTGCTTACAAAAGGTATCAATACAACATTTTTCATTTCTGGTTACAAATTGCAATTCCGTTTTAGGAAATGATAAAATAAAACCATGGTGCCATATCACGGAAGGAAACAGATTCTCAAAGAACACTTTGATCACAACAATATCATAAAATTATTGTACAAAGGAATAATCTTTGCTTTTTAACCAGAAGTTTGATTTTCTCTGTTCTGTTTAAAACTGACTTTTAACAGCTGATTTAATGATGACATCTCAAATCATGATGTAATTGTCATGGGAACACATACAGGCATCAAAATCAGAACAAAGAACCTGTCCAGAGAATGACAAGAATTTCACAAATAGAAAATTTAGAATCATTCAGTGAAACAAGTTGTCTGCAAAAAGTTACATGGATCAAATTAGATATCAGTTTATTGTGTCTACGACAAAACTTTGGACTTTACATGAGGCCCCTGGGCCTAACAAGATACTTAAGAATCACAGAACATAGCTATAAGCTTGGCTTAGGTAATTCTTACCCAAGTGTAATCAATTCCTTAATAATAACAGACCCATTCTAGCCTATATCATTGTACATATACATAGTTTTCCTGATGGATAATGTCCGGAGTAAATTGTGGAAGATTTGATTAGACGAACAATTCCCCAAAAGACAGAGAACTAAAGTAATCATGGCACCCCTAGTTTCCTGGGAATATTTTTAGAAATGTTACTTGGTGCTTAGTATTATGGCATACTATGACTATGTGGAGGAGTCTTATACTAGACTATACTACATTTGTACATGACCTTGTTTAGCTATCAGCTAGAATACACATATAAGAAACCCACTAAACATGCTACTGGTCGTATACTGTTGCTATAGCAAAATCCATATAACCTGCGGGGGTGGAGTCTTGTGAACCCTTTCTTGACCTGGGCAAGTTTAAATTTTAGGTAATAAAGCATAACGTTAAAATTACATCAAATAGAAAAATTGTTCCTATCTGTCACCATATAACAGAGTATCCATTGAGTAATGAAACGTTTTTCCCTTGCAGCTTATAACTGAACATGAGTTGTCAGAAGACAACAAAGCTTGCCGAAATGGGTGTAAATCTTCAAAATAAATATTGACCCACAGCTGTCAGGTTTTAAGGTCAAAGAGCTGAAAGATACTGATTCCTTCAAATCATGTTAAAGATTTTGAAAAGTAGTTCAAAGTTCAAGGTCAAGTTCACTAAGTCAAGTCACGGTACCAAATGAATGCTCGGGTCGTAAGAAATATACCGGTATGTGTGAAATATCAAAGCCCTATACATCATGGTTTAAAAGATATAGCCAACCACACCCACACCTATCATTATACAAAGTTTCATTAGAATCAGTCAAGTAATTTCCAAGAAAATGTGTGGACAAGTTCAGCACAAAAAGATAGAAGAAGAAGAAGAAGAAACAGCAAACACAACATGTATAGTTTGGGGGACATAAATATCAGAGACCTATTCCTTATGGTTTAAAAGCTATAGCCAAGGTTAAAGTTTTTTGAAAAGTAGGTCAAAGTCCAAGGTCAAGGTCACAAAGTCAAAAGTCAAGGTACCAAATGAAAGCTCTTGTCATAAGGAATCTATATGTGAAATATCAGAGACCTGTCCCTTGTGTTTAAAAAGTTATAGGCCAGGTTAACGTTTTGTCTACAGAAGCCGACAACGATGCCGGTGGTATAACATTAGCTCTCTGGACCCAGTTGCACAACATATTGTTAAATTTAACGAACAGTTAGCCCATCGGTTTAACATTGGTTAACTTCACGTTAAAGCTATCAACCTGTTGTGCAACTGGGCCCTGGACTTTTATCCCGGTGAGCTAAAAATGAGTAAAATCATCCACATGATAATCAAAATGTTACTATGCCTGGCCAACTTATGTAAACTGGACAATAGTTTGGACCAATTCATATCAGCTGTTACAAGTTATGATTTATTTTTATGGAGGTTGTTGCTTATCATGACCTAATTACACTGCTTGTCACTGTATATGACCTAATTATATCAACAGTTGCTGGCTACAGCCTAATTATAACAACTGTCCCAAGTCAAGACCTATTTATATTGGTTGTCACTACTTATATGACCTAATAATACTGACAACTGCTAGTCATCACCTAATTAGAACACCTGTCCCTAGTTATGACCTAATTAATACTGCTTGTTGCAAATTATGAATCATTTATACCAATTTTACGATTTTATTTGACCCTAAGTCTTCCAACTTACTGGTTGATATATATACACATGCATTGGACAGTGATTCCAATTACATATCAATATACATTAACTGGCATTGGTACATAACTAGTGTTAAATAGTTTGATAAACATGATAAATTATGCAAAATAGCAAAATTATGTTTGACATGCATATGCATGTAACTTATTATATATAAAATTATATTTCATTACTGAAATCTAGTAATGTCGTCATCATGCATTTCTTTAATAATACCAGATTACATGTATATAAACTATGACCTAATTAGAACACTCGTCCCAGATCTGACCTAATTATACTGGTTGTTTCTAATTATGAATCATTTATACCAGATTACATGTATAAAAACTATGACCTAATTAGAACACCCGTCCCAGATCTGACCTAATTATACTGGTTGTTTCTAATTATGAATCATTTATACCAGATTACATGTATAAAAACTATGACCTAATTATACCCATCCCAGATCTGACCTAATTATACTGGTTGTTTCTAATTATGAATCATTTATACCAGATTACATGTATAAAAACTATGACCTAATTAGAACACCCATCCCAGATCTGACCTAATTATACTGGTTGTTTCTAATTATGAATCATTTATACCAGAACACATGTATAAAAACTATGACCTAATTAGAACACCCATCCCAGATCTGACCTAATTATATTGGTTCTTGCTAATTATGAATCATTTATACCAGAACACATGTATAAAAACTATGACCTAATTAGAACACCCATCCCAGATCTGACCTAATTATATTGGTTCTTGCTAATTATGAATCATTTATACCAGCTTATACTGAGAACTGCAAACTATGACCTAATCATAATACCTGTCCCTAGCTATGACCTACTTATGCCAGCTATTTGCTGTAGTTATAATTTATACCCACTGCCTTGACCCAGTTAAATTTGATGATACAATAATACAGAATCCCAGTAAATTGAATTCACCTCAATTTACTGTAATCTTCCTGCACCTGCTCTGACAAATGTTATAACAAGATACTAATATCACTCTCTTTCAAAACAAAAATAATATGTTATATCCCTCATATGTTTCATTCCAAAATCTGTTGACAGATTAATATTTGTATACAATCATCAAAATTGCTGTCAGGTTTTTTTCTTGAGGCATCTGAAGTCATTTTGGCTGAGACAATTTAACAAATTCATTATTTTTCTGTCATATTTTGATTAGGATATCAAACTAGTTTATTTCAAGAATATGACTTCAATATTCTAGTTATAAGTATTGCCAAGAAATACAGAAGAAATTCATCAAGCTTAGCTTATCTGAATGATGATACTGTATGACCTTTGACCAACAGGAAGTGAGGCAATAAACTGTCAATATCTGTTGACATTGTATCTAAATAATCAATTACAATGCCTGACGAGTTTTATCTTATTTTTTTTGTCAACTTCTTATGAACACAGGAATGGCATCTCTAGAAATAGTAATATCTACATAGGAATGGTATCTATAGAAATAGCAGCAATATGTATGTAGGAATGGCATCTTTAGGAAAAGCAATATGTACATAGCAATATGTGAATAGCAATGACATCTTTAGGACAAGTTGTATGTACATAAGAATGGCATCATTAGAAATAGAAATATGTACACAGGAATGGCATCTTTAGATATAGCAATATGTACACAGGAATGGCATCTTCAGAAATAGAAATATGTACACAGGAATGGCATCTTTAGATATAGCAATATGTACACAGGAATGGCATCTTTAGAAATAGCAATATGTACATAGCAATATGTGAATAGCAATGACATCTTTAGGAAAAGTAGTATATACATAAGAATGGCATCTTTAGAAATAGAAATATGTACACAGGAATGGCATCTTTAGATATAACAATATGAACACAGGAATAGCATCTTTAGATATAGCAATATGTTCATTGCTCTAGCTCTCCAGAATTACACAATAAGAGAATCGTTACACACTGTAATATAACAGAAGATGATGATGCTATGAATTCACATTGGAAGAACAACTTGATATTCTATAATAAACTGTATGCAGTTTAAGTCAATAAAATCTTGATACCAAGTACCACTTCATTCCAGGAATACTCATTGAGCTCAAAATGAATTTTGTAATTTTAGATATGCTGAAGGGGCAATGACATCAAATGATAATACACATAGCAAGTTACTGGACTCAATGTCTTCATTTTGTGTGTATTTTTACATATAGGTACCAGGTGACATTTCAGTCACCTTCATGTATACATGTGATTGAATAAGTGCAAACATTCAGCAACATTCAAATCACCAAAGACAATATCAGAACACAATGATCTCGGACAAAACTTTGGACAAATCCACTTCACATTGTATACCTAAACATTTTCAAATCATCAAAGACAACATCAGAACACAATGATCTCAAACAAAACTTTGGATACATCCACTTCACACTGTATCCCTGGACATTTTTGCTCCTGTATAATTTTTGCAATTTTTGAGCTTAGATGAGAGAAATGGAAATAAAAGTGAAATTTTCAATCTAATTAACTGCCACATGGACATATATGCCATGCATGAGACTGTGGTGATTAATCCCTGAAACCCTAGAGGTCATAATAGTCTAGTCTAAACAGTAGAATAGAACATACCATCTAGACTCTTAGGGTTTGAAGGGTTAAAGGCAGATTTAAAATGGAATAGACATGACTGTTGTGAAAAGGCACAAATGTCAAGGTATATATTAACAGTTTCTACTAACAATGTTAAGCTTTATTAGTTTTTCACTCTATTCTAAACATTTTTTTTTTTAGTTTATGCTAAAAACCAGCTTTTCAATATAGAGAATGAAAAACCCAGAATACAAATGATGAAACAAGAAGTGAGTACATAGACTCTTGAAATAGAACACTTGACAGCGCTGTTATGTTTACTTATTCTTTACCTATTCCCTGGAGACAGACGGAAAATATAATTAATTGTTGCCATATAAAGTCCAAAGTTTTAGAAATGATGACCATAGAATTGTTTCAAAAGACACAATAAAGAGATGATAGCAAGAATGAAAATGTATTTGAGAAATGCTATCCCCCTGATGTAAGGCATTCATAACAATGGTAAATATTAGGTAATGTTAACTATAATTAGTCTCTTACTAGGTTTCATTGATAAAGATCATCATATAAAAAATGCCCAAAACAATATCCCTCCATCTTCAATCCCAAAAATGTAGAAATGCCCAAAACAATATCCCTCCATCTAAAATCCCAGAAATGTAGAAATGCCCAAAACAATATCCCTCCATCTTCAATCCCAAAAATGTAGAAATGCTCAAAACATTCCTCCATCTAAAATCCCAGAAATGTAAAAATGTCCAAAACAGTATCCCTCCATCTTCAATCCCAAAAATGTAAAAATGCCCAAAACAATATCTCTTCATCTTCAATCCCAGTGACATAATAAAAATGCCCAAAACAATATCCCTTCATATTCAATCCCAGAGACATAGTAAAAATGCCAAAAACAATATCTTCAATCTTCAATCCCAGAGGCATAAAAATGTCTAGAACAATATCCCTCCATCTTCAATCCCAGTTACATAATAAAAATGCCCAAAACAGTATCCCTCCATCTTCAATCCCAAAGATGTAAAAATGGCCAAAACATTATCCCATCTTCAACCCCAAAGATGTAAAAATGCCCAAAACAATATCCCTCCATCTTCAATCCCAGAAATGTAAAAATGCCCAAAACATTATCCCTCTATCTTCAATCCAAAAAATGTAAAAATGCCCAAAACAATATCCCTCCATCTTAAATCCCAAAAATGTAAAAATGTTGAAAACAGTATCCATCCATCTTCAATCCCAAAGATGTAAAAATGCCCAAAACAATATCCTATCTTCAATCCCAAAAATATAAAAATGTCCAAAACAGTATCCCTCCATCTTCAATCCCAAAGATGTAAAAATGCCCAAAACAATATCCAATCTTCAATCCCAAAGATGTAAAAATGCCCAAAACAATATCCCATCTTCAATCCCAAAGATGTAAAAATGCCCAAAACAGTATCTCGCCATCTTCAATCCCAATGACATAAAAAATGTCTAAAACAAAATCCCACCATCTTCAATCCAAAAAAATGTAAAAATGTCCAATGCAGTATCCCTCCATCTTCAATCCCCAAAATGTAAAAATGCCCAAAACAATATCTCTTCATCTTCAATCCCAGAGACATAAAAATGTCTAGAACAATATCCCTCCATCTTCAATCCCAGGGACATAATAAAAATGCCCAAAACAATATCCCTTCATATTCAATCCCAGAGACATAGTAAAAATGCCCAAAACAATATCCCTTCATATTCAATCCCAGAGACATAGTAAAAATGCCCAAAACAATATCCCTTCATATTCAATCCCAGAGGCATAAAAATGCCTAGAACAATATCCCTCCATCTTCAATCCCAGGGACATAATAAAAATGCCCAAAACAATATCCCTTCATATTCAATCCCAGAGACATAGTAAAAATGCCCAAAACAATATCCCTTCATATTCAATCCCAGAGGCATAAAAATGCCTAGAACAATATCCCTCCATCTAAAATCCCAGTTACATAATAAAAATGCCCAAAACAATATCCCTTCATATTCAATCTCAGAGATATAAAAATGCCTAGAACAATATCCCTCCATCTAAAATCCCAGTTACATAATAAAAATGCCCAAAACAATATCCCTTCATATTCAATCTCAGAGACATAAAAATGCCTAGAACAATATCCCTCCATCTAAAATCCCAGGGACATAATAAAAATGCCCAAAACAATATCCCTTCATATTCAATCCCAGAGGCATAAAAATGCCTAGAACAATATCCCTCCATCTAAAATCCCAGGGACATAATAAAAATGCCCAAAACAATATCCCTTCATATTCAATCTCAGAGACATAAAAATGCCTAGAACAATATCCCTCCATCTAAAATCCCAGTTACATATAATAAAAATGCCCAAAACAATATCCCTTCATATTCAATCTCAGAGACATAAAAATGCCTAGAACAATATCCCTCCATCTAAAATCCCAGTTACATAATAAAAATGCCCAAAACAATATCCCTTCATATTCAATCTCAGAGACATAAAAATGCCTAGAACAATATCCCTCCATCTAAAATCCCAGGGACATAATAAAAATGCCCAAAACAATATCCCTTCATATTCAATCTCAGAGACATAATAAAAATGCCCAAAACAATATCTCTCCATTTTCAATCCTAGAAACCAAAAAATGCCCAAAACAATATCTCTCCATCTTCAATCCCAGAGACATAGTAAAAATGCCCAAAACAATATTCCTCCATCTTCAATTCCAGTGATAAAAAAATGCCCAAAACAATATTTATCCATCTTCAATCCAAGAAACATAATAAAAATATTCCCAAAGCAAAATCCCTCCATTTTCAATCCTGTGAAAATAAAAATACACTGAAATGTCTCTTGTTTTTTGCAGAGTGCCAAAGTCATAAGACCACACAAATAAAACTTTTCAAAATATAAACTACGAATTAAGTATGCAAATAAGATTCTGAATTCATACCACAAACATATCCAGTCGTTAGGCAAAAGTTCCTGATATTGGATATTAAACGAAATCTGATTGTCACTGGCCATTGAATAACTTTCATAACAAAGGAAATGAAAGGCAATTAATAATCAGAAATTGCTCAAGTGTTGATGATATTTTATACTGATCGGCAAAGTGTTGGTCCCACTGGTGATGCTATTGGTTTCCGCACAGCCTGTAATCACGTTACTAAGTTCTTACACGTAAATAAATGTGCAATCATCTAGAAAGTCGCCGGAGATGTAGATGTCAGAGTGTTCATTTACATTTATCTTTTTCTCCGCACAAAAACACAACTGACTCGCAGGCTTTAATGTCAGTCTCCTTTACGAAAAAGAACTTAAGAGGATGATTTTGATGCCGTTCATTGTTCTGTGATAGTTGTATTGATGTTGGAGTATTAAACCAAGCTCAAACTTTCACTGGGGAATTAAATAAACAATGGGCATTAGCTGAGATTATAGAACCTTTTTATGGTTGTAAATTAAAATATAAAAAATCTCAGATACCAAAGTATAAATAGAATGTCCAGGACATGGATACAAATCCGGTAAAAATGGACAAACAATTACCTCTGGAAACCAAGAGGTGGGATCAGGTGCCATGGAGGAGTAAGCATCCCCTATCGACCAGTCACACCCGCCGTGAGTCCACAGTCAAGTCCAATGAAATACGTGAGGAGTGTATCCTCATCACAATTGGTACAGACGTCAATTGATACCTTTACAAATCCTTTATACAAAAATTTAGATTACATCAGGACTCAAAATTAGCAGTGGTCGGCTGGCTGTGGCCTGTAAACATTCCATTGGGCCAGCAAATTTCTCCTCTAAATTAGCCCTATTGTCCAGTAGAAATTTAGAAAAGCATATCTGCATGCTTAAATTATTACCAGTTCTATGTAAATATATCAAAATAATTTATTCTTTTCTTATCAGTCTGAAAGTAATTGTTTGAATAACATTTTGGGTGAATAGAAATAAATGTTTAATACTAAAATGCTGAAAAAGTAGACTAATTGGATTAAAGATAATCAAAATTATCAACAATGAAAAAATTTCTGTTTTGAATATGGGCCACTAGATTTTTTATGAGGCCAGTAGACCATTTATACTACTGGCCCCATGGGCCACCTAGAAAAAAAGAGTTAATTTTTTAGTTCATGACTTAGAAAAGCACAGCACATTTATTCATATCTGACCTCATCAAATTAGCATATTCAAAAGTCATGTTAGTTTGCACAACATTAGCATATGCTATCAGGTCATACTATATGTCAGTTTGCACAACATTAGCATATGCTATCAGGTCATACTATATCTCAGTTTGCACAACATTAGCATATGCTATCAGGTCATACTATATCTCAGTTTGCACAACATTAGCATATGCTATCAGGTAATAAAAATACACTTACAACTGACTAAGTCAACCTTACTATTTAGATTGTTAATGCATGTGTATAGATCTTATTTATTATTGTACATCAAGTACAAGTAGTAAAAGCACTGGAAGACAAAACTAAAATGTTTGATAAACACAGCTAATGTCCCTTTAATATGGGAATCTTGAATAGGTTTGCTATAAGCAACACCTGGATCAGTCAGGGAAGATATCATTCACACACAAAAAATCATACCACTTAGGTGAAAGTCAAATTTATTCAACAGTCATGTTTTCTTAATCAACATCTTTTCAGAGGTTTTGTAAAAAAAATATTTATCTAGGGGGAAATTAGAAAAGATATAAAATGAATTTTGCATTGCAAACCATGTTTATCTTATTATGAGCATAAAGAAAGAAAAATAAAACATAAAAACCCATTTACCTTACATCAATCACTAGTTTGAATTTTCAATGTGTTGCTAGATAATGTATTAAACAAGTGAAAAAGTGCATCACCTTAGTGCTAGGGCCAGTCATAAAATGTAAGTAAAATTCAGCTCCCATTGTACAGACAAAACTTAAATAAAATACAGTAAAACCTCTCTATAATGCCCCTAATTTCATTTGCCACCTCGCTTTATGCCATAATTTTTTATAGTCCACTTCTCAAATTAACCATATAATTTCCTTTAAGGTTTCTCTCGACCTATCCTCACACACCTTTATAATGCCAAATTTTGCTGAACAAATGGTGGCAGTATAACAAGGTCTCACTGGACATAAAACAGTGGAACCTGTCTTGAGAGACCATCCCATTTGCCACAGATATGTGGTCTCTCAAGACAAGTGGTCTTTCAAAAACTGTGGAAAATTACCCCGCTCCTTTCATTTTTGCAGTCTTAAAAAAGTCATAAAAAATATAAAAAATTAAATTCCAGCAAAATTCTTTCAGGAAAGTATTTATCTACCAAACCACAGGTTAAACACATAAAATAAATGCATCATAAGGAATAATACAGGAGAAAATCAAAGAAATCATACAAAAATGAATGAAAATTATAAAGTCTAAAAGACGTCAAAAACGCGTCAAAAATTTATTTTCTGATTTCAACGACATTAACAAACTTTAATCATACATCTATGTAGATCACTAAGATACGGTTATTTTTTCAATTAATGCAGCGGCTCTGGAGGAGAAGATTTTTAAAGAGGGGTACCCCCTGGGGCTTCTTTTGCCCCACCCTGGATTTACCCCTGGGCCAATCGGCCAAAATGAACAAACTTGGTAGAGGACCTTGAGTGCTTGCTTCCTATAAAGTTTCATCAAAATCCCTTCAGCGGTTTTGGAGAAGTCGAAAATATGAAAAGTTTATAAATGGACCGACAGATGACAGACAAAAGGCGATCAGAAAAGCTAATATGAACATTCGGTTCAGGTGAGCTAAAAACTACCTACAAAATGTGAATATAACTAGATCTAAGTGAAAATGAACAAGAAACTGCAAAGTTACAAAATTAATTTGATCTATAAAGTCAAAACATGTTAAGTTCAAAAGTCAATCTGACAGAATGAAAGCAATTGTGGTCTTTTAGTGCTTTCTATATATATATATATATATATATATATATATATATATATATATATATATGTCTTTAATTTTCATTTTATGCGGTATAATAAAAAATTTCATTAGTTTCATGATACTAAAAAAATTTATTTACAAAGCATTAGAATGCAATATGACTATTATCATTATCATATTTCTACACGCATCACAATCAAACAAAAACATTATTTGGGTATTTCTAGCAATAAAACCATTATAATGAGATACTTGGAAAATAATGACCTTTTTATACTTAAATCATATGTTAGTTTCCAAAGCAAGGCTTCTTTAGAAGCACATTTTGATATCAAAGGGATATTTCTTGAGTTTACCCCAAAAAATTATTTCGACTATTCGACTATTTTTACTAGAATTTTATTTTAGCGAAATCATTTCTTCACCTACATACAAGTAAAACACATAAAAAGAATGCAACAGAATGAATGCAAGGGGAGATAACTGCAAAAATGAATGAATATGACCAAGTCTGAAAAGACTTCAAAAACAAGTCAAAAATTACTTTTCTGATTTCCATGAAAAATACAAACTTGAATCATACATTCATGTAGATCACTCAAAAACAATCTGTTTTTCAATTCATGAAGCAGTTCTGGAGAAAAAGATTTTTAAAGAGGGGTACCTTATGTGACCTATTTGTCCCATCCCGGATCCATACCTGGGCTAAAAACTATACAATTGGTAGAGGATCTTGAATACTTGCTTCCTGTAAAGTTTCGTCAAAATTCCTCCAGTGATTTTGAAACAAATGCTGATAGTGTGCAAAATGCAACATCCCCCTTCCTCCTTTTTTGCAGTCTTAAAAAATTCATAAAATATTGTAAAAATAAAATTTCGACAAAATTCTTGCACAAAAACATTTCTTCACCTAATTACAAGTAAAACGTATTAAATGAATGCATCAGAGTGAATGCAAGGGGAGATAATTGGGGAAATCATGTAAAAATGAATGAAAATGACAAAGTCTGAAAAGACAAAAAAAAAGCACGTATAAAATTCCGATTCCTATAAAAAAATACAAACTTAAATCATACATCCATGTAGATCACTCAGAAACAATCTGTTTTTCAATTCATGTAGCAATTCTGGAGAAGAAGTCTTTTAAAGAGGGATATCTTATGTGACCTATTTTGCCCCACCCCGGATCCACCCTTAGGCCAAGCTGACTGAAAACTATAAACTTGGTAAAGGACCTTGAGCTCTTGCTTCCTGTAAAGTTTTGTCAAAATTCCTAAAAACAGTTTTGAAAAATTTCGACAAAATTCTTAAATTACAAAGTCTGAAAAGACTTCAAAAACGCATCAGAAATTAATATTGCGATTTCTATGAAAAATACAAATTTGAATGATACATTAATGTAGATCACTCAGCAGCAATCCATTTATCAATTCATGTAGCAGTTCTGGCGAAGATGATTCCTAAAGAGGGATATCTTATGAGACCTATTTTGTTCTCTCAAGATCCACCCCAGGACTGATCTGGCTGAAAACTAAAATCATGGTAATGGACTTTGAGCACATGCTTCCTGTCAAGTTTCATAAAAATCCCCTAAGTGGTTTTAGAGAAGTCAAAAATATGAAAAGATTATGGACGGATGGCCACCGGAAAGGAGAGATCACAATAGCTCACTTTAGCCTTTGGCTCAGGTGAGCTAAAAAAATAAACACAGCTAATGCCCCTTTAAAAGTTATTTGAATAAGAGATGATAGCTGATTTATCAAATATATTGTAATGCACAAAGAATAAAGTATATATGAATGTAAAGGTATTGCACATTTTAATAAAGCTCTGAAAATTTAAATGTCAAATAAGCAAAAGACAAAAAATAACACTATTATTGTTGTAAAATAGTGTATCATCTCTCAAAAGGTTATAAGATCTGTTCTTAGATCTACAGCAACACGGTACAAAATGTATATAAGATTTCACAAATATACTTTGATTCAAGGTTATTGTCTGATTCACATAACTGATTCAAGGTTATTGTCAGCTTTACATAACTTTCAAGGTTATTGTCTGTTTCACACAACTGACTCAAGGTTATTGACTGCTTCACATAACTGATTCAAGGTTATTGACTGCTTCACATAATTTGGTGGGTAAACGGACATTTTGATTATCATATTCTATTCTACTCACTTTTCTGTTAAGATGAGCTTTATGGGAAAACATTTTATTTCACACTGAATACTCTCAGGTCTGGTGACAAGTAGGAAACATTACTGGTAGTGTCATTTTAATGTCATTATGCTTTATAACCAAAAATTTAAACTCGCCCAGGTCAAGAAAAGATTCACGATAACACTTCAGCCAGGTCATATGAATTGTACTATATTACAAATGTACATACAAGATTTGTATCAATTTTTAACAGGTAACAAAATGATATCACTATTAAAGAAATATTTAGTCTTCTAATCTTACCTCATCAACCCCGTGGTTATTTAGACTCACCCACATCAATAGTAAAGAGTACTGTCTACTGTGATAAATTAGGGGTGTACAAGTTGATATTGCATGTTAAATTTATTGTGAAATTTAGATTCTGAATACAAATGTAACACACTTCTGAATTCTGACAGTGGACTGTACCATTCTTTGAAATGGTTGAGTTCAATTGTTGCTGTACGGGTAAATGAATTATAAATCCTCTATTAAGTTAACTCATCAACCCCTGCAAACACATTTAGACTAACTCATTAACATTGATGGAAAAGTCAACCATCAGAATTCAGGGGTGTCTAAGTGAATTTTTTTTTTTACAATAATTGTACTTGCAAAAGTAACTCAATTACCCTAATTTTATGAAAATGGACCAAACTATTAATTTATGTTAGTGAGTCTAAATTTGATATTAGGGGATGATGAGTTAAGCTTTGGTCCTACATCTCCACAGGTTGACTTCCTTATCTTAGAGTTTCTGTTATATTGACAGAATTATCACAAGCTCAGCACTGGGCTGCAGCTCATATATTTAAATGGCTTAACCATTTCAAAATATCAAGAAATCAAGTGAGAGAAATGGCATCGTACTGCAGTACACAGCTTTTTAGTTCTGATTATCTAATGTCTACCATTAATATTATATGTATGCTGAAACTCCAGACAGAAAATACACATTTTCTGTTTCATTAGTTTCTTGATTTCATTATTATAGCCGGGGGTATGACACTTTCAAAGGTTTCTTCAATCTGTCCATGTCTATAGTTTTGGCTGTCTTCATTTACTGGCTATCCTACATTTTTATGATTTTCTATTTATAATTATTTTGTTTTTTTGTCTTATATGTCTGCTTTTTGTTATCTGATCTTGTATAACCAACAGTCTTGCTCTGACTTTTTTACCCTTAAATTTACTGAAGAATGACGAAGACTGCTCATTACATCTTTTGTTCAAAGTACCTGGATTCCGATCAACGTGACTTTTTCTGACATTTTATTGAATGTGTATATAACACTGATATTTATTCTATGTTGGCTGTATAATTTTAAGTAACAATTTTGTTGATTTTATAATAAATGTACAATAGGTAATTTTATTATGGGCTGACATATAACAATCTGAATGATATGTATATACTTTGGTCATCTGTACTTATCTCATTGAAAATAATCTGTCATATTTTTGAGAAGAGGTCATAAATGTGAAAAGAAGCAATGGGTATAACAAAATGAACAACAAAGGCCCAACACCTGCTTGGCAATGCCATTTTTAGGATATATTCTTCACATTGACATCATTTCATGATTTTGATATTGAGATTGATCTTCTCCAAAAACACAAATATGATAGAGGACTGTGAGTACTTGCTTCCTGTAAAGTTTAGTCAAAATTCAAGAGGAACACGTTGCCCTTGATAAGCATGCTATTTTAAAGTCCCATAATCCTGGCAAACAATGTCAAATATAGGCCATAAACAAATATATCTGAAGACTTGCTATAAAGCTTCATACCAAATTCAGTTAAAATTTGTAAAAACAAGATGTGTTTGTGAAACACATATACCCAGTCCCAACAAATATCTATGCTGGCAAATAACATGTATACTTTAGATATTGCTATGTCCAAATTTACGGCACCACCCCAGAAGTGTGAACAACCCTTAGATGAACTTACAGTCTAACTTTGGCTACTGTATTATAATTCAAACTTGAAATATTGTACTTTATATGTAAGCAGGAGAGAATTATGGAGAGACAATTAGACGGAGAAATAGAAAGACAGACGGATGATCCTAATACTAGATACATGTACCTCTATCAGACCTTTTGGACTGGGGACATAAAAACTTACTAGACAAAACTGATGGCAAACAGACAAACCAAAATGACATGACCCCTATCAGCTATCTCAGGGTTTATAATGAAAAGGTGAAATGCAGTGTTACAGAGTGTTAAACACAGTGACATTTTATTTATCACAGTGTTACACAGTGTTAAACACAGTTTTATTTGTCTACTCATTTTGAATGCAGTTTACTTCATATCATCATCTCAGGTGTATAAAAAGGTGAAATGCAGCGTTACACAGTGTTAAACACAGAGACACTTTTATTTGTCTATCTCAGGTGTATAAAAAGGTGAAATGCAGTGTTACACAGTGTTAACACAGTGACATTTTTATTTCTTCTATCTCAGGTGTATAAAAAGGTGAAATGCAGTGTTACAGTGTTAAACACAGTGACACTTTTACATCTCAGGTGTATAAAAAGGTGAAATGCAGTGTTACACAGTGTTAAACACAGTGACATTTTATTTCTTCTATCTCAGGTGTATAAAAAGGTGAAATGCAGTGTTACACAGTGTTAAACACAGTGACACTTTTATTTCTTAAAAAGAGAAATGCAGTGTTACAAGTGTTAAACACAGTGACACTTTTATTTGTCTTCTGTATAAAAAGGTGAAATGCTCAGTTACAGTGTTAAAACAAAGTACACTTTTAAAGGGGTATAAAAAGGTGAAATGCAGTGTTACACAGTGTTAAACACAGTGACACTTTTATTTCTTCTATCTCAGTGTAAAAAGGGTGACAGAGAAACACAGTGACACTTTTATTTCTTCTATCTCAGGGGTATAAAACAGTGAAATGCAGTGTTACACAGTGTTAAACACAGAGACACTTTTATTTGTCTATCTCAGGTGTATAAAAAGGTGAAATGCAGTGTTATACAGTTTTAAACACAGTGACACATTTCCTTGTCTGTTAAGGGGTTTTCAATTGTTATACATATAGAAAATTCATAGCTTCATGGAGTGATCCATAAACATCTTACAGTTACCTATAAATCACAGACCTACAGAACAATTATGTACAACTTTACATTTACATACACTTGTAGATAACTACAGCAAATCTCGTGGTAAAAACCATTTCCCCAATTGCTCAAGAAACTTCATAAACTAAAGCAATACTGAGGTCAAACATATTACAGTACACATGTCAATGACCTTACAACTATCTACTTACAAAAAATTCCAAAATCAATGCTGTTAAAATGATGATGCATGAATTATTTCTTTGCTGAAAGCCATAAAACTCCACAAAACAAACAAAAATTACACAAAAATATGTATGTTGTCGGTGAAAGCAAAATTAGAAATCTTCTTTGCGAGAATTTACACTATACAAAACCATTTGGTCTTGAAAGAAGATTAGAAACAAAAAGATGACAGGCCTTAAGTATGATGTCCTCTGAAGCTAAGATAGATATTTAAGTTTGGGTGAATAAGTCTTTTGAAATATCATTAAACCTGCTGAAATGGTTGATTAAATAATATCCTGGTAATTAATTTCTGCTTTAATCTGACATTTGTAAACTGCAGGAACAGAAACAAAATCGGACATTTGCATCTGAAACCTTCCTATTTGAGTATTTCTAATACATAAATGATTATCACAAAAGTCAGGGAATCACATGCTAATTTAAAGATTGTAAGTCGAGTATAGAGCAATCAGTTAAAAATCATAATCGATAATTAGTTTATAATCAGAAAAAGAAAAACGATCAATTTATTGATTAGATAATCAGTTTCCTTTTATCATAGGATTTTTACATTTGTTAATACGTGAGCAGTCATGATAGAGTGAACCGTAATATCAGTTATTTTTTGTGTTGCCATACTTTGAGCACTGCAAATTGACTTTAGATTTTTACGAAGATTACCGAGTGAACAACAAACATGTGCTATTTGCAATTAATATACATTCTTTTCTTACCCTTTGTGTTTATTTTCGTACATCATCATTTTATACTTAAAACAGGCAAAGTTGTCTTTATCTTCGTTTCAAAACATTCGTTTCTGAAATTGTCCACATGCCGGGTATATCGGGTGATCTTGACCCATTTTTAACTCGTCCCATCGCATTATAGGCTTTACCATTCTGGACACATTTGATCATGAACTGTCTAACTTCACCAGACATGGCAGCATGATTGTAAAATGTGAGGAACGCATACTATATTATTTTAATTTTGTCAATATCAAGCATTTAGGGTAACATTAAAAATCAGAAAATGTTCTTTTAATGACCCGATATATATATTTATTCATATATTTTCTTCAGGTATTTAAAATAGCATTGAAAAACATATATTTTACATAATACATGCACTTTCCAATAAAAATCACGTCCTATATTTTAAAACACAGAAAAATCGACCGACTTTAACATTATCCGAGTGCGCGAAGGACCGAGATCTCCTGACTGAATTACAAAGTACATATGATATGGCGGAAGAGCTTATCTGAAAAGTCATTGCACTTGGAAATACAGCTGGATATTTTAAGGTACAGGAAAACTTAAATTCTAATAAAACAAATATCTTTGAAAAGAAGATCTTTTACAACATTTTAAATACTTGATAATGTATTTGAACACACATTTTATCATATTCTTGACTATATGTCAGGGGACAAAAATAATCGAGCCAGCCTGGCTCAGTCGATAGCGCGCTTGACTCTTGATCGTGAGGTTGTGAATTTCGAGTCCAGCCGGCGGCAGGTTGGTTTCCTAAAGTAAAAACCGTGGTCCCGTGTCACAGTAGGTGTCGGCACGTTAAAGAATCCTCACTGCTGAATGGCCGTAAGTGCCGAGCATAGGCCAAAATTTGAAGCCCTTCACCGGCATTTGGTGACATCTCCATATGGGTGAAATATTCTTGAGTGGGACGTTAAACAACAATAAACAAACAAACAAAAACAAAAATAATCATTGTGACAGCTTATATCACTTTAAGGTAAGGTGACATACAATGATGCCAACGTTCCAAGGTTCTTTTAATGTCTCATTTTCTGAAAAGAACCGTGACTTGCACTTCCTGTAAAGCTATGCCGAGCACTTGGTGAAGGAACGGCCATTTTTTAAGTCTAAGATATAGCGTGGTACCAAGAATCAAACCTGCAATAATTTGGGACCTCAGTTCAATGTTTCGTTCTAAAGACCTTACACTTTCTACACCGTGCGCTTGGTGAATGAACAACCCCCTTTTTCAGTCTCTGACATAACACTGTACCAAAAATCGAACCTGTGACTTTCACCTTGTAAACATTCTTCTTTTTGACCATAGAAATTGTCAAAATGTATTTGTAAGAAAGCTAATGGTATTAAAAGGCAAAAATAAGCAAACAGTAGCCAATGTGACAATAATTAATGCTTTCGTTTCTCACACTGATGTTTTGTCGTTAAGTTATAAAATGCAATGAAAAGGAAAATTAATTACACTATTTAGAAAACATGCATTATAGAATTGAAAGATGAAAACTTCAGCCTCGTTCATCTTGATTATCTTTATTATATTTCCATGAGAAGACTAATTTACATGTATTTGTGAAGTGATTGACGACTAGATAGAAATTACTACCGATATCTGCGGACAGCAACATACATCATATCTCAATGCCGAGAGATGACAGGTTACCGTTACTCCTATTTACATAATATCAACATCTGAATTCATGTTATATCACCAGGAGAACGTAACCTTCTGTCAATTAAACAAGTCTGGATCATAACGCGAGATTAGGATGGTCTATAATGTCATGTCCAAAAGACATTAAACTAATTCCATGTAACTTAGGAACCACAAATATGTCATCTATCCCTTATCCCTGCTGATACGCTAAAGAAATATAAAATATTTCAAATATTTCCTAATTGTTACAGTCATATCCTGCGTAATAAAAATGATAAGCTGTTAAAATGATGCAGTTTTCCGTCTTTTTATTTCCAGGGAGGGGGAAATATACTTTATCAACCAAATAAATTATTAGATTCATTCCTTGATTAAAACTGACAAGTTTACTATAAAAGAAAATCTCTAATTCACTGCTTTATAGAACTACAATCAAACTTGTCTATAAAGGCCACTTAAGGGGAACTGGCAAAAGAAGCCATTAAAAACAAGTGGCCTTTATAAAGAGATTTATTTGATATAAAAAGTTAACAAAGATTATTTTTGAATGACCTTTAAAGGCAGGTGCCCTGTATACAGATGTCATTTAATGCAAGTTTGACTGTATATGTACTTGTGTGTTTAAAATTACTTTGCCAAATGCTCAAGAATACAAAAAGCACATACATTTTCAAAAAGATATTGTATAGATTGAAGAACCATTCTGGAAATTAGATTTATTTTTTAACTACACAGAGATCCTAGTTTCTTTTATTCAACTTAATACATACCTATTTCTTGATTGGCAATATTGTAAATGAAAAGCATGTCATAAACAACCTTGAAAAATTATAAAAAAATCTTATTTCCTTCAGTTTTCATTATCGCAATTTGTTTTGCTATTTGGATGATGGATTCTGGGAAATACAATAGCTTTTAAAATCCACATAAAAAAGTTTTAATAAGACAAATGACCCATCAGATCTAATATAATTATGCAACACTTGCACAGGGACAATCAGACAATTTAGAAATCAACAAAAAGATAAAACATTTATGAGATTGCAATATTGTCTGTTTGTACTTATACAGACCAGATGCAGATATTGACTTTTATTCATTAGTGCAAATTCGAGCCCCTCTGGAACCTAATCTGAATTGTTTGCTGAGATTTTTTTCTGCCCTCCTAAAACAGGGTTTGTACCTTTGCAATTTGATATTTTTCTGTGATTTAAAAAAAAAATAAAACCAAAATGTAACAGCATCAGAAATATATATGAAGATAATTTCTCTGATGTTTTAATGCTTAATTTATTGAAATTAACAGATCTGGCTTTATATGTTATTTGCTGATGAAAATTAAACTACGTTTGTTTTATTTTCTTCTTTATTTTTTTTATTAATTAATTATACAGAAAATACTTCTTTTCTCACCAAGATAAAAAATTTAGAATATTTTGTTCTGAAATTGGAAAAAGGGTTACATTTTGCCATTATATAATGGACGTGCACTGGTCAAAGAAAAAGCTCTGTTGCCAGTTTACTTGGGCAAGGCTGGTGGTCTCTTCCTGGGTACATTAAAACCGGGTTCCCATCTCCATCATTAAACACTGGCCATCACTATATAACTGAAAACACCATTCAAACAAAAACAAACACTGATGTCAGCCATTTTGTTTTTAAAGGAACGTCAAGACTCAGTGGTTAAAAGTGCATAGCTTCATAAATGGGTATTGGAGTGATTCTCCCATTTCCAAGTCTATTTTTAACTTCACCCTTGTTTAGTCAATTTATTTGCAAAATGCAAAGCAATATTAAATATTTTTCCTGTTTTCAACAGCTTAACTTCTACTCATGTACAATTACCTCTTTATTCATTACACGCTGTGATACCAAAATTCAAGAAAATATAAGAATTAACCAATACATTGAGAGTCCACTTTGTCTCTCACTCAATGGAGTCTGAGATAGGTGACCTCTCAAAAGAGGTTTTATTTACAGATAAAACCAGTGGAACCTCATCTAAAGACCACCTTGATTATGAGACCAACTCTCATTTTAGACCGCAAGCCTCTTGAGGAATACATATTCACTTAAGAGACCACCTCACTAATCGCTTGATAGCCTCTTGATGAATACATAGTCTTCACTTAGGTGGACTTAACCTCACTAATCAAACCACTTTGAGTCTGTCAGTTAGGTGGTAGCAAGGTTCCACTGAATAGCAAAGTTCCAGTCTGTCACAGGTGGTCTTAATCAACTCCACTGTAAACCCGCTAATCACTACTTTGAGTCTGTCAATTAGGTGGTCTTAATAGCAAGGTTCCACTGTAACACCTCACTAATCAGACTACTTTGAGTCTGTCAATTAGGTGGTCTTAATAGCAAGGTTCCACTGTAACACCTCACTAATCAGACCACTTTGAGTCTGTCAATTAGGTGGTCTTAACATCAAGGTTCCACAATACTAATCAGACCACTTTGAGTCAGTCAATTAGGTGGTCTTAATAGCAAAGTTCCCCTTTAACACCTCGCTAATCAGACTATTTTGAGTCAATTTGGTGGTTGTAATAGCAAGGTTCCACTGTAACACCTCGCTAATCAGACTACTTTGAGTCTGTCAATTACATGTAGGTGGTCTTAATAGAAAGGTTCCACTGTAACACCTCGCTAATCAGACCACTTTGAGGTCAGTCACCTCAAATCAGACTACTTTGAGTCTGTAATAGGTGGAGCAAGGTTCCACTGTATAACACCTCACTAATCAGATCAGCAAGGTTCCCAGTGAAACAGTCAGTCTGTCAAATGGTGGTCTTAACAGCAAGGTTCCACTATACTAATCAGACCACTTTGAGTCAATCAATTAGGTGGTCTTAATAGAAAGGTTCCACTGTAACACCTCACTAATCAGACCACTTTCAGTCACCACTGGTTGAAACAGTTCACTGTAATGCCTTACTAATCAGGTACTTTGAAAACAGTTAAATGGGATCCACTATATACTAATCAGACCACTTTGAGTCAGTCAATTAGGTGGTCTTAACAGCAAGGATCCAAGGTTCCACATTGTAAGTCAATTAACTAATCAGACCACTTCACACCATTTTAAGTCAGTTAAATGGTGTCTTTAACAGCAAGGTGTCATTTATACTAATCAGAACCACTTTGAGTCAGGTGGTCAATTAGGTGGTTTCTTAATAGAAATAGTTCCAAACAAGTAACACATTTCCCTTTCACTAATCAGACCACTTTGAAACAGTCAGTTAACATTACTTAGATATGGCAGCAAGGAAAAACACCAGCACTGTTTACTAATCAGACCACATTTTGGAGTTGTCAATCAATAAGCGTGGTCTTAATAGCAATAGGTTGCCCACTGTAATACCTAAAAAAAGATACATAATCAGACCACTTTGAAACATTATAGGGTTGAGTGAAAATTAAAAACTGTCTTAATAGCAAGGTTCCACTATGCGGAATACTAATCAGACAAGTGAAAATTTCAATAAAAATTAGGTGGTCTTAATAGCTAAAGGTTCCACTGCAATTGATCCTCGCTAATCTTATTTGACCCACTTTGGCAGTGACAGTGACCAGTTAAATGGCCTATTAACATTTGGTGGTGTTGTCACTATAGGAAAAATCAGCTTTGACCACTTTGCAGTCATTTTAACTAGTTGTGCGGAGGGTAAAATAATGAGCGATACCACTGTCTATGAAAAAAAGTTGTGGTTAATCAGAAATAAAGGTCTAAAAAAAAGACAGGTGGTAGTACTTCATGACAGTAGGGTTGACGGTTGAAAAGAAAGGGAGGGGTCATATACTGTAGATAGGTGCATACTACGAAAAACAAGTGAAAATTTGAAGTAAAAATGCAACCAACCTTTGATTTCCCTTTCCACAAAGAAATGCCCACAACACAGAAACAACAAAATCAAAAACATTACATAGATATGGCTGCCATGGCAAAACATTGGTGTCTGTTATAAAAAAAACTTTTGTACAATATCATTGTAAATATGGAAATGAATGTACGGTAACTCTATTTCTAATAATAGTGTTAGAAAATTGAATCTTGGCAAATAGCGTAACTGTATGAACAACATTAACTCCAAAACCCCTGAAAAACAATGGACTCTTCTGTAAATCAATGACTAGGACCAGTCCAAATGTAACCCATAAAACTGAAGTTAAGTGGAAATAACATTGTAAACCTACACAAACCCAATACAATCAAATTTAAAGATTGAGACATACATTGTAAATTTACACAAACTGTTAGTACAATTAATTCATCAAACCCTGAAAAACAATAGACTCTTCTGTAAATCAATGACTTAGGCCAGTCCAAATGTGTCTTTAGGGGTGAATGGGTTAAAACACAAAAATTAAGACTAACATAACCTTTGTCTTTCTCAATCTTCCAAAAACTATTTATCTTTTTATCATCTCTCAAAAAGAAAATTCTATAACTAAAAGTTACATATAATGATATTTATATAAGAGTTTCCCTACACTAAACTGTATGGGAGACACAAAAGGTAGATAATTAACATGACAAATTTTGATTCAAAATATGGCCGATTGACAGGATTGTGATTGGACCTAGAGAAGCATAAAAATGCTATTCAATGGATGCTTCATTGTGAAATTAAAACTGTCATTTTCTTCCAACTAATTCAGTCTGTCAAACAGAAATCTTGGAATTTTTTTCCACAGAATTTGTAAAAAATTACATCTAAATCTCCAATTAAAAAGAACAAAATTATGTAACCTGTTACCAAGTGATGCTAAATGTTACCATGGAAAAAGCACAGAATTAAGTACCATGTTACCAAGGAAAAAACACAATTTTGTAACCTGTTACCAAAGAAAAACCACGAAATTATGTAACATGTAACCAAGGAAAAACCACAAAATTATGTAACATGTACATGTAACCAAGGAAAAACCACAAAATTATGTAACCTGTTGCCAAGAAAAATCCACAAAATAATGTAACTTGTTACCAAGTAAAAACAAAAACAAAATTCATCAAACCTGTTACCAAGGAAGAACTATAGAATTATATGATATGTTACCAAGGAAAATAACACAGAATTACCTAACCTGTTACCAAGGAAAAATCACAGAATTATTTAACCTGTCAAAAGTTATAAAATTATCTAACCTGTGTAACCTATTGCCAAGGAAAAAACATAATTAAGTAAACTGTTGCTAAGGAAAAACACAGAATTATATAACCTGGTACCAAAGAAAAAAACACAGAATTATGTAACCTGTTACCAAGGAAAAACCACAGAATACCAAGGAAAACCACAAAATTATGTAACCTGTTACCAAAGAAAATCACAGAATTATGTTACCTGTTACCAAGGGAAAACCACAGGATTATGTAACATGTTACCAAGGAAAAACAAAAAAATAATATCTAGCCTGTTACCATGGAAAAACCAAAGAATAATCTAACCTGTTACCAAGGTAAACCACAGAATTATGTAACCTATTACCAAGGGAAAACCACAAGAGTATGTTACCTGTTACCAAGTAAAAACCAAAAAAATTATCTAGCTTGTTACCAAGGAAAACCACAGAATTATGTACCCTGTACTAACCTGTTTCAATAGGCTTTACAAGTATCTTTTGGAGCCGGCCTGGCTCAGTTGGTAGCGTGCTCGATTCTGGATCGTAAGGTCGTGAGTTCGAGTCCCGCCGGTGACAGGTTGGTTTCCTGTCTTTCGGATGAGACAGTAAAAACTGGAGGTCCCATGTCACAGTAGGTGTCGGCACGTTAAAGAACCCTCACTGCTCAATGGCCTTAAGTGCCGAGCATAGGTAAAAATTTGAAGCCCTTCACCGGCATTTGGTGACGTCTCCATGTGAGTGAAATATTCTTGAGTGGGACGTTAAACAACAATAAACAAACAAACAAAACAAGTATCTTTTGTATTAAAACCTGAACAGAACATCAATAAAAACAAACAAACAACAAGCATTCTGAGAGTATTGATGAATCAATACTGATGCCCACTATCTATGACACAATTGTTGCACCCAAGTTTTACCAGGATAATACTACAACGAAAAAGAAACAGCATAGAAAAAGATTAACATTTATATAATTTTACAAAATATCAAGATAAGTCTAGAGCATCACTGATAAAAACATGCACAGATGATTTCAAAATGTATACAAGAGCAGTTTCTTCATATAAAAGAATTTCTGGTGACGAAGGTGCTAAAATGATTCCAACACAATTTGCAATGTATTACAGAAATTTACTGGACATCCCTGTGTGGGAATCAGAATCATTTTGATGTTTTATTTTGCAGAACACATTTCATTTTCAAAAAGTCTACGGAGCATCACTTATTCTTATGCAAACAAGTAATTACAAAATGTATGTACTAGAGCATCATTGATAGGAATTCCTATAAATAATCACTCAGTAATTCTCTTCTTAACAAGCAGTCTGAAAGTATCCCCTATCTTTTGAACTATTATTCACCCTTACAACCCTACAGATCATAATCTGATACAATAGCTAGGATAAAGCATACCATTCAGATTATCAGGGGTGAAAGGATTAAGTGAATAATTAGCAATTATAAAACTTTCACCAAGATAGAACAAACCCCACCCACATCTGAAATTGGGAACGAATAAGATGATATTAGGCAAACCCACCCCTGCCCAAAGTTGGGAACTTGGAAGATAATGTTAGGGAACCCCCCCCCAAAGTTGGAAACTTATAAGATAATGTTAGGAAACCCCATCCCCGCCCAAAGTTGGGAACTAATAAGACGATATAAGACAAGTTTCTCATATTACAATGACTTTAGCTGGATTTCTCTTATTATAGTGACAAATATTTCCGCATCATTGTATTAGTCCAATAATAATGGACCCGCTCATTGAATCACGTAAGTTAGAACACATATACACGGTAAGCAACTTACTAGAGATAGTTAGTTGACCTACAACTATAAAATATCTACAGAAATAATGTATCTGTGCATTATATAAATGACCTGCAATAAACATGCATTATTAAAGAAACTGAAAAACTTTGAACATGTGGAACATTTTATTAAGAGAAAAAAAACCATCTCAAACATATGGAAATTCCCTATGATGAGGAATAAAAAAACAATCTTCTCATATATGTAAAAATTCTGTTTTAATAAAGAGAAAGAATATATTACCAAACATATGGGGGGAAAATCACATCTTAGTGAAAATCCATCTCAATTAGTTATCATTTAACCACAGAATAATTAGTTCCTTCACAAGTTTTTCCAATCTTCCATCTTATATGTAAATGATACTTTTATCAAACGTCTGAATTTGGAGAGATTTTTCAATATTTTTGTTCTGTTTACATCATAAAAGCAGCTTTCTCTACATGTCAAGAAATAAACAAAAACAAGTCAAACAGTATCAAACTTGCATTAAAGGCCACCTCTGTATAAAGGGAACCTGCCAATAAAGGTAATTCAAACATAATAGTTGTTTACTTTTGTTGATAATGAATAAAACCTCTTTATAAAGTCCACATGTCTATAATGGCTACTTTTGCCTGTTCTCTTGAGTGGACTTTGTAAAGTCCACATGTCTATAGTGGCTACTTTTGCCTGTTCTCTTGAGTGGACTTTGTAAAGTCCACATGTCTATAGTGGCTACTTTTGCCTGTTCTCTTGAGTAGCCTTTATAAAGTCCACATGTCTATAGTGGCTACTTTTGCCTGTTCTCTTGAGTAGCCTTTATAAAGTCCACCTGTCTATAATGGCTACTTTTACCTGTTCCCTTGAGTAGCCTTTATAAAGTCCACATGTCTATAGTGGCTACTTTTGCCTGTTCTCTTGAGTAGCCTTTATAAAGGCCACATGTCTATAGTGGCTACTTTTGCCTGTTTTCTTGAGTAGCCTTTATAAAGGCAACCTGTCTATAATGGCTACTTTTGCCTGTTCTCTTGAGTAGCCTTTATAAAGTCCACATGTCTATAGTGGCTACTTTTGCCTGTTCTCTTGAGTAGCCTTTATAAAAAAGCCACCTGTCTATAATGGCTACTTTTACCTGTTCTCTTGAGTAGCCTTTGTATAAAAGTCCACATGTCTATAGTGGCTACTTTTGCCTGTTTTCTTGAGTAGCCTTTATAAAGGCAACCTGTCTATAATGGCTACTTTTGCCTGTTCTCTTGAGTAGCCTTTATAAAGTCCACATGTCTATAGTGGCTACTTTTGCCTGTTTTATAAAGTCCACATGTCTATAGTGGCTACTTTTGCCTGTTCTCTTGAGTAGCCTTTATAAAGTCCACATGTCTATAGTGGCTACTTTTGCCTGTTCTCTTGAGTAGCCTTTATAAAGTCCACATGTCTATAGTGGCTACTTTTGCCTGTTCTCTTGAGTAGCCTTTATAAAGTCCACATGTCTATAGTGGCTACTTTTACCTGTTCTCTTGAGTAGCCTTTATAAAGTCCACATGTCTATAGTGGCTACTTTTGCCTGTTTTCTTGAGTAGCCTTTATAAAGGCAACCTGTCTATAATGGCTACTTTTGCCTGTTCTCTTGAGTAGCCTTTATAAAGGCCACATGTCTATAGTGGCTACTTTTGCCTGTTTTCTTGAGTAGCCTTTATAAAGGCAACCTGTCTATAATGGCTACTTTTGCCTGTTCTCTTGAGTAGCCTTTATAAAGTCCACATGTCTATAGTGGCTACTTTTGCCTGTTCTCTTGAGTAGCCTTTATAAAGTCCACATGTCTATAGTGGCTACTTTTGCCTGTTCTCTTGAGTAGCCTTTATAAAGTCCACATGTCTATAGTGGCTACTTTTGCCTGTTCTCTTGAGTAGCCTTTATAAAGTCCACATGTCTATAGTGGCTACTTTTGCCTGTTCTCTTGAGTAGCCTTTATAAAGTCCACATGTCTATAGTGGCTACTTTTGCCTGTTCTCTTGAGTAGCCTTTATAAAGTCCACATGTCTATAGTGGCTACTTTTACCTGTTCTCTTGAGTAGCCTTTATAAAGGCCACCTGTCTATAATGGCTACTTTTACCTGTTCTCTTGAGTAGCCTTTATAAAGTCCACATGTCTATAGTGGCTACTTTTACATGTCTATAGTGGCTACTTTTGCCTGTTCTCTTGAGTAGCCTTTATAAAGTCCACATGTCTATAGTGGCTACTTTTGCCTGTTCTCTTGAGTAGCCTTTATAAAGTCCACATGTCTATAGTGGCTACTTTTGCCTGTTCTCTTGAGTAGCCTTTATAAAGTCTACATGTCTATAGTGGCTACTTTTGCCTGTTCTCTTGAGTAGCCTTTATAAAGTCCACATGTCTATAGTGGCTACTTTTGCCTGTTCTCTTGAGTAGCCTTTATAAAGGCCACCTGTCTATAATGGCTACTTTTACCTGTTCTCTTGAGTAGCCTTTATAAAGTCCACATGTCTATAGTGGCTACTTTTGCCTGTTCTCTTGAGTAGCCTTTATAAAGTCCACATGTCTATAGTGGCTACTTTTGCCTGTTCTCTTGAGTAGCCTTTATAAAGGCCACCTGTCTATAATGGCTACTTTTGCCTGTTCTCTTGAGTAGCCTTTATAAAGTCCACATGTCTATAATGGCTACTTTTGCCTGTTCTCTTGAGTAGCCTTTATAAAGGCCACCTGTCTATAATGGCTACTTTTGCCTGTTCTCTTGAGTAGCCTTTTATAAAGTCCACATGTCTATAATGGCTACTTTTGCCTGTTCTCTTGAGTAGCCTTTATAAAGTCCACATGTCTATAGTGGCTACTTTTACCTGTTCTCTTGAGTAGCCTTTATAAAGGCAACCTGTCTATAGTGGCTACTTTTGCCTGTTCTCTTGAGTAGCCTTTATAAAGGCCACATGTCTATAGTGGCTACTTTTGTCTGTTCTCTTGAGTAGCCTTTATAAAGTCCACATGTCTATAGTGGCTACTTTTGCCTGTTCTCTTGAGTAGCCTTTATTAAGGCAACCTGTCTATAGTGGCTACTTTTGCCTGTTCTCTTGAGTAGCCTTTATAAAGTCCACATGTCTATAGTGGCTACTTTTGCCTGTTCTCTTGAGTAGCCTTTATAAAGTCCACATGTCTATAGTGGCTACTTTTACCTGTTCTCTTGAGTAGCCTTTATAAAGTCCACATGTCTATAGTGGCTACTTTTGCCTGTTCTCTTGAGTAGCCTTTATAAAGTCCACCTGTCTATAACGGCTACTTTTGCCTGTTTTCTTGAGTAGCCTTTATAAAGTCCACATGTCTATAGTGGCTACTTTTGCCTGTTTTCTTGAGTAGCCTTTATAAAGTCCACATGTCTATAGTGGCTACTTTTGCCTGTTTTCTTGAGTAGCCTTTATAAAGGCCACATGTCTATAGCGGCTACTTTTACCTGTTCTCTTGAGTAGCCTTTATAAAGGCCACATGTCTATAGTGGCTACTTTTGCCTGTTCTCTTGAGTAGCCTTTATAAAGTCCACATGTCTATAGCGGCTACTTTTACCTGTTCTCTTGAGTAGCCTTTATAAAGGCAACCTGTCTATAGTGGCTACTTTTGCCTGTTCTCTTGAGTAGCCTTTATAAAGTCCACATGTCTATAGTGGCTACTTTTGCCTGTTCTCTTGAGTAGCCTTTATAAAGTCCACATGTCTATAGTGGCTACTTTTACTGTTCCCTTGAGTGGCCTTTATAAAGTCCACCTGTCTATAATGGCTACTTTTGCCTGTTCTCTTGAGTAGCCTTTATAAAGTCCACCTGTCTATAACGGCTACTTTTGCCTGTTTTCTTGAGTAGCCTTTATAAAGTCCACATGTCTATAGTGGCTACTTTTGCCTGTTCTCTTGAGTAGCCTTTATAAAGTCCACATGTCTATAGTGGCTACTTTTGCCTGTTTTCTTGAGTAGCCTTTATAAAGTCCACATGTCTATAGTGGCTACTTTTGCCTGTTTTCTTGAGTAGCCTTTATAAAGGCCACATGTCTATAGCGGCTACTTTTACCTGTTCTCTTGAGTAGCCTTTATAAAGGCCACATGTCTATAGTGGCTACTTTTGCCTGTTCTCTTGAGTAGCCTTTATAAAGTCCACATGTCTATAGCGGCTACTTTTACCTGTTCTCTTGAGTAGCCTTTATAAAGTCCACCTGTCTATAACAGCTACTTTTGCCTGTTCTCTTGAGTAGCCTTTATAAAGTCCACATGTCTATAGTGGCTACTTTTGCCTGTTTTCTTGAGTAGCCTTTATAAATGCCACCTGTCTATAACGGCTACTTTTGCCTGTTTCCTTGTTTAGCTTTTATAGAGAAGTTTGTACTTATTCCTCTTCTGATATGTAGTGAGTGACACAAAACTGCATCAATGCATATCTTATCACGGCAAACATCGCTTTGTGATCTACTTATCACATCAAATGCAGTTATCTGTTGTGAGGAAATTGCATTAAAACAATTACTAGTCTAAAATAACAAATGTAATCAAAGTTTAAACATGGATAAAATTGACCAATTAAATTAACAACTGAAAACAGGGATAAAATGGTGTTTTTTGGTCATGCATATTTGTTACCTAGGCAGGTGAATGCAGTTTCACATACATCCTTAACGAGTTTAATTCAATTGAAGTCTGCAGGTTTTCGTGTACTTTTATGGTAAACGTAATTTTCTACACATTTTCACAACGGATGATAGATATTGCTGTTATTTGAATTTGGGTAATGAAATAGAAATGGGACAACTTAAATGGTGTAACAAGAATATTCTCACTTTATTTCCGTAATGACATTTACCTTTCTCATTGACAGAATAATTCTCTCTCTGGAACACATAATTCATCCACGATAAACTCCATACAAATTATGTGTGACCATAGATCACATATGCTCCCTGACAATTTTTTTAGAACTATTTTCTGATTCTTATCTAACAGAAGGCATAGCATGTAGAAGAACCCCACTGCACTGGCGTTTGTGGCACTCCACCTAAAGCTGGCAACATCTCAATTAAAGTGAAAAAATTCTTAACAGGATGTAAAACAACAAATAAACAAACACAATGTCATATGTTTCCATACAGCCCATAAACTCTTATCCATTACCCCTGAAAGACAATGAACTCTTCTGTAAATCAATGACTTAGACCAGTCCAAATGTGTCCTTAGGGGTGAATGAGTTAAGAAGAATTCACACACAATTTTAACATTTGGAATGTTGTTTACGCCAATGTTGTTTACGCCAATGTTGTTTATGCCAATGTTGTTTACGCCAATGTTGTTTACGCCACACTCAGAAATATTTCAGTCATATTGTGGCAGTCAGTTTTAAATGGTGGACCCACATGTACCCAGGGAAAAACCACAGGGTTTCCCAAAGTAAACTGGCAAACGTTTCCACAGAATCAGCCTACTGTCTGAGCGGCTCATTTTGGAAATTGATAAAACTTAGCAGTGTATGATAAAGGCTTTAATGGCTGAAATAATTTGTCTAATAACTAAAATGTGGTCTCTCATCATTATCTATTCAAATGTATGAGTGAAAATGATTCAAATAGAATACGGGTGGTCATTCCCAATGTTAAAATAATGTCATTTCGGGACGGCTCCATTTTTCAACAGGTACGCAAAGTACTAAAATAAGTACTGAGAGCAGTCTTAGCAGAATACTTGAATGATAACGTGAAAATAAAGAAAGAAATTAGATTATATATAAATCATGTTTAAAAAGATTGAGGGGATGTTTAAACACAGTGTGTGAGTGTTGAATGAATAGGCCTAATGATAAAATAAGTGTCATCCAGCACTCCCCTCTCAAATGGTTGAAATGTACAGTTCTAAATTTGGCACCAACACTGCGATGTGATTTTTAGCGTGGGAACTGCCAACCAAAAACTATTTCTTGGAATACCGGAGGCTTGGTTTTGAAAATTGAGAAATGTGTGCTATAGGCCTACTTAGTTATAAATAAACTTTCTTAATTAGTAGGAAGTGAAACTTCTGTCATATATAATAAAAGAACTGTGGACAATTTTCCAATTTCTGAAGTGAGTCAAGCGGACAGTAGGTCCAAGCAGGACCCAGCATTTGGATATTTACAAAATAATTACTGCCAGCACTTAAAAAGTACTAAGGAAGATGTAGACATAAGTACAGTCAGCACTTAAAAAGTACAAAAGAAGACGTAGAAATAAGTACAGCCAGCACTTAAAAAGTACTAAAGAAGAAACTGTAGAGTACTGCTCAAAACAAATAAATATACAAATATACATGAGCTGACAGTTATCATTGACAAAAACTATAAAGTGAGTAACATTCTCATACAAAAAAAACCTTAAATAAATAAATAAAAAAGTAAGTAATATTTTACCATCTGTATGTGAGTGCTGAGTTCAACAAAACATGTAGAAATGATTTTAGAGGTATACAAGTGCTTTCTTCACCTATGAACTTCTTTCTTTCTACACTGAATGTGACCCTAGAACTGTAGAACACATCGGTGAAATTATTCATAAGATATACAACAGTGTAAGCCTTTAAGAAATTGAAAGATTTCTTGTCAGTATGAGAAATGGACACAAAACTTCCTGCTTCATTGATGTCAGTTTCAAAAATAAAAAAAATTTAATCTTCTGATAATAACATTGATTTTTTCTATTCTAAAAAAAAAAAAGTACAAATTTTAAAGAATTAAGAAACATTTTTACATTTTGTACATGAATATTGGTAAAAGTGAGGACAATTTTCAAGATTGTGAATTAACAAAATTGTATTATCGCTTTACTACTCCTTAAATAAGAAAAACATTAAAGCAATATGAGCTGTTCAGCGACGGTAATTTTTTTGAAATTGTCTCATAAACACTAAACCACTTTAAAACAATTTCAAAATATCTCCAAACCCAAAATTACCTACAACTATTGTGAGTTAAACCCGTAAAGTTAGTTTTTCAGACAAGAAATAATCATTCTCCTGCAATTAGCATTTTGTTTATGTAATCAGCTTATATGCAAGTAAACTCTGGATCAAACATTCGGAAAACCTTTTATCGTGCATGTACCGCCACTGGAAATCTCAGCCCATTACAAACTTGTCCCAAGCAATCTTGGAAATATCATTCTTGGCAATGTATCATATATATCAATGTATCATATATTTCACTAATTATTTCCAATAAAATTCCCCTTGTTGTGTTTTTAACGTAAATAAATGATACTACACATTAAATAAAGGCCCATTTTAATAATGACCGAGGGTGTTAGGGGCCAAGATTTCACTGAACCTGCACACTCAAAATATTTGCTGACACTGAAGCGATGTAGGAAACATGTGGTCGGAATCTTAAATTGACTAATTTGGCACGGAGAGGACACAGACAAATATCAAGTGTCAAACTTAGTAGAAACAAAATCTAATTGGATTCAAGTACAACCATTGGATTGCATTACATGAAAAATTAAATGTGAATATTCAATAAAATGAATGTCTATTTAGCCAGGACACTGCCGGTCAGGTTTGTTTATACTTACAGCTCATCTGTTTTTACAATGTAGAGTTGTGCAGAATATTGGCCTAGTTTATATCAACTCAAAAAATAAGAACAATTATCATACCTTAACTGAAATTATGTGGGGTGTTTTAATATTCTTTCGATACTGAGAATTTTGACAAATTTTCTTACATTGATTGTTTGATGTACACGTATCGCCATGTGTATCGCCATGTGCTTCCTTGACATCGGTTGATTAGTTTATGTCTATTTCATATGGCAATAGATTGACCTGAGACTTATGTACGCCATCATTGTTTGTTGTTTTACATCCAGCCAAGAATTTTTCACATATATTGAGATGTCACCAGCTTTAGGTGAAGTGCTACAAATTTTTCACGTACATTGAGATGTCACCAGGTTTACATGAAGTGCTACAAATTTTTCACTCACACTGAGATGTCACCAGGTTTACATGAAGTGCTACAAATTTTTCACTCACATTGAGATGTCACCAGGTTTACATGAAGTGCTACAAATTTTTCACTCACATTGAGATGTCACCAGGTTTACATGAAGTGCTACAAATTTTTCACTTACATTGAGATGTCACCAGCTTTACATGAAGTGCTACAAATTTTTCACTTACATTAAGATGTCACCTGTTTACATGAAGTGCTACAAATTTTTCACTTACATGAAGATGTCACCAGGTTTACATGAAGTGCTACAAATTTTTCACTTACATTAAGATGTCACCAGGTTTATATGAAGTGCTACAAATTTTTCACTTACATTAAGATGTCACACATGCTTTACATGAAGTGCTACAAATCTTTCACTTACATTGAGATGTCACCAGCTTTAGGTGCACTGCTAAATATTTTTACCTACGCAATGTACTGATGCAAATGCATGAGGAACTTTTACATGCCATGCCTTCACGTGACACGGCACCTTGGTTTTCAGTGTCATCTGAAAGATCTTTGACTTTCACTTCGTATACTTAGGGTTTGGGAACAGAACAATCTTTATCATTTCCAAAGTCTTCGTATGACCCCGTCCAGGAATCGAACCTGGAACCTTTCACTTGCCAGTCAAATACTCGATCACTAGACCACCACAAGCGGTGTATAAAACATCAAAATATTATATTTTACCTTACACCATCTGTGGTGATCTTACTGATGGAGCATTTAATGCCCAAGCATTAGATTTCTGGTTTGAACCAGGGTCAGACCTCAAACTCTGTAAAACAGATAGCAATTGTTCCTTCACCGTTATCTTTTTAATGGTGGAGAAAAGGTCCTATTTACATTGTACAAAGGAATGTTTCCCCTTTAGCTACATGTATATTGGTAGAGCCCCAGACTCACAAACCAGAGCTCCTAGGTTCAAGTCCCATAAGAGGCAGTATTTATCTCAGTTACATTTCCTTATACATTAAAAATCCTGTTGGGACTTTAAAAACATTGCAAACAAAAGAGAAATCGTATCATTTTGACGTCACATATAAAATTCTCTGACAAAAACTGCAAATTAACAAACAATTCAATCTTTCTTTCTTCTAATATTAGATATTTTGATCTTTATACCATAATTTGAGTTAATTTCAAACAGCAATTCATGTTTATAGACCATGCAATGAACACTGATTCTGCAAATAGGCACACCACAGACAAACCGATCATTCTATAATTCTCTACCACATATCTAAAGTCTGTCTTTTCTGCTCTATTTGTATACAGTAAATAGATTTTCCACTCACATACACTTACAACAGTAACAAAGAACAAAGTGATTTATTGTACAATTCACCATCAACAACATGTAGGACAAAGCTACTATGAAGTTTTAGCAAGGAGACATTATTAGAAAGAACTGCCAACCAATTCCAGCTTTAACCCTCTCCATTTTCTATTCAATACATATTTGACTTTCCAAAGTAAAACAAGATTTTTTTTTTATATCTCAATAAGTTTCCCAATGTTGTAATTGAGATGTCAGATGTGCATTTCATGAATCAATTTCATTTGCTAGACAGACCAATTAAATGATACTTAAACTATCTATAGACTACAGTCAAACTTGCATTAAAGGCCACCTCTGCATAAAGGGCACCTACCTATAAAGGCCATTCAAACATTACCTTTGTTAACTTTTTATAATAAATAAACCTCTTTATAAAGGTCACCTATTTATAACAAGTAC
Source organism: Atrina japonica (assembly GCA_030159075.1). Lineage (NCBI taxonomy): Eukaryota > Metazoa > Mollusca > Bivalvia > Pterioida > Pinnidae > Atrina > Atrina japonica. The sequence goes on along the minus strand of BROG01000398.1, from coordinate 326,600 downwards.
TTTTGCTTGTTCATTAGTTTGACTGTATTTTGAGCTTCTATGAATGAAAACCGTATATTTCAAACAAAACTGAAAAACAAAGCACATAATTACAAGTCAAGAATCTAATATTTTTCTTCTCTAAGCTGGTACTAAAATTGTTTTAAATTGTAAATAATGAAAAAGTGTAATATAATGCCATTTATAAGTGAAAAAAAAAAAAACTTTTTATTGTACAGAAAAAAAAATTATTAAAAAATCAATGAAGTACGGTACTAGTAATACAAAATACAAGTGAAGCATATTAGCATTATTTTTAGCATCAGTCCATTAAACAGATCTCTAAACCTCTTTGGCACATGTGTGGAATTAGTTATGTTTCTGAGAAACAGCTGGATCTCCAAGGTTATGGGGCAGATTACAGACAATCCCAACAAATTTTACAATTTTCTTTCTTGTTTTTTTCTTCAGCATTTTTTGTTGTTGTTTTTTTTTTTTCCTCCTTCATTAGACTGTTACTACATACAGTCTTCCAGGTTTGCACTGTGACCTTGACAAAGAATATGACCCATGGTCAAGGTCATGACCAATAATATATTTAAAGTTTTATTAAACTCCAATCAAAGTTTGGGAAGTTCTAGCCCAGAAGACACAAGATGGACAAGAATAAAGACAGATGGCCTGCAGTGATTTTCCACATTCTTTGGGGAATGGGACTTGGGCCTGGGACTTTTGAATTAGGAATTTTAGCAACATTTCATTAAAATTCGGAAAATCAGAAATATATATAATTTCATGTGAAAATACAAGAACATCTTAAAATTCTTTGTCATTTGACTTCAATTGGGAAATTTTGACTGTAAAGTGGGAAAAAAGGAATGGGACCATATTTTGGCCCCATATGACGGGATGGAAAATCCCTGGTGAGACAACTGTGGCAAAACCAAGATGTCTTCCAGTCCTGCTAGGGAAAGACGTAATTACTTTTTCTGAAATGAAAATTTAACTAAAATGTTCATGAAATTAAATTTTACATTTAGCTGTTTCAGAGTTGAATTTTCAGCCCTACTAGGGAAAGACATAATTACTTTTTCTGAAATGAAAATTTAACTAAAATGCTCATGAAATTAAATTTTACATTTAGCTGTTTAAGAATTGAATTTTCATCTTCAGTCACTATCTGATTGTAAGTATGGCTGTTGAACAAAATTTGGGTGAATGCCTGCTACCAAGGGTCATTAGTACTAACCTTTCAGATCTATGCATTGTATATGAGGCAATGTCACTGGCTTTAAGATGTTCTCATGTCTGATTTTTAGCCAATGATATTTGAGAGAAGTTACATTATATGAAGTATGTAAATAAATGATAATGAAAGCTGAAAGATTTTATGATGAGCATAAAGATTTCATGATAAATAATGGATGTTTATTGCACAATTACATGCACCAGTATGATAAATAATTACAAAAAATAAAAACGGAAATTACCCTAGTTAAACCCCTATAAACAGAGCAATGACATATATTACCTGAACTTTGTTACAAATTGAAGTAGATATGAAAACAGAATGCCTAGATTTACTGATGCCGATTTTTTTTTAATTTTCAGAAACATGATCATAACAATTAAGCATCAGTGACTCTGGAGATTTATAAGCCTATTTTTAGTGCTACCAAGAGTCCAAAGTTTGAATTGCAAAATGATACCATGTCTTGTATAACCACAAATCTGAATGAGTTTTCGTGCAGAAATGCATTCATTTTGACCAACTTTGCCTTTAATAATGAGTCTCATTTGCAAAATCATCATAAATAGGGTTATGTCTCACCAAGTTAATCTGTGTCCTTTGTTGTCACTGGGACTATCTTTTTACAGAGACCTATAGATCAAATAACCCTGTCTGAGCAAACGTAGTTAAATCATTAGTTGAATCACACAGTATAAAAGCTTTCTACAACCAGACAGACAGACAGACCAGTCTGCATATAAATAATGACAGACAGACAACCAGAGAGAGACCGGTCTTTATATAAAGACAGACAACCAGACAGACCAGTCTTCATATAAAGACTAAAAGACAGACAACCAGACAGACAGACCAGTCTTCATATAAAGACAGACAACCAGACAGACAGACCAGTCTTCATATAAAGACAGACAACCAGACAGACAGACCAGTTTTCATATAAAGACTGAAAGACAGACAACCAGACAGACAGACCAGTCTTCATATAAAGACTGACAGACAGACAACCAGACAGACAGACAGACAGACCAGTCTTAAAATAAAGACAGATAGACAGACAACTGGACAGACAGACCAGTCTTCATATAAAGACTGAAAGACAGACAACCAGACAGACAACCAGACAGACAGACCAGTCTTCATATAAAGACAGACAGACAACCAGATAGACAGACAGACAGACCAGTCTTCATATAAAGACAGACAGACAACCAGATAGACAGACCAGTCTTCATATAAAGACAGACAACCAGACAAACAGACCAATCTTCATATAAAGACTGAAAGACAGACAACCAGACAGACAGACCAGTCTTCATATAAAGACAGACAGACAACCAATCAGACAGACAGACAGAAGAGTCTTCATATAAAGACAGACAGATAGATGAGACAGACAACCAGACAGACAGACCACCAGACTATTTTTGTCAATAAAGACAGATATGATAATAATCTAATAACCTGATTGCACTTGACTGACCACTTAAAAATAGCAGCAATTTTGAAAGACAGGAAATCCTTGAATCTCTGTAAAAACTATATCTGATTTATATATGTAATTGTATCATGTTACGGCGATTTGTTGTATGTCATCTCTCTATATATGATTATCAACTAATCCTGGAGCTCATTTTTATCAGAAGATGTACAAGTGCTGTCGCGATCTAGTTTCTATCTTAATTCTTTGATCTACAAGTACAATGTGTTTGTATATTTCTATCCTATGGAACCCTCCATTACATACTTACAGTTAAAAACTGTCTTTAACAAGATTAAACTTTTGATAATTCTAAAATCTCTGGTGGTACATTTTTTTGAAACTTTTAATTTAATGCCATTAATCATTTTACGGTGGAACCATGAGAAACCACCCCATCTGCCACTGGAATGTGGTCTCTCAAGAGAGGTTTTATCTAAAGCATTATGTGACCAATGTAAAAAAAAATTCAGATACCAAAGTATAAATCAATAGAATGTCCAGGACATAGATACAAATCCGGTAAAAATGGACAAACACGGACCTCTGGAAACCAAGAGGTGGGATCAGGTGCCATGGAGGAGTAAGCATCCCCTGTCGACCGGTCACACCCGCCTTGAGTCCACAGTCAAGTCCATTATGAAACACGTGAGGAGTGTATCCTTGTCACAATTGGTACAGATGTTTGAACAACAAATGGTTTTAGAATATGGTCTCTGAAGACAGGTGGTTTTTCATAAAAGTGGTCTTTCAAAACAGGTTCCACTCTGTAAATAAATGCATTTAATCCTCCAGGAAGAGTGAAATTTTTTACATCTTGCTTCCATCCCAATGCTTTGGAGATTCTACTTACACTGTATAAATTCAAATTGATGCATCCTGGCTGATTGTCACAAATCTTGCCACCATTTTATGCAATGGTCAATACTGTAATATTTAAGAACATAACTGAAGTTTTCATTGCACAGAGGATTAAAAGCATGAGCAGCAGACTAGTTTTATAGGATAAACGCTTTGATAAATCATTTTTTTTCTGTCCATAGGCACACTGTACCCTTGACCTTGAAGATGTGACCCTGGGTCAACATTATGAAACACCTATAGGTCATGGCCAATAATGTATCAAAGTTTGAATAAGTTCCAATCAAGGGTTAATCAGCCATACAGCCAGACATCAATACTGGTAAACCAATATGTCTCCCTGTTCTGTTGGGAGGGGGAGAAACATAACAAACATTTAAACAAACTGGTTTTGAACCATTCTTGGCATTTTGTTGCCAATTGAACTAAATCATTGAACTATTGATGCTGAAATTCAAACTCATCTTAAAATTACCAATTTTCCTCTTAAAAGTAATTAGAGCTCCTCTTTATTTAAGAAGCAATTACTCCAAAATGATTTATGGATTTACTTCGTATAAGTATGTACTCTGTTCTCTATTACCCAATAACTTCGTGTATTATAGTCACCCAGATGACTAGAGTTCCTGTTAGCATTCCCGATACCTTCTTGCATTATATGGTGTCCCTTAACTGATTAAAGGTTCTGTAAGTATACCCAATACCTTCTTGCATTATAAGGTGTCACTCAATTGATTAAAGGTTCTGTTAGTATACCCAATACCTTCTTGTATATTACAGTGTCACTCAACTGATTAAAATTCATGTTCGTGTACCCAATACCTTCTGGTACTATATACTGTCACTCAACTGATTAAAGGTTCTGTTTGCGTACCCAATACCTTCTTGCATTATACACTGTCACTCAACTGATTAAAGGTCCTGTTAGTGACCTAACATCTTCTTGCATACTTAAATGTTGGGTAGAAGATTGATTGTTGTACTTTCTGTTTCCATTAAATAATTAGTTAGATTCTGTACATGCCGTCATCTACACACAAATCTGATTACTTTATGACTGTTCTGCACACCAATTACATGATTGAATTCATTTTCTACAACATTCAGGAAATTCTGAAAATATTATCAGCATTTGTTGGTTCACTATGACTAGGTGATAAGTTTAAATAAATAGGTTACTATGGCAATAAGACATTTAAAACATGTTATTGACATAACTGTTGGGACTAGGTGTTTCCAAGCATACCACAGTGACTATGAGTTTCCAAGGAAACGGTACATGTGACCATGTGTTGCTAAGGGTACAATGACGTTTCTATATAAGTTGTAAGTATTAACAGGGCTTTAAGTTGTGAGTAATTTACTCACACTTAGAAAATTTGCAAGCAAATATTAAGATCACTCTCCATTTTGCAAGTACCCCGGTAAAACATTTTAACAAGACCTGTAATTTTTCAACTGACTTGGTTTCTTATTACCGACACCAAATATGACCGATACATAGTGTGACAAACCATTAACCTTCTACTAAATTTACAAATACCTTTACTATGAATTATTTCTAAAACTAGAGCTATACACTTGGTTTTTAGTGGTCCCTGCGGCATACAGACGTTGCCCTCAGGGCATATAAATGTATTTTCTTATTCTGATATTTTCAACTCTTTCATTTCGAAGATAATATACTGCTCAAAATATTGAAATCCATCAACTGTTCATTTTCCTACTTTGTATGGTATGACAGTTCATTGACATACACATTTGTAGAAAGATAAGGAGATATGATATTAGGCTGGGGACCCTGTGTATATGAAGGACTTCAACAGAGAGATAGATAAGATAGGTTCCAAATACAAATTGATGCAAATATCATATAATGGTATTGACTCTCAGGCCTGACAATCTGACCTTGAAAACCTAGTGGGGATAGTTTTCCATTTATTCAAAAGGAAATGTGATCTTTTATCCCATACCAACAGACATATCAACTCTAGAAAAACAAATAATGATTTAGACCAGTCCAAATGCGTCTTTAGGGGTGAATGAGTTAATTTGTGAAAAATAATATTCAGTACAGTGGAACCTTGTATTGAGAGACAACTGTAATGAAAGATCACCTGTCTTTGAGATCACAATTTGAAAAGCACTTAAATAACTATATACATGATACCTCTTTTAAGGGACCACCTGTCTTGTGAGACCACTTTTCAGTGGCAGAAAGGATGGCCTAACAAGACAGGTTTCACTATACTTGAGATTACATCAACCATGGATAAAAACAGAAACAACAAATTGTTGTCACCTGTAATAAACTTTTTTAAAAAAGTAGGTCAAAGGTCATTGCCAAAGTAAAAAGGTCATACACTTTGATGCAAACAAGAAAATCTTGCCAAACACTTCAGATATATACAACTGCAACATGTATGCTTATATATATATATATATATATATATATATATATATATATATATATATATATATATATATATATATATATATATATATATATATATATATATTATATATATTAACTTTGAACAGTGTTTTATGCCACGCAACAATTTTAAATTATATGGTAGCAGCCAGTGAAGGAGAGAACCTGGTTACAAAGTACCTGGGAAATGAGACCAACAGTGTTCAATAAGTAGCTTATATTAGAGAGCATATCTTACAAAAACTTGACATTTCAGCAGACAGACATCATGATAGACCGATGAGACAGTGAGACAGACATCATGATAGACCAATGAGACAGTGAGACAGACATCATGATAGACTGATGAGACAGTGAGACAGACATCATGATAGACTGATGAGACAGTGAGACAGACATCATGATAGACTGATGAGACAGTGAGACAGACATCATGATAGACAGATGAGACAGTGATCATGATAGACCAATGAGACAGTGAGACAGACATCATGATAGACTGATGAGACAGTGAGACAGACATCATGATAGACAAATGAGACAGTGATCATGATAGACCAATGAGACAGTGAGACAGACATCATGATAGACCAATGAGACAGTGAGACAGACATCATGATAGACCAATGAGACAGTGAGACAGACATCATGATAGACCGATAGACAGTGAGACAGACATCATGATAGACCAATGAGACAGTGAGACAGACATCATGATAGACCAATGAGACAGTGAGACAGACATCATGATAGACCAATGAGACAGTAAGACAGACATCATGATAGACCAATGAGACAGTGAGACAGGCATCATGATAGACCAATGAGACAGTGAGACAGACATCATGATAGACTGCTGAGACAGTGAGACAGACATCATGATAGACCAATGAGACAGTGAGACAGAGTTGTAAGATAAGAGAAATTGATCATTTTATATCATAATACTCCACAGGCTACATCTAAAACCCGCAGAACAAGCTTCTTCATTCACTTCACAGTAGAACCAGTTAATGTGTGATTATAAATCAAGATGAATAGATTGTTAACACCGCAGTTAGGATACTATATCACAGAACCACAAATATTTCCTACAAAATCGTGGCACCATTGTGAAGATGTAGGGAAATAGAGTATAAGAGAGAACGAAACAGAAGCTATGACATAACTGATAAAAAATGTTGTTTCCCAGACAACAGACCAGTGCAAGGAGGCATTTATCACATTAACAATACCACTCTCACACCAACTAACCCTCCTGTCGCTTTCCGCTATGACTGACCCTTTTCTTTAATGCCGTAGTACATAATTTCGGAATTCAGAATCAATCTTATGACAAATAGCCTGTGAAACTGAAGGAAAGATTGGAATCAATTTCCTGCAAACGATTTTCCTCTGCCAGATTTTAAATGTCATTCTAATTCATTTGTATGTCACAACAAATCTGATTTCAAACCAGTCTAAGACAGGGGACAGCCACCGATTTTTTCTTCTTTTTGTCTTACATTCAGTCTACACAAACAAAAAGAGCAACATCGTCACTCAAAATCCCCGAGAGAATTAATTGTCCATTATGTACTTCTATAAACAGATTATAGAGGAGGAATGGTATCACTTGCTTTAATTTACGTATCAGTTATCAGGGGAAAAAGCTATTTATGTATTTAGTGACTGTAAAAAAACACTCGTCCAGAGTTACTTCAGTGCATTAGTAAGTTGTACATCAGTGAACTAAATCCTTCTTGAGCCTAAATCACTAACCTGGCAAAACATGGTCACCTCCTAAACAACACTTTTATTGTTCATTTTCTGGATTTTAATACTTATCATTTGAATGATAGAAATATTAAGAGTATCAAGAGTAAAAGATGAATAATGTCATATTGCAGCCATTCTTAACCTGAAGTAATGTTGCTAAATCCTTATGTCTAAGTCATATTGCTACTCTCCTTTGCCACAGATCATAATGCTGTCATTCTTATCTCAAAGTAATATTGCTACATCCTTATCCCTAGGTCATGTTGCTACACCTTTATCCTCAGTCAGGTTATTACATCCTTATCCTCAGTCATGTGGCTACACCCTTATCCTCAGTCATGTTGCCATACACTGATCCTCTGTCATGTTGTTACACCCTTATCCTCAGTCATGTTGTTACACCCTTATCCTCAGTCATGTTGCTACACCCTTATACTCAGTTGTTTACACTGATCCCTTATATACTCTCAGTCATGTTGTTACACCCTTATCCTCAGTCATGTTGCTACACCCTTATACTCAGTCATGTTGCCATACACTGATCCTCAGTCATGTTGTTACACCCTTATCCTCAGTCATGTTGTTACACCCTTATCCTCAGTCATGTTGCCACACCCTTATACTCACATGTTGATCCTCCTGAGTCATGTTATTACACCCCCTTATCCTGTTACACCCTTATCCTCATGTCATTGTTACATCCTCAGTCATTGTTACAGTCAGTCATGTTGTTGTTCAGTCACCCTTATACTTATACTCAGTCATAATGCCATACACTGATCCTCAGTCATGTTGTTACATCCTTATTCTTAGTCATGTTGTTACATCCTTATTCTTGATCATGTTGCCACACCCTTATCTTCAGTCATGTTGTTACATCCTTATCCTCAGTCATGTTGCCACACCCTTATCCTCAGTCAAGTTGTTACGTCCTTATTCTTAGTCATGTTGTTACACCCTTATCCTCAATCATGTTGTTACATCCTTATTCTTAGTCATGTTGCCACACCCTTATCTTGAGTCATGTTGTTACATCCTTATCCTCAGTCATGTTGCCATACCCTTATCCTCAGTTATGTTGTTACATCCTTATTCTTAGTCATGTTGTTACACCCTTATCCTCAATCATGTTGTTACATCCTTATTCTTAGTCATGTTGCCACACCCTTATCTTGAGTCATGTTGTTACATCCTTATCCTCAGTCATGTTGCCATACCCTTATCCTCAGTTATGTTGTTACATCCTTATTCTTAGTCATGTTGTTACACCCTTATCCTCAATCATGTTGTTATATCCTTATTCCTAGTCATGTTGCCACATCCTTATCTTCAGTCATGTTGTTACATTCTTATCCTCAGTTATGTTGCCACACCCTTATCCTCAGTCATGTTGTTACATTCTTATCCTCAGTCATGTTGCCACACCCTTATCCTCAGTCATGTTGTTATATCCTTATTGTTAGTCATGTTGCCACACCCTTATCCTCAGTCATGTTGTTACATCCTTATTCTTAGTCATGTTGTTACACCCTTATCCCCAGGCCATGTTGTTACACCCTTATACCCATGTCATGTTGCTATACCTGTATCCATAATCATGTTGCTGTCATCTTTATTCAAGATGATTTTTCTATCATCCTTATCTGAAAGTCATGTTGCTGTCATCTTTATATCAAGATGATGAATATTTTTTTGCTACCTTCTTATCCCTTGTGCATGATGTTAACATCCTTACCCCCAGTGTATGTTTTTAACATCCTGATTCCCAGGTGATGATGTTAACATCCTTACCCCCAGTGTATATTGTTAACATCCTTATTCCCAGGTGATGATCTTAACATCCTTATCCCCAGTGTATGTTGTTAATATCGATATCCCAAGTGTATGTTGTTAACATTTTTATTCCCAGGTGATGATGTTAACATCTTCATCCCCAGTGTATATTGTTAACATTCTTATTCCTAGTGTATGGTGTTAACATCCTTATTCCCCGGTGATGATGTTAACATTCTTATTCACAGGTGATGATGTTAACATCTTCATCCCCAGTGTATATTGTTAACATTCTTATCCCTAATGTATGGTGTTAACATCCTTATTCCCAGGTAATGTTAACATTCTCATCCCCAGTGTATGTTGTTAACATCCTTATTTCCAGTTCATATTATTACCATCTTTATCTCAAGGTCATGTTGCTATCATCTTTATCTCAAGGTCATGTTGCTATCATCTTTATCTCAAGGTCATGCTGATATCATTTTATCTCAAGGTCATGTTGATATCATTTCTATCTCAAGGTCATGCTGATATCATCTCTATCTAAAGGTCATGTTGCTACCAACTTTATCTCAAGGTCATGCTGCTACTGAATCAGCTATATATGTTGCAGTTTATTGTTATGAGGGTTGATGGGTGCTTGTTTACTTATTATATGTAATTGTTGAACTTAGTACATCTGGACCTTTGTGAAATATTACTTCTTATTGTTTGTTTCAAGGTCATTCTTACTATGTCATCATCAGTTCAGAACAAGGGCCGTACCTGATACTATTTTTTAAGACCAAGTTATATAAAGCAGACCACATCTAATATATTTGAAGTTATACGAAAGTAATGTACATCAATATTACATACTAATTGGAATTTATTGTGTATTCAAATGGATCTCTTCTAATATCATGTTTGAATTGGAATTTATATAAGTATTCTAGTGGACCTCTTTTAATATCATGTTTGGATTGGAATTTATATAAGTATTCTAGTGGACCACAATATCATGTTTGGATTGGAATTTATATAAGTATTCTAGTGGACCTCTTTTAATATCATGTTTGGATTGGAATTTATATAAGTATTCTAGTGGACCTCTTTTAATATTATGTTTGGATTAGAATTTATATAAGTATTCTAGTGGACCTCTTTTAATATTAGGTTTGGATTGGAATTAATATGTGTATTTGAGTGGATCTCTGGTTATTGGAACTGAACAATGGATATTGTGAGTTGTGACTTTTATCATTGTAAACAATCATTTAGATTAAGTTTTCACTTTGGTATTGTTAGTAAAATTTATTTTATTTTACTGTGTTCTTGATTTTTGCTGGCATACTTTAGGGTAATTCTGACCCATAACATTATTCATTGTAATCTATTTCATTTACAAAAAGTACAAGAGGGCAAATGGGCCTTAATGATACCTGAGTTTGGTTAAAACTGAACAATTGGTTATTCTGAAGAAGAAGTTTACAAAAAACTGTAGCCTTGACATTTGATCCCATTGATAATGATACTGTGTCAAAATCATCCTTAGATATCTCATGTATTTCTATATACAGATTTGAGTTATTTGAGCCATTAGTAAAAATGGTAGCCACAATCATATGAAGTGCTTGTTAGTGGAGTTCTTATAAACAAATAAGTTTCATGTTGACTTAAACAGACAATAATTCACCTTAAATACACTTTTTGTCATAACATATTTAAAAATATCATTAAATTAAATTCAAGACACCAATAGGCCTATATTAATATTTATTCTTTGTCTTTCATTTCATTTTCTTCACAATTTATTCACAATCTGAGCAACATTCACTTAAAGTGAAAGTAAAGCATTGTTTCGCATTTGATTTACAGCAACAGTAAATATATGTAAGCATGGCAAAGGATATTTACTCTAATGCAAATACTGACATGACTTAATTATCCACTTAACGAGATATACTCTGTTATTGTAAAAAAAAAAATGTTTTACAAACTAACTGCTAAAACTTGAAGTCATTTGTAACAAAACAAAGAGATCTGTTAACACTCAAGTAGATTATCACCAGTTACGATATAATATTGTACATTGGTGTTTGTACATGCTGTGTATCACCTTTCAGATTTATGGCATTGGATACCCCTCCTTAATGTTGTGGTGTATCACCTTTCAGAGTTACATACTGTATACCCCTCCTTGTCATTGTGGTGTATCACCTTTCAGAGTTATCATACTGTATACCCCTCCTTGTCGTTGTGGTGTAAAGACCTTTCAGAGTTATCATACTGTACATCCCTCCTTGTAGTTGTGGTGTATCACCTTTTAGAGTTATCATACTGTATACCCCTGTAGTTGTTGGTGTATCACCTTTCAGAGTTATCATACTGTATACCCCCTCCTTTGTCATTGTGTTGTGTATCACCTTTCAGACATACTGTATACCCCTCCTTGTCATTGTGGTGTATCACCTTTCAGAGTTATCATACTGTATACCCCTCCTTGTAGTTGTGGTGTATCACCTTTCAGAGTTATCATACTGTATACCCCTCCTACTAGTTGTGGTGTATCACCTTTCAGAGTTATCATACTGTATACCCCTCCTTGTAGTTGTGGTGTATCACCTTTCAGAGTTATCATACTGTATACCCCTCCTTGTAGTTGTGGTGTATCACCTTTCAGAGTTATCATACTGTACATCCCTCCTTGTAGTTGTGGTGTATCACCTTTCAGAGTTATCATACTGTATACCCCTCCTTGTAGTTGTGGTGTATCACCTTTCAGAGTTATCATACTGTATACCCCTCCTTTGTCATTGTGTTGTGTATCACCTTTCAGAGTTATCATACTGTATACCCCTCCTTTGTCATTGTGGTGTATCACCTTTCAGAGTTATCATACTGTATACCCCTCCTTGTAGTTGTGGTGTATCACCTTTCAGAGTTATCATACTGTATACCCCTCCTTGTAGTTGTGGTGTATCACCTTTCAGAGTTATCATACTGTATACCCCTCCTTGTAGTTGTGGTGTATCACCTTTCAGAGTTATCATACTGTATACCCCTCCTTGTAGTTGTGGTGTATCACCTTTCAGAGTTATCATACTGTACACCCCACCCCTCCTTGTAGTTGTGGTGTATCACCTTTCAGAGTTATCATACTGTATACCCCTCCTTGTAGTTGTGGTGTATCACCTTTCAGAGTTATCATACTGTGTCATTGTGTTGTGTATCACCTTTCAGAGTTACATACTGTATACAGTCATTGTGGTGTCATCACCTTTCAGAGTTATCATACTGTATACCCCTCCTTGTAGTTGTGGTGTATCACCTTTCAGAGTTATCATACATATACCCCTCCTTGTATATCACCTTTCAGAGTTATCATACTGTACATCCCTCCTTGTAGTTGTGGTGTATCACCTTTCAGAGTTACATACTGTATACCCCTCCTTGTCATTGTGGTGTATCACCTTCAGAGTTTACATACTGTATACCCATCCTTGTCATTGTGTTGTGTATCACCTTTAGAGTTATCATACTGTACACCCCTCCTTTTTAAGTAACGCTATGACTTCCAGATAAAATCTGTTAATCTGTCACAAAGTTTGTACCCACCAGACTGAATTATAGCCTTTTTGTTTCAGTGTGAATGACCTTGACATTTTGGCTATAATCACAGACAGACAACGGTGTTTTAGAATGATATAATTTGTGTAAATCAATTGGTTGATTGACCAAATAAATATGTAAAAAAAGGGAAGTCAATATCTGTTTTTTCAGAGCTATTCAGTAAAATTGTCAGTTTTATGTCTACAGCCGAAGATCTATCTCAAGAAAAGTTACGATGACCTTGTCAATATAAATAGTTTCCATTTTCTTTTTTATGTTTTTGATACACTTCATGTGTGCGTATTTGTATTCAGAGTGCTTTTAAAAGAATCAAGTGATGCCGTTTTTATGATCATAAATTGTGTCATTGAGTATTTATTAGCACAGCCGTTCTATGTGATGCACCTCAGTGGCATTTCCATCAATACACAAAATGGTAATTAGTTCATTTCATCATAAAAGTTGTTAAGGTTACGAGATATAAAACAACTTGTACCAGGTGTGGAAAATATTTATTCTTACATTAAAGAAAATAGAGTTATGATATAATTATTGTTATCATAAAAGCGTATTACTTTAATTAGGCGTTTATCACTACTTGCACAAGTGTACAAGCTCCGTCTGACATTTTATGAGATGAAACCTTTTTTACTGCAAATTTACGGAGCTAATGTACATCATAAAATGCAAAAAGAAGACATAACACGAGGCCAAATGGGGCTAAGCATCATCTGAGTAAAATCTGGGGCTAAGCATCATCTGAGTAAAATCTGTAGCTAAGTATCATCTGAGTATAATCTGGGGCTAAGCATCATCTGAGTAAAATCTGGGGCTAAGCATTATCTGAGTAAAATCTGGGGCTAAGCATCATCTGAGTAAAATCTGGGGCTAAGTATCATCTGAGTAAAATCTGGGCTAAGCATCATCTGAGTAAAATCTGGGGCTAAGCATCATCTGAGTAAAATCTGGGGCTAAGTATCATCTGAGTAAAATCTGGGGCTAAGCATCATCTGAGTAAAATCTGATCACAATGAGAATATCCTGATCATGAGAAATAAGTTTTCACCATGAAAAAAAACTTAGTGAGAAATCTGCCAACTACACCATGAAAATAAACAGAAGTGAGAAATCTGCCAACTACACCATGAAAATAAAGAGAAGTGAAAAATTTGCCAACTACATCATGAAAATAAAGAGAAGTGAAAAATCTGCCAACTACATCATGAAAATAAAGAGAAATGTGAAATCTGCCAACTACACCATGAAAATAAACAGAAGTGAAAAATCTGCCAACTACATCATGAAAATAAAGAGAAGTGAAAAATCTGCCAACTACATCATGAAAATAAAGAGAAGTGAAAAATCTGCCAACTACATCATGAAAATAAAGAGAAATGAGAAATCTGCCAACTACATCATGAAAATAAAGAGAAGTGAAAAATCTGCCAACTACATCATGAAAATAAAGAGAAGTGAAAAATCTGCCAACTACATCATGAAAATAAAGAGAAATGAGAAATCTGCCAACTACACCATAAAAATAAAGAGAAGTGAAAAATCTGCCAACTACATCATGAAAATAAAGAGAAGTGAGAAATCTGCCAACTACACCATAAAAATAAAGAGAAGTGAAAAATAAACTACATCATGAAAATAAAGAGAAATGAGAAATCTGCCAACTACATCATGAAAATAAAGAGAAATGAGAAATCTGCCAACTACATCATGAAAATAAAGAGAAGTTAAAAATCTGCAAACTACAGTATCCAACTTATAAAAAGTGAGAAATCTGCCAACTTCATCATCAAAGTCAGAAGTGAAAAATCTACCAAGTACACCATCAAACTCAGAAGTAAAAAATGTACCAAGTACATCATCAAACTCAGAAGTGAGAAATCTGCCAACTATATCATCAAACTCAGAGGAGTGAGAAATCTGCCAACTACATCATCAAACTCAGAGGAGTGAGAAATCTGCCAACTACATCATCAAACTTGGAAGTGAGAAATCTGCCAATTACATCATTAAACTCAGAGAAGTGAGAAATCCATTAAATCAAAATATGAGATCAAAACATTTACAACAAGGGTCTCAATCTATAATATCGATATCAAAAGACAGGGATTGGTAACAGCAGACAAAATCAATAAAATTAGAAAACTGAAGTCCACCTCATACTAATTGTTTAGAAGTTACAGGAAGTGGGGAATTTGACCTACCTGTCTAGACTTGTTGATATTTTTCTGTGATCTATCATTCAGATTATTATTATTTCATCTCTGTTTTGTTTATTTTCTAATTACCTCCCTTTAACAGCATTATTATTGTATAACAGACATATTACAGCAAACTTCAACAAGTTTTTTTGGAATACACAATTTCTTTTGAGATCACTCAGTTACTTATGTAAAGAAATACCCTATAAATAAAATAGGCATGATGCAATTATATGGTCTCTATTTCCATTTAACTTTATAGCCATTAGCGTGAGATGAACTTAAATTTTTCCTTCATTTTTATCCAACTTCCACCATCTGTATATATAACTGTTGTTTTCACTGCCCAGTCTACAGTTACATTACAACTTCTATATATAGCTGTTGTTTTCACTGCCCATTCTACAGTTACATTACAACTTCTATATATAGCTGTTGTTTTCACTGCCCAGTCTATAGTTACATTACAACTTCTATATATAGCTGTTGTTTTCACTGCCCATTCTACAGTTACATTACAACTTCTATATATAGCTGTTGTTTTCACTGCCCAGTCTATAGTTACATTACAACTTCTATATATAGCTGTTGTTTTTACTGCCCATTCTACAGTTACATTACAACTTCTATATATAGCTGTTGTTTTCACTGCCCAGTCTACAGTTATATTACAACTTCTATATATAGCTATTGTTTTTACTGCCCAGTCTACAGTTACATTACAACTTCTATATATAGCTGTTGTTTTCACTGCCCAGTCTACAGTTACATTACAACTTCTACACATCTGTTGTTTTCACTGCTCATTCTACAGTTACATTACAACTTCTATATATAGCTGTTGTTTTCACTGCCCAGTCTATAGTTACATTACAACTTCTGTATATAGCTGTTGTTTTCACTGCCCAGTCTATAGTTACATTACAACTTCTATATATAGCTGTTGTTTTCACTGCCCAGTCTACAGTTACATTACAACTTCTATATATAGCTGTTGTTTTCACTGCCCAGTCTACAGTTACATTACAACTTCTATATATAGCTGTTGTTTTCACTGCCCAGTCTACAGTTACATTACAACTTCTATATATAGCTGTTGTTTTCACTGCCCAGTCTACAGTTACATTACAACTTCTATATATAGCTGTTGTTTTCACTGCCCAGTCTATAGTTACATTACAACTTCTATACAAAGCTGTTGTTTTTCACTGCCCAGTCTACACTTACATTACAACTTCTACACATCTGTTGTTTTCACTGCTCACTCTACATGTAAATTTCAACCTTGATTCATGGTTGATATTCTTAGACAACAGAGATTGAGTTTGACAGAAATTACAGTTTTGTAATGGAATTACTAACTGACTGATGAATGGACAGCGGAAAAAGATCTTTGTACATAATTTGACCTCTTAACAACAGTCATCTATTTCCAAAATGACTTCAACTTCATTGAATATTTGGAATGGAGAGAAGGTGAATGATGACTTTAGCCAATCCTACTGAAAATGAACTCTAAGTCAGGGTGACAATGTGGAACAACAATCACCAATCAAAAAGAAAAGCAAAAGGTCCATGGACTTTAATGGTCACCTGAGTATGCACTTTTTGGGGTCTTCAGAAATCATTGTGTTAATTACTTGTCTTTTATACTCCATATAAGATGATGGTTATATTGATTTAACTATCATACAATATTGAGTAGTTTCAATTCTTTTATAGGATTGTAAGTTTAATCATACCATAGGCAGATGTAATTTTGTATTTGGATTCTAAAACATCATTTGTTGAATGCAATTCACAATCTCTTGTGCTATAAGGGTTTTACTGGTGCTTTGAAGTTTTGATTTGTGCTATATGGTTTGGACTTGTTTCACAAAAATTTGTCTTGTGCTTAAAAGTTTTGACTTGGGCTATGATGTTTTGACTTTTGACTTATGCTATCAAGTTTTGACTAGCACTATATTTTTTTAAATAATGCTATGAAATTCAAAGTGTGCCATACAGTTTTGAAATTATAAAGAGGTATGATATTTCCTAACATCAAGTGGACAATAAATGTAATATATAGATATCTGTATGTGCTGAAGCATTGTGTATAAAACAAGAAGATATACAGACTCTATGAGAAACCTTCAGGTAAAGTCTTTTTGATGTCTGTTCTTTGTAATATAAATTCATCACCTACATGATTGTTATTGCAGGCTTCTGTGTGAATGATTGGCATTAAATAAGAAAATTGACTACTGATAGAATATGTGCAAATTTTTGCCATTTTTCTCCACAGTTAATTTATAATAAATCTTTTGTATTTATACAGTTACAAAATACATTGACGACAATATAATACTGTAATTAATGGTTTTTGTTGTTTTGTTGTATTTTCTCTCTCTGATGTTCACTTTTCTCTCTCTGATGTTCACTTTTCTAAATTGCCTATCTTTTCTTCCCACAACATTTCTACACTGCTCACCTATTCTCCCCCATGCCACATTTCTACATTGCTTATCTTTTCTTCCCCTAACATTTCTACATTTCTTATCTTTTCTTCCCCAAACATTTCTACATTGCTTATCTTTTCTTCCCCAAACATTTCTACATTGCTTATCTTTTCTTCCCCAAACATTTCTACATTGCTTATCTTTTCTTCCCCTAACATTTCTACATTGCTTATCTTTTCTTCCCCAACCATTTCCACATTGCTTATCTTTTCTTCCTCAAACATTTCTACATTGCTTATCTTTTCTTCACCTAACATTTCTACATTGCTTATCTTTTCTTCCCCTATCATTTCTACATTGCTTATCTTTTCTTCCCCAAATATTTCTACATTGCTTATCTTTTCTTCTACACAACATATCTACTTTGCTTATAATTTTTTTTACATTGCTAAGCTTGCCTCCCCAACATTCCTACATTGCTTATCTTATCTTCCCCAAACATTTCTACATTGCTTATCTTATCTTCCCCAAACATTACTACATTGCTCATTTTTTCTTCCCCAAACATTTCTATCTTTGCTTATCTTTTCCCCCCTGGACATTTCTACATCGCTTATTTTTTCTTCTGCATAGCATTTTTACCATGGCCAGCTTACTTCATTACGAACTGCGCATACACGGAATTTTTACCTGAGTGTTACCTGAAAATTTACCGAAGACAAAGAAGGAAAATTTCACTTAAAGTCAATTTTCTCGTTTATTTATTATTTCAAAATATTCGGACTCATAAGGTGATAAAGTTAAAACTATAACCTATGCAGTCATGTTTCTCATTCTGAGTTTGAAGAATTGGATCACTTTTCCATTTTTGTTTGAAATATGTACAAGTCAGTCACTAAAGTTTACGCTGTTATTGCTTTGGAAATTTCTCATATCCTGATATTGTCCCTACTTTTCTGTATTTTACTTATGATTATTTTTTATTAAGGCACAAATGGTTAGAAAGTTCAAAATCTTATCCTTTTAATCATACTTTTAAATTTGAAATCCAATGATGAGGTAACTTTTCCTTTTACGTTTGAAAAAAAATGTACATTAAAAATCAATATGATTCTCTAAAGTTTCAAGGCTTCAGAATTTTCTCTTTTGATTAAATCTACTCTCAGATTATAATTTACTAATAATTTGTCAATATTTAGGCGCATATATATAAAAAGTTCAAACATTGACCTTTTAATTCATCAAAATCATTTAATAATTGAAGGACGATTTCATTTTTCCATTTTCAGTTTGAAAATGCATGTTCTGTGTACTGAACACAACAAACTGTAGCATTGCTACTTACATGATAGATAATCTGTCCATAATACTACAAATAGTTAAACATGGCATTTCCTGTTTGCTATTATTTGAAAGATTGCCATGACTACATGTATTTATATATATATTTTAACTTGAAGATGCCAATCAATGGGCCTGCTTTTAACTTTCAATTTTTAAAATAACTTTCACCCTTTGCATTTGAAACTATACATTGCAAAAACTTCGGGAAGCTTTTTCCCACTAAGGCGTTGAAATGTTTTATACGATTGATTGCAACTCATTTGCCTACAAGATTTTCAAATTATGTATAAATGAAAATAAATAAATGTTAATGACAAACAAGTAAAAATATCAAAGATACATTTTTTTATTTTGTACTTTATTAAATTATTTTCGTTGTGTTTTCTGAAATTAATTTCAATAAACATGTATAATGATCAATATATATTTCTTCATTCTATATCAAATTATTTATATATTTATATCTCTATTTTATTCATGCATCTATATATAAAATTTTCAATTCATTCGCTCGGCGACATATAAAGCCTGAAAGTCTTGAATAACGCTGATTTGGTTTTCGATTTATTTTACACATTTACTATGGATATCAATTATCAAATTAAAGTTTAAGATTACTATAAAGGATATTTGCATGTCCTTATATTGATCATATGTACATCCTATGTTAGACTCTATCACCGGTTTGGTGCGTCTAATGCCTGAGAGTAATAAAACAACTTATTACATGCATTTGTAATCATATAGTTACAATACAGAGTTCAATACACCTGTGCAATACATAATGTCATATTGCACATAGCTGGATACAGAGATTTCGCAGGAGCTACTTTTCTAGATAGCATTAATGTCATCCAATGTCGTTAAAACCAGAATCAATTTTAAATTTGTGTAAACATATAGATAAATGAGGGACATGTAATAAAAACAAAACCACACAAATGTTTCTATCTGTATCATCAGACTGCACTTGATCGTTGTAGCGGATGGATTCAACTCGAGCTACACTCTCGTTGAATCCTTTCGCTACAACGATCTCATGCGGGGAGACTGGAAAATTACTCCAACCTTTTGATATCATGGAGGAGGGAAGAGAGAGAGAGATAATCATAAAATGGTTATGGAAACTTTAACTGAAAAAATATATATATATATATATATATATTTTTAATTTTTATTTTTCATCATTATACAATATAGAATTATAACAAACATGTTATTTTTTACAATCAGTGACATATCTATTACAAATGCAAAACCAATAAATTAATATAAAATGAATTATCTTGTCTGTTCTGTAATAAACTGATAAGTACTGTATTAATTTTTTTGTCATCTCTCAGGTAAAGGTATACGTATACCTAAATTATGTAATTCATTTAAATGTCAATGCGATATAAAACACACCTGGTCAGGACCATGTGAGTGACATAATGGGAGATAACTCATACTCCCTTTAAGTGATTAACAAAAATGAGGATGATTTCTTATTGTTTCTTCCCAAACATTTCTACATTGCTTTATTTTCTTCCCACAATATTTCTACATTGCTTATCTTTTCTTCCACACAACATTTCTACTTTGCTTAAACATTGCTAAGCTTTTCTTCCCACAACACTTCTATTTGCTTGTCTCCCCTCCCCCACATTTCTACACTGCTTATCTTTTTTCCTCCAACATTTCTACATTGCTTAACTTTTCTCCCCCTAACATTTCTACATTGCTTATCAAGCCACCCCATATCTGCACTGCTTATCTTTTCTTCCCACTAAATTTCTACATTCCTTATCTTTCCTTCCTACATTTCTACATTTTTAATCTTCTCTTTCCACAACATCTCTACATTGCTTATCTTTTCTACTGTGCTTATCTTTTCTTCCCCACCACATTTCTACATTACTAAATTTTCTTTCCACAACATTTCTTCATTGCTTATCTTTTATTTCCACAAATTTTCTACATTGCTTATCTATCATTCCCACAATTCCATTGGTGATCTTTTCTTTCCATATTGCTTATCTTTTTTTCCCTAATTTCTGCATTGCCTCTCTTTTCTTCCCATAACATTTCTACATTGCTTACCTTTTCTTTCCCCTACATTTTTACATTGCTATCTTTTCTTATGCACCACATATCTACTTTACTTATACAAAACTTTTCCATTGCTAAGCTTTTCTACCCACAACATTTCTACATTGTTTATCTTTTCCTCACCAACATTCCTATTTTGTTTATCTTTTCTTACCCCTACATTTCTACATTGCTTATCTTTTCTTCCCACAACACTTGTACAAAGATAATCTTTTCTTCTCTGAACATTTCTACATTGCTTATATTTTCTTCCAACATTTCTACATTGCTTATCTTTTCTCTTCATGCATTTCAACATTGCAGGGCTCAACACTAAGGCACATCCGACTGACCCTGACTAGTAAAAGATTGGTCCGGTCTAGTTAATTTATGTCAGAGTAGCCCGACTGGTCGGGTTAAAAATATCTCTTCAAATAGACTTTAGATCTATTATTAAAAAAATTTTGTTCTTTTTGTAATTTATTTACCGATAGTGGGGCATTTATTTACATTACCGGAGATTGTGATAATATATATCTAGCTGATATTACGTGCCATATAGACTTACTTTCGTTTTGTCAATTTTGTCGCCATATAATGTAATACGCCCTCTGGTGGGAGACTGGTATATAAAATAACTGGAATAATAGTAATATTACCAAGATGACGCATAAAGTCACTGGAATGACACATCAGGTTATGTTTTCGTCATTTTAGATTATTTATATACAGCTAAGAAGAATAAACTATTTCAATGTGAGAAGGGAAACAGTGTTCTAGGAATTTGCTACAAATTGTACGAGTAGTTACGTCGGGTTCAATATCACACTAGTACTGATATGGCTTAAATATGAAAAGCTAGATCGGTAAATACAAGGACAATACCGACAAAATATCTTCTCATTTAATGTAATACCTATATCATTAACATTTAAAAGTAAATTATTCCACAAAATTATCATTACGATGGAAAGGAGCTTCAATCCAGTTACATGTCCTGTAATTCCGGTAATTGGCGTCATTTCGGTATGGACCCGCAAAAATTCAGATTGAAAGTGAAACTGAAAGCATTGGTCATAAAATCACAAGTGCGTGCAGCTTCACTAGCCTAGCCTAGACATATTTTAATTTAACCGGGCATATAGAATGGTACGTTTCTTTTTTGATAGTTTTGTTTGAATTGAGTCACAATATCTCTAATAAAGCAGATCAACTTACGATAACTATTGATATCTGTTTACACTGAGTGACTGACGATGGCTTCTGATGAGGGTGTATCAAAGAAATCAAAGGGCAGAACAGAAATCAGAATTTATTTAACAATAATTAGGCCTAAAAGAAAATTTCAAACATATATGCATACTTATTTCTTGACTTCTATAAATAAATTGTCAAAGCATTCAACCTAACTGTCTATTCAGGTTTTATTTTGTTCTTGATAAAATTATAAATCAGCGGAACAATCAGCATGAATACAGTGTACAAATTGAGGATAATTTACTTGCACCACTCAGAAATGACATGTATGTTTTATACTGTAACAAAATATACTTGTATTCCAGTCCTACTTATTAGAGTTAGTAGGCTTGAGTACTCTAGAGATTATATGGAATTATTTCAATCATGAAATAATTCATTAATTTGTTTCTGTACTTATTTGGTTTTTTTTATGTTATTTAAAAAATCAGTTAAAGCAGTAAATAGCATTAATGGTGCAGTAATAGCTAAAAATGCCCCCATCATCCAAGGATCTTGGATGTGATGGATGATGGGCATTCTTGGAATACAGCCAGAGGCTGAAAGGGTATCATATAGCATTATCGTCGTGTTACGATCGGGT
The DNA here is from genome assembly GCA_030159075.1 of Atrina japonica. Lineage (NCBI taxonomy): Eukaryota > Metazoa > Mollusca > Bivalvia > Pterioida > Pinnidae > Atrina > Atrina japonica. Next base: position 303,561 of record BROG01000398.1, on the reverse strand, counting down.
TCGCCCTTCAAAGAGTTTTTTATATCACTAGTATAAATACTCTGTTGTGCACGAGAATCCTCATCTTTAAAAGTAGATTTGTTGTCAATTAATAATCAATGGGTGGGAAAAAACCAACAGAATACCATTCTGGGTGGGAAGTATGATACCCTTTCAGCCTCCGGCTGTATTCCAAGAATGCCCATCATCCATCACATCCAAGATCTTTGGATGATGGGGGCATTCTTTTCACACAGCCTTCGGCATTCAGGGTATCATATAGCATCTTGAAAGTATTGACAACAAAGTCAAAAAATAAACCATGTGATTTTATTTTCATGTCGACAAATGTCAAACCAAATAAAATTAAAGTAATATCAATTATATCACTTACTCATTCCAACAGAGAACGAATATATAGTAAATTATATAATTTGTATCATATTATGATACATATATGTATATTAATACCGTCCATTCTCAAACATTTTGCAAAACTGTCCTGGAAAATGCATGTTCTTGTACATTTAAGTCTTTATTATAAAATGTCTGAAAAGTCTTCTCTGATCGCCAGTTACAACTTTTAAGTATTGTATTTACAGATAAACCACCTCTAGCTGCTGCAGACGCTGCTGCACCTCTAAACGAATGAGCTTTGAACTTGTCGGTATCGATACCGGCAGTATTTAGAATGATTTTTAACCACCTTGCTATTGTAGAAGTTGAAACACCTTCAAAAGTCTTAAAAGAAATGAGCAGTCTTGAAGTCTTACGAATATTTTTCGTTACATTAATGTAATACTTCAAAATTCTATATACGGTACACAAATCTCCTTCCTTTCATATTTTTGAAACTTTATTACTGGGTTAGTCCTACCAGGTCTGGAGGATTTTAACAAAACATCAAAATGAAAAGTAATAACACCAGAAGAGATACTCATATTATCTATATCCAAAGAAACCAGAGTCTGAGCTCTTCCTGCTGAAGTAAGTGCTAACAATGCACACAGTTTTAATGTCAAAGTTTTCAGTGTTAAATAGGAAAGAGGATAAAGTTTGACTAGATAATTCAACACTTTACTTACATCCCAAGTAAAAGAATACCTTGGTAATGATGGCCTAAGGTTAAACAAACCTTTCATGAACTTATTTAACATAACAGAATTTGAAGACCATTTCTCATTATAAAAAGCTAATGTTTGTGTGATTGTGGATTTATGTGTGTTGATCACAGAATATGATTTATTGTCCTTAAAGAGTCTAAATATAGATATGACATTAAATCTATCTCAGAGATTTTAGAGGGATCTTTCTTCCGTTGATTACACCACACAATGAACTTTCTCCAAGCAATATCATACTGTTTCCCAGTTGATGGTCTCCATGATGACAAGATAACAAGTCTAGCTGACTTTGAAACTCCTTGACATTGGAGTCTATCCCAGATAAAACTGCGGGGGGGGCTAATAACATCTTTTTTCCCAAAGGATGATTCATTCCCTCTGGGGATGTTAATAGATCTTTGTGTTGTGGAAGTCTAGCTGGAAAAGACATCATTCTAGACAATAAAAGAGGAAACCACACCTGAGTTTTCCATAAAGGAAAGATAACTAACGCTTTTGATACCTGATCATCTTTTATCTTATTTATAACACGTGACAGAAGACTAAAAGGAGGGAAAATATATGGTTCAGTATTTGACCACAAGAAGGAAAAAGCATCCACTGCCCATGCTTTACTGTCATACATCCATGAAACAAATTTTTCTATTCTAAAGTTATAATGAGAAGCAAACAAATCTACCTCAGGTTGAAAAAACTGATCACATATTCTGTTGAATATTTCTAATTTCAATGTCCATTCGGATGAATTCAAAATATTTCTAGAACACATGTCAGCTAAAATATTTTTATCTCCTGGCAAATGTTGAGCAGTTAGATAAATACTCCTTTCTAAACACCATTCCCATATAGATTTTGCCAAATTATCCATATCCTTTGAGGTCATGCCTCCCATATTGTTAATATATGAAATAGCTGCTGTATTATCCGATTTAACTCCTATATGCATATTACTAAAATTTAGAAAGAAGTATTTTAAAGCCTCTTTAATTGCTAAAAGTTCTAGAAAATTTATATGGAACTGTTTTTCAGATATTGTCCATCTCCTGCTTAAAGTATCCCCAATGAAATTTGCACCTAGCCCCTCTAATGAGGCATCGGTCTCTATCCAAAAATCAACAGGACCATTTCTAATAACTTTGCCATTTTGAGACTCAATATTAGATAACCACCACTGAATTTCAGTTTTCGCAGCATCACTTAATGACACTTTAACATCAAAATCATTGTTGTTGGCTTTCAGAGCCCTTATTTTATCGTGTTCCATAGCTCTATAATGTAATGGGGCTGACATAATGGCAGGAAAAGTGTGCACTATTCTTCCAATAAAAGAAGCAAGGACACGGATTTGTACAACATCTAGACCCAGCATTTTAAATGCTAATTTTTGTATTTTGGATATTTTGTCGTATGGCAAATAAATCATAAATCTTTTAGTATCTATAATAAAACCGAAAAATTCTATAACATGGGAAGATTGAAACTGTGACTTCTCTCGATTAACTAAGAAACCAAGTCTTTGAAGTTTTTCACTAATGAATTTTATATTAACACTGCACTCCTCATAATCTTGGTGCATAATCAATGAATCGTCTATATAATATGTAGACCTGATTCCAAGGGCTCGAAAAAATGCAAAAACTGGTTTCATAATCTTGGTAAATATTCTTGGTGCTGAAGACAATCCAAAGGGAAGTACTGCAAATTCATATAAAATATTTCTCCACATGAAATGTAAATATTTTCTGAAAATTTCATGAATAGGTATGCTGAAATAAGCATCTTTTAAATCTATAGAAGTTAAAAAATCATCTTTCTGGATAAGGTCCAATATCTGATTAAAATTTTCCTGCTTGAATTTTTCATATGCAAGATATAAATTTAAATACCGTAAATTAATAACTGGTCTACACTTTCCATTTTTCTTTGGAACAATAAATATGTTAGAAATAAACTGATTTTCAGTTGGTGTGGTAATTTGAATAGCTCCTTTCTCCAGCATACATTCAATTTCTTTATCAATTAATTTCAGTATCATGAGAATTGAATGATATCTCATTGGGTATCATATTCTGATATGGTTTGGAAATAAAATCAATTTGATAACCTTGGATTGTAGAAAGCACCCAAGAATCAGATGTCACAGTTTCCCATTCTGTTAAATGATGTCTTAAAATACCAGCATATTTAGGCACCTGTAAACTTACCCTTAACGATTCCTGTTGAATCGGCCTCGTCTCTGTGTGCCTTGCTGGCCTCGAGATCTGTATAAAAAATTTGCTCTACCTCTATTAGTATTATAGTTAAATCTATTTTGAGTGTATTTAAAATTTGATTTTTCAGATCCCTTGTTTGTTTGTTTTTTGTACTTGTCCATTTCAGACAGGGTCTTGAGTTTTTCTGCAGTTCATCTCCAAAAAGGAGGGAAGTAATAGGCTGCAATGAGTTACACAGTTCTGAGTATTTATTCGGTAGATTTTTTCTTAGTAAATATCTTCTCTTTTGAGAAAGAGTAAACAGAGAACTACCCAACAATATGAGAGAATCTTTGATAAGTTTTTTAATTTCTGAAACAGAATTAGAACACTCTGCTGATTTTTTGGTATTTAAAACTTCAGCAGCCTTAATTATGGGAACCATTCCCGCAGTGATCAATTTTTGGACTGCTTGGAGTCCAGAATCTCTTGTTTGGGCCTGTTTGTTAACAATACTCCAAATCTCTGAGTTTACCTTTGGAGAAACAAGAAAATTACAATTCGAGGGCCTTGGATAATTATCCAGTAATTTAGAGGTGTTGCCCTCATTCACACAAACAAAATCAACCATTTTAGCCAGAGAGGAATCTATAGCTGTGCCAACCTTATCTTGGTTAAACCACTCAGGGACACCCCAGTCTTCCTCATCCTGGTTAGTACTAGAGTCACAATTTTCGTTTTCCGACTCAAAATAGTCAAAAACATTAGAATCTTCTAATGGAACACAAGTATCTACAGACTCTCCAGGTTGACTGGTTTTATTACTATCAGAACAAAAAACAGATTGTAAATTACTTATCAGGTCACTAATACCCAATTTATCTTTAAATGTAGCCAATTGGCTATCTGACATATTAATAATAGCGTCAGATAAATCAGGGACAGCGTCTCTACCTGAAGGTCCATGCTCATTTTCTACTGAAGTATGCCTACTGGTATTACTACTATTTTTGGTAGGTACTTCTACTTGTTTAGTAACTGTACATGTACGTTTACCCTTTACACTTTTAGTAGTAGTGTTTGACTTATCATAAGTCTTACTGCGTAGGTCTTCGACCTTACGCCTTTTACTAGTATTAGACTGAGAAGACTCTGGCTTTCTTTTACTTTTATTTTTTAATAACTTATTTTCTGCTTTACGAACATCTTCTGGGTCAAACCCAGAAAAACTATCAGAGTCCGTATCAGCAAAAATTGAGAGGACGTCGTCACTCTCATTGGCCTTTCTGTTATTTAGGTCGGTATCCGACATGAGTTTAGACAGCGTCTACAACCAGCCAATAAAAATAATAAAACTATAACCTGAAATTAAAATTTATTCTCACCTTGTTAAACTTACCGAGCGAACCGTATGACACGCCGACAAAAGATGAGGATTCTCATGCACAACAGAGTATTTATACTAGTGATATAAAAAACTCTTTGAAGGGCGAACCCGATCGTAACACGACGATAATGCTATATGATACCCTGAATGCGGAAGGCTGTGTGAAAAGAATGAGACATAGATATGCACATGTCCTCTGCCTGTCATCGAGTTTGTTGGGCATTTTATGACTTTACCACTTATCAAAAATTAAAATATAGTGTTTTCATTGTACCCTTAAAATCTCTAGATGTAGCGTACCCTAATTAAGTAGGAAATAAAACTCTGGAAGAGAGATATCGATAGATATGATGTAACCGAGGTCAGGTCTAGTGATGTTGAGGTCAGGTCTAGTAAAATTTTCTGGTACCTGTCCAGCTGGTCTAGTTCTTTGTAAAGTTAATGTTGAGCCCTGCATTGCTTATCTTATTTCCCCCCAACATTTGTACATTGCTTATCTTATCTTCCCCAACATATCTACATTGCTTATCTTTTCTGCGCACATTCTTACATTGCTTATCTTTTCTTCTCACAACATTTCTAAAGTGCTCATCTTTTCTTACCCAAACATTTCTACAATGCTCATTGTTTCTTCTTCCCCAAACATTTCAACATTGCTTATCTTTTCTTTCAACAACATTTCTACAATGCTCATCTTTTTCCCCAAATATTTCTACATTGCTTATCTTTTCTCTTCAAACATTTTGACATTGCTTATCTTATCTTCCCCCAACATATCTACATTGGTAATCTTTTCTTCCCATAACATTTCTACAGTGCTTATCTTTTCTTCCCACAACATTTCTGTTTTGATAATCTTTTGTTCCCACAACATTTCTACATTGGTCAACTTTTTTTCTCACAACATTTCTACAATTGCTTATCTTTTCCCCTGAATACTTCTACATTGCTTATCTTTTTCCCCGAACAATTTAACATTGCTTATCTTTCCGTCCCACATTTCTACATTGATAATCATTTCTTTCCATATTTCTACACTGGTCAACTTTTTTTTCTCACAACATTTCTACACTGCTTATCTTTTCTACATACAACATTTCTACTTTGCTGATCTTTTCTTCCCTTATTTCTACATCACTGATCTTTTCTTCCCCACAACATTTCTACATGGCTTATCTTATCTTCTTGCATTGGTTTCAGTGCTATCTTTCCATGTATACCATCAGTACTTTCGTTTTAAGTTGGTCATAGTTTTTGTTCATTTTCGTACAAGCAATCAGACCTGATAGAAAATGCAAAATTAAAAAAAAGGCTCAAAGCAGAAATTAAAGGCTGAAATCTTTCCTGTCTGCAATCATGGCTAATACAAAATTTCTTTTAATGACAAGTTCGACAATTAATTGTATTACAAATTCATTGATTTTCTCTCTCAAATTTGACCAACTAAATCACCTTTCAGAAAGTGAGCAGAGTGACAGGAATAAAATAAATATACAAAATTCTCAAAGAATCTAATTGCCAGGATTTCAAAGCCAAAACTGATGAGGCAAGTATATATTTAGTAACTGTCACACTGATATACATGTACATATCAGTGTAACTTTCAAAATATAGATTTATTGCTACATGTTGTTGTGTAGGTGGCTGAGTGATGCATTGCTGTTGTTAGTTTTTCTTTTGTCATTTTTTAATTGTTTTTGTTCTTTTCAGGGGTATGAGGATGTATGTATGTTTTTGCTGTGTTCTTACTATATGTTATAGGGGGATGGGTTGTATGTGTGTTATTGTTGCTGTTCTTACTACATGTATATGTTTCTGTTTGTGTATATCTTTTTAGGGAGAGGGGCTTGCATGTCTGTTACTGTTGCTGTTCTTACTATATTTTTTTGCTTGTGTTTTTCCTTTTAGGGGAGGGGCCTGCGTGTCTGTTACTGTTGCTATTCTTACTATATTTTTTTGCTTGTGTTTTTCCTTTTAGGGGAGGGGCTTGCGTGTCTGTTACTGTTGCTATTCTTACTATATTTTTTTGCTTGTGTTTTTCCTTTTAGGGGAGGGGCTTGCATGTCTGTTACTGTTGCTATTCTTACTATATTTTTTTGCTTGTGTTTTTCCTTTTAGGGGAGGGGCTTGCATGTCTGTTACTGTTGCTATTCTTACTATATTTTTTTGCTTGTGTTTTTCCTTTTAGGGGAGTGGGTTGTATGTCTAATATTGTTGTTGTTCTTAATACAGTGGAATCTCGCTATCTTGAAATTCACGAGATCGCCCTGTTTATTTCGAGATATCCGAAATTTGAGATAACCAAAATTTTCTTTTCACATATATTTCTTTTTAGGGGAAGGGTTGTAAGACTGCTACTGTTGCTGTTCTTACTATATGTTTTTGTTTGTGTTTTTTTTATCTTATGGGGAGGGGGTTGTATGTCTGTTTAAGTTGCAGGTCTTACTATAGGGTTTGGTTTGTGTGTTTTGTTTTTTTGTTTTTTTTGTTATGGGGTTGGGGTTGTATGTCTGTTTTTGCTGTTGTTCTTACTATATGTTTTTGTTTGTGTTTTTTATCTTAGTGGAACGGGGGTTGTATGTCTGTTTAAGTTGCAGGTCTTACTATAGGGTTTGGTTTGTGTGCTTTGATTTTTTGTTTTTTTTGTTATGGGGTTGGGCTGTATGTCTGTTTTTGCTGTTGTTCTTACTATATATTTTGGTTTGTGTTTTTTTCCTATGGGGAGGGGGTTGTATGTCTGTTTTTGCTGTTGTTCTTACTATATGTTTTGGTTTGTTATTTTTTCTTATGGGGAAGGGGTTGTATGTCTTTTTTTGCTGTTGTTCTTACTATATGTTTTGGTTTGTGTTTTTTTTATCTTATGGGACGGGGGTTTTATGTCTGTTTAAGTTGTTGTTCTGACTATATGTTTTTGTTTGTGTTTTTATTTTCTTATGGGGAAGGGGTGGTATGTCAGTTTAAGTTGTTGTTCTGACTATATGTTTTTGTTTGTGTTTTTTTTTCTTATGGGGAAGGGGTGGTATGTCTGTTTAAGTAGCAGATCTTACTATATGCTTTGGTTTTTGTTTTTTCGTTTTAGGGGGAGGGGGTTGTATGTCTTTTACTGTTTCTGTTCTTACTATATGATTTTGTTTGTATTTTTATTTACAACCGTTCTTGCTATATGATTTTGTTTGTATTTTTATTTATAGGGGAGGAGGTTGTATGTTTGTTTTTTTGTCACTGTTGTTACAACATACTTTATGTTAATGTTTTCTTTTTATGTTGTGCAGTCTACATGTTTATTTTTGTTACAACATTTTTTTTCAGTTACAGTGGAATCCTTACAACCCCATAGACCATTATAGACTTGTCTAACACAGAAGAGAAAAATCTCTGGATGTTTTTTCTATTTTTTTTTTCTTTAAGGGGTGGCAAACCAAAGTTCTTTCTTTCATATATTTTTTCTCGGAAATCTGAATAACTGTTAAAATATTAAAAATATCACTTAGCAACAAACCTAGATTTTTAATGAAAGATGTCATCTCAAAATTCAGTTTTACAAATCTAAGATTTTCAAAACTTACTATAGCATATATATAGCATTATGGGAAATTGTGCCTCTTTAGGCATTTAATGGATTTTAAAAAAAAATCTACAGCAAGTTTTTGATAATATTCCAATAATGTTTTATCAAAATAATTTAAAAATTAACTAGTATGGTTAACATAGTAACGTTTTCTGGGTTTGCATAAAAAAGTGCTCTTATAATTTTCTTATATTCATTTTATTTATTGTAGTGCAGGTAACACAATGTTCATTAGGTTTGATTATCATAATATATATATGCAACTTTTATATAATTTCAACTTTATTATTTTTAAATTTCAATTTTTCAATCATTTTGATAAAAGTGTCATTTTGGCGGTGCTGAGTATGACTCATGAGATTAGGCATTACAGTGGAACCTGTCTTGAGAAACCACCCCATCTGCCCGTGAAATGTGGTCTTACAAGACAGTGGTCTCTCAAGAGTCTATAATGAAACCTGACTTGAGAGAACACCCCATCTGCCAGTGAAATGTGCTCTTATAAGACAGTGGTCTCTCAAGAGTCTATAATGAAACCTGTCTTGAGAGAACACCCCATCTGGTATTGAAATGTGCTCTTATAAGACAGTGGTCTCTCAAGAGTCTATAATGAAACCTGACTTGAGAGAACACCCCAACTGGTATTGAAATGTGCTCTTATAAGACAGTGGTCTCTCAAGAGTCTATAATGAAACCTGACTTGAGAAACCACCCCATCTGGTATTGAAATGTGGTCTTACAAGACAGTGGTCTCTCAAGAGTCTATAATGAAACCTGTCTTGAGAGAACACCCCATCTGCCAGTGAAATGTGGTCTTATAAGACAGTGGTCTCTCAAGAGTCTATAATGAAACCTGACTTGAGAGAACACCCCATCTGCCAGTGAAATGTGGTCTTATAAGACAGTGGTCTCTCAAGAGTCTATAATGAAACCTGTCTTGAGAAACCACCCCATCTGGTATTGAAATGTGGTCTTACAAGACAGTGGTCTCTCAAGAGTCTATAATGAAACCTGTCTTGAGAGAACACCCCATCTGCCCGTGAAATGTGGTCTTATAAGACAGTGGTCTCTCAAGAGTCTATAATGAAACCTGACTTGAGAGAACACCCCATCTGCCAGTGAAATGTGGTCTTACAAGACAGATGGTCTCTCAAGAGTCTATAATGAAACCTGACTTGAGAGAACACCCCATCTGCCAGTGAAATGTGGTCTTACAAGACAGTGGTCTCTCAAGAGTCTATAATGAAACCTGACTTGAGAGAACACCCCATCTGCCAGTGAAATGTGGTCTTACAAGACAGATGGTCTCTCAACAGAGGTATTACCCAAATAATAATACTTAACTAAATGGGTTTTAGAATATAGTCTCTCAAGACATGTTTCACTGTAAAAGTTTATGAATAAAGTTATAATACTTATACATTTTCCTGTATTGATTGAATTCTTCTTACAGACAGACAGTCAGACAGACAGACCAAGAGACAGACAGACGGAGAAACACACAGACAGAGATAGTTATAGATTGAAAGATAGAGAGAGAAAGAGAAAAGAATCTTTTATTAGACAATGGGTGATGTTTCAAAATATTTGAATGGGGTTTTTTGCAAAATACTGGGATTACACAAGATCTTGATAAATCCTTGAAAACAGCTATAATACATATACAATTTCCTGTATTGATTAAATTCTTCTAACACCACAAAATACAGCAGTTATGATGATAAAATTACTGCTTAATGGTGAAGATAATAATCCCATATGGGATATAACGTTTTAAATTTTGATATAAAATTTCAAATTTTTCACATCATCTAAAAATGGAGGAAACTGATTAAGTGTAAAAGCTACCCTTTAACTGTTTTTAGTGATCAAGAGATGCCTAAGATTTCATTGCATTGTTTTGTATATCCTAATGATAACTGTTATTAATAGAATGTTTTGATATTCTGAACACATAATTAATTTCATCATCAAAATCTGCCATAATAATCTATGACAAATTTTTTTTTATAAATATGGCGAATATATTATAAAGTAAAATATGACATTAACTCATTTACCCCTAAAGACACATTTGGCCTGATGTGAGTCATTGATTTAAGAAGAGTCCATTGTTTTTCAGAGGTTGATTGTCAACTAATGTCATCATGTTCTATTATCAAGTGAAGTTACATTGGGATACTTAGAGTGGACAGAAACACAGACAGAGAGAAGACAGACAGATCAAGTGAAGTTACATTGTGATACTAAGAGTGGATAGAAACACAGACAGAGAGAAGACAGACAGATCAAGTGAAGTTACATTGTAATACTAAGAGTGGACAGAAACACAGACAGACAGAGGACAGACAGATCAAGTGAAGTTACATTGTAATACTAAGAGTGGACAGAAACACAGACAGACAGAGGACAGACAGATCAAGTGAAGTTACATTGTAATACTAAGAGTGGACAGAAACACAGACAGACAGAGGACAGACAGATCAAGTGAAGTTACAATGTGATACTAAGAGTGGACAGAAACACAGACAGACAGAGGACAGACAGATCAAGTGAAGTTACAATGTGATACTAAGAGTGGACAGAAACACAGACAGACAGAGGACAGACAGATCAAGTGAAGTTACAATGTGATACTAAGAGTGGACAGAAACACAGACAGACAGAGGACAGACAGATCAAGTGAAGTTACAATGTGATACTAAGAGTGGACAGAAACACAGACAGACACAAGACAGACAGATCAAGTGAAGTTACATTGTGATACTAAGAGTGGACAGAAACACAGACAGACAGAAGACAGACAGATCAAGTTACATTGGGATATTCAAAGTGGTTATCTCATAACAGAGCTAAATACAATGGTTAAACCAAATTGTTGACAGGCAGACAGACAGAAAGACAGACAGAAAGACAGACATATGGACAGACAGACAGAAAGACAAACAGACAGGTAAACTGGCAGAAAGACAGACAGACAAATAGAAATGTACACAGATAGACAGACAGAAAGACAGACAGACAAATAGACAGGCATAGAAATACAGACAGACAGACAGAAAGAAAGACAGATAGACATATAGACAGAAAGAAAGAGAGACAGATAGACAGGCATTGTCAATTATTAGACCATCTGAAAAAAAACTCAACAGTTATAACGAGCATATAAAACAATCACAGAGGGAGAGAGAGAGAGAGAGAGAGAGAGAGAGAGAGAGAGAGAGAGAGAGAGAGAGAGAGAGAGAGAGAGAGAGAGAGAGAGAGAGAGAGAGAGAGAGAGAGAGAGAGAGAGACAGAGAGAGAAAGAGAGAGAGAGACAGAGAGAGAGACAGACAGACATTGTCAATAACTGGACGAACTGAGACAGAGAGAGACAGAGAGATACAGAGACAGAGAGAAAGAATAAAAGAGAAAAAATTATGAAAAGATTGAGGCAAAGACAAATGAAAGAGAGAAAGACAGGGAGACAGAATGATACAGGGAGACAGAGAAAGAATGAAAGAAAGAAAGGGAGTTTTGTTTTCCTGTGCCACATTCCATTATATAATCATGTTACTGAGATGAAGAGTTTTTGATCTATTGTTATCCTCTGACCAAGCACCAGGTGCAGTTGTAATGAAGGACCTAATTTACTTACACTCCATCACAAAAATTCACTTGTTCTAATTCACCAAGACTTGTACATGAATACGGAATGTGCATCTGTAGGGCAAATCCCGAAAATGTATAGGTTTAATTGAACAATTATGGGAGATCGAATCATTTTGCCATCACTAAAAAAAACATTTCTCATTGATACAGGAGGTATTTTCCAGTGCATATATAGTCTGTGACATGAAGATGACAGATTGATTTAAATATTTAATTCGAGCATGCTGAGATTAAGATTAACCAATTGTGTCTGATGTCTTAATTAGTAGACCACAGATGGCAAAGACATTTTTTGATAAAGAAACATCTTTGTATAATTTGAACCAAGGCCGCAAATGATTAAAATTATCTACAGAAGCTTCACAACCAGATAAATATTCACTGGTGTACTCCGAAGTTAAGTCATGTAGTAGTTCTGAGGGTATCAGCCCAGATAGCTTAGTTGGTAGGATTGTCCTGCTAGTTTTGGGAAGATCTTGGGTTCTATTCCTGGTCTTGCCACCCATTTTCCTTGCCTACTACAATCATATATTTGGAGAATTTATATTGTATAGATTCTTGAAAAAAAGGTTATGACAATTAAAATTATATGTAATAACGTACTGAAATGTTTTGAAGGATATTCCTGTAATTATATATCCAACTTCTTAAGAAAAGTGAAATAATTAAATTTGCTTGCCCTATTTCACACACGACATGTTTAAGAAGCTCATAATGACGTTGGCATACAGATATACTGCATACTTACTACAATGGGGGGGGGGGGGGGGGGGGGGGGGGGGAAATGGGGGGAGGGGGGGGGGGGGGGGGAATTCTGTGGTAGATTGGTTAACATCTCACTTTGGTTGACTGGTTAGCATCTCACTTTTGTTGAATGGTTAGTGCATCTCACTTTAATTGAGTGGTTAGTGCATCTCACTTTGGTTGAGTGGTTAGCATCTCACTTTGATCGAGTAGATAGTCTCTCACTTTGAACCACAGTCTCACTTCTAGTATGTGTAGGTTCAAGACCAGCTGGAACCTAAGCTCATTATGTGAGAAGGTTTGCCAATTTACTTGCAAAAAGCTTGTGGTCTTCCCCCACCCCCAGGTCATTGTAACTGGGTTCTCATCTCAACATTTAAAAACTGGTCACCACTATAAGCCTGAAACATTGTTGAATGTGGTGTACAAAACACCATTTTAACAAAACAAAGCCTGAAAAATAATGGACTCTTCTGTAAATGACAGACCAGCCCAAATGTGTTGTCAGGGATGAATAAGCTAAAAATGGAAGTTTCACCATTTTAACAACTATCAAAAAGTGTATTACCTCTTGCACAATACAGGATACCGTATATACTCGTGTATAAGTCGCACCTGTAGATAAGTCGCACCCCCCACTTTTCCCCCAAATCTTAGTCTGGAACACTGACCCTCAGATAAGTCGCACCCTTATCCAGTAGCTGTGCTGGCTGAAGAATTTTGGCTGCCAGAAATATCACCAACTCATCAAATTGGTAACAAGTTTTTAACTTTTTGGAGTAAGATTCAAAAAGAAAAAAAATCGTGAATAATTGCAATCATCATCAATTTTTTGAATTGAATTAAAGTAGCTAAAAGATGATATAATTACTTGTATTGTAAATTCATGTAGCTTAAATGAAACATCGTTTTTTTCCATTGAAATAACACCTTTTTAAAGCTTCACACATTACACTGTAAAGCTTATGTTGCACAGTGCCGACGTCATAGAAGACACACTTTGACATTTTTCAGTTTATGTTTAAAGCAATATCATCAATAATTATCATACAAATTTCATGTAATGAATAAAATATATATATGATTATGCTTATATACTGGTAATTAATCTATTCATGTACTGGGTTGGTCATTGTGAAAACCAGGTCTACCAAGGTAAATTGGCATATGTTTACAAACACAACAAGTCTAAATCAAATCATAACAGGGGTGAGTCTGTCCACTTTACCTTGGTAGACCTATACATGTATTTCACCCTCCAGCAAATATCCTATAATCACACCTCTATATGGTCAAAAGATATTTAAAGACTCAACAGGGTAATCAGTTCCTTTTAATTGTGATAATTTAAATGATATAATTGGCTTATGTACACTATCCCTGAAGACAATGAAGACTCCAGAAATATTGCCAACAGCTTTTTTCTTCGCCAGATGAAATAAAAAATCAAATTGTGAGACAGAGGAAAATAGGGATTGGCAATCCCCATAATGTTCTGTTTATGTAGTGCATAATTACTGGAGTTCTACAATGTATCAGACATAAACTTTTAATTACCTTTGTTGAATGTTGAGTTCTTTCTGCAATATCGTTATGTAATAATACTCCGTTGTGTCAAATTTATAGCTGGAACTCTCTATACAAGTTTTCATTTGTGACAGTCTTCATATTTTATTATCTATTTTAGTGGTATAATCATAGAATTAAAATGTATGGAAATTACTGCTTTCCAAACATAAAAGTAACAATGAAGTATGTGTAGATTATTTTTCTGCAGTCAATTTCACATTTACCATGACAAGAATGTCAGTCAGTAAAAGATCAAGAAACAACTTCCTCACCAGAATGCCCACAAAAGACGGGATTTACAGTATAAAATTCAAACTATTTCTGACATTGTAAATCTGCTTAGCGTTCAGAATCATTTTAATGTCAATTTAACATTACACAACAAAGCTGCCATTAGCAATTAAGTATTGCTGAATGCTAATCAATTTCACAATGCATATCTTGCACACTTGATCATGATCAGAGATGCAAACTTGCTAGCTTTCATTTCAATGGTTTGGTTTGACTGTTGGTGCTAATTAAGTGGATTCAGTAGTCACCTGATGTTATTAGCTTTTATTATCATGGTTTAGTCTGATTACTGGTGCTAATTCAGTGGATTCAGCAGTCACCTGATGTTATTAGTTCTCATTATCATGGTTTGGTATTACAGCTAACACTAATTAAGTGGATTCAGCAGTCAAATGACTTATGAGTTTTCATTATTATGGTTGTTTAGTCTTACTGCTAACATTAATCAAGTGGATTCAGCAGTCAACTGACTTATGAGTTTTCATTATTATAGTTGTTAGTCTTACTGCTAACATTAATCAAGTGGATTCAGCAGTCAACTGACTTATGAGTTTTCATTATTATGGTTGTTTAGTCTTACTGCTAACATTAATCAAGTGGATTCAGCAGTCAAATGACTTATGAGTTTTCATTATTATGGTTGTTTAGTCTTACTGCTAACATTAATCAAGTGGATTCAGCAGTCAAATGACTTATGAGTTTTCATTATTATGGTTGTTTAGTCTTACTGCTAACATTAATCAAGTGGATTCAGCAGTCAAATGACTTATGAGTTTTCATTATTATGGTTGTTTCGTCTTACTGCTAGCATTAATCAAGTGGATTCAGCAGTCAAATGACTTATGAGTTTTCATATATTTATGGTTTAGTTTAGTCTTACTGCTAACATTAATCAAGTGGATTCAGCGGTCAAATGACTTATGAGTTTTCATTATTATGGTTGTTTCGTCTTACTGCTAGCATTAATCAAGTGGATTCAGCAGTCAATTGACTTATTAGTTTTCATTACCATGGTTTGGTCTTACTGCTAATGCTAATTAAGTGGTTTCAGCAGTCATATTGTTGACTGTCATGATAATGGTTTATCTATTGTCTGATTGAATAATGAAAGATTCAGTCCTGATAATGAGGAATTACATGATTTAGCCCTTATAATAAAGAATTACATGATTTAGCTCTTATAAAGAGGAATAACATGATTCAGCCCTTATAATGAGGAATGACATGATTTAGCCCTTATAATGAGAAATTACTTGATTTAGCCCTTATAATGAGGAATTATATGATTCATGATTTAGCCCTTATAATAAAGAATTACATGATTTAGCTCTTATAATGAGGAATGACATGATTTAGCCCTTATAATTAGGAATGACATGATTTAGCCCTTATAATGAGGAATGACATGATTTAGCCCTTATAGTGAGGAATTACATGATTTAGCCCTTTATAAATTAGGAAATGACATGAGTTAGAGGAATTACATGATTTAGCCCTTATAGTGAGGAATTACATGATTTAGCCCTTATAATTAATATCTAGGAATTACATGATTTAGCCCTTATAATGAGGAATGACATGATTTAGCCCTTATAGTGAGGAATTACATGATTTAGCCCTTATAATGAGGAATGACATGATTTAGCCCTTATAATGAGGAATTACATGATTTAACCCTTATAATGAGGAATGAATTACCCTGATTTAACCCTTGATTTTTAGCCCTAATGAGAGAATTACATGATTTAACCCTTTAGGAATAATGAGGAATTACTTTAGATTTAGCCCTTATAATGAGGAATGACCCTTATGATTCAGCCCTTATATAATGAATTACGATGATGACCCTTATGAATTGATTTAGCCCTTATAATGAGGAATGACATGATTTAGCCCTTATAATGAGGAATTACATGATTTAGCCCTTATAATGAGGAATGACATGATTTAGCCCTTATAATGAGGAATTACATGATTCAGCCCTTATAATAAAGAATTACATGATTTAGCCCTTATAAAGAGAAATTACTTGATTTAGCCCTTATAATGAGGAATTATATGATTCAGCCCTTATAATGAGGAATTACATGATTTAGACCTTATAATGAGGAATTACATGATTTAGACCTTATAATGGAATTTGTTCCATTAAAAAATAATACATGCCTATGCCCCTCCCATAATCTTAGATCATGTAAGTTATAATGAATGATTTAATGATCCAGCCCTTATAATGAGGAATTACATGATTCAGCCCTTATAATAAGGAATTACAATGATTCAACCATTACATTGAGGAATTTGCATGATTCAGTTCTCATTATGAGGAATTGTGTGATGTATCCTTGATTAAAATGAATTGTAGTGAATCCTGAACACAACATAGATACAGAAAATGTCAGCTATACACATGTATTACAAAATAATCCCACAATCTAAAAACTCAACCAATCTAATTATAACAAATCCATCTTGTTAAGAGATAAATCCTTCAATACTAATGTTCTAGAGACAAAATGTCTTGTTTACAAAGTTTTTTGTTACATGAAGCTATACAAAATTGATATCACTGAACTTTTAAAAGGTTAGAAATAGATAAATGCAAATTAAACATTTGTTCCATTAAAAAATTATACATGCCTATGTCCCTCCCGTATTCTAAAATCATGTAATTTAACCAATGAAATTCAAGGAAGAAAGTCAATAATGCAATAGCAGCATTACCTAATCCATATCTACATGTCAGTTTTCACTTGACATTTTTTGTCTGTCATTTTGATAAACTCCATGTGTTACATTACTGGGAAAGACAAATTCCATGAAACAGGTGCTTCATGACAAATTTGCTTTGTCCAGTTGGCATTAGAGAAAAGTTCAATGCTTATATTTACTTATTTCTTGTGTTTTCCGACTTTTCTTCTTTCCATTTTTTTTTTAAATTGGAATTCAAATGTCCATTAACAATGCACACCTGTCGTTATACATACAATTCCTGGAACAGCTGTTGGCAGTTCTGAGATGATGAACTTTTTTTTTTATAATGGTCATATATTCTGAACCAACAGATGATAAGATATATGGATCAACTTCCGTACTGCTAAAACAGAATTATAAAATTAGTATCTCCTAAAACTCCCAGGCATGAAAATGATCCATTGTAACAGGACAGCAAATATATACAGGAATAAAAAATATATACAGAAACAAAAAATACAGGTGACTGCTGATGGCTTGAATGTCGAAACCTTGAAGTTTCGTACAGGTCCCAATTTTTTTTTTCTTCATAAATGAAATGAATTAACTCTCAATTACAATTAAATAACTTCAAAGTTCTTGAAACCTCAAAGTTGATTCAAAGTCCAGATTTGTATATTCCTTTATATTTAACTCTCCAAAACTCAATGTTCGAGTAATTATTGGTGAATTTATAAAAAAGTCAAGGCTGTAAACAATAATGCATGAACAACCCCGGGATCCTTACCAGGAAGATTAAACAAAAGGTGTTTTGATAACCGGGTGGCCTAATACAGTAGAGATTGACAGGATTGTTAATTAATTAAGATCAATCAAACCAGAAAAACTATATAACGATGCATCATAGTCAACGATTTCGAGTACAAGTGCCACAGCCAAGTGGCATTTTAGGTTTTAGACCAAGCAGTACTCTAGACTACTGCCTACTGCAACATTATAGGCCTAATTGGATACATAATAAAGATAATATATTAATTACCACATTTTTTTATGTTTGAAAACTAGGTACAAAGATTGTGTATTACAAAACTCGTGTGAATTATGAAAACAAAATCCAAATCCTCCCTTATTTTGTAGTGTTAAGACAACTACAGCAGTCGAAAATGTCGACTTCCAGAATTCTCGAAACATTAAACTCTTGAAACCTCAAAATTTTTCAGTGGTCCCGTGGACTTCGAGGTATTATTGTGTATACATAAATAAAAATATACATTTGTATGCAGAAATAAAAATATATACAGAAATAAAAAAATATATACAGTAATAAAAGTCAGATCAAATTGAATTGGATAGTTCTACTAAGTGTCTGATTCTGAAGGAAAAACACAGCTGATATCACAACCCCAGAGTATTTTATAAAACATCCTGAAAGTGCATAGAATATTATATAAATTAGAGTGCAGGGGCTCGTTTTACAAAAAAAGTCTTAAGTCCTAAATCCTAAGTTTAGTCCTAATTGTCACGGAACTGACTAATCAATGATGCATTGCCAAGGTAGTTAGGACTAAAAGTTAGGATTTAGGACTTAGGATCTTTCGTAAAACGGGCCCCTGATCTATCTAATATACCATAGTGTGGTTCTCGATTCCAATATAACATCTTGAAAGTGCATGCAATATTACACAGAGGCTGAATCTGCTTAGTAAACTGCAATTTACCTATTTAACCGTAAAGACACATTTGGACAGGTCTAATTCACTGATAAACAGATTAGTCCATTGTTTTTCAGGGGTTGAGGAGTTAACTCGGGTAGTGAAGTAACTATCTCAAGTGCTCTAGTGAAGTAGCTATGTTAAGTGCTCAGTAAACAAAGTGAAAATTACAAATCTCTCTGATGAATCTTAAAATCATGGTCATGTCTAACATTGAACTTGGCACAATAAAGAATAATAACCACAGTTGCAAACATGCATAGCAAAGGTCAAAATTTACAGCATTCTAAAGCTGGTGAAAAGTGAACACTGGGTGCAAAAGAACACTGAAACCTGACTGTTGTAGGCAAGTAAAAATGTACACCCAGACTGGGAATCTAACCCCTAAACAAGATTTCTGACCCCAGAAATCAATGAGACTCCTAACATGACAAAGGAAAAAATTGTATTTCACAGTCTATATTGTAATATCTGATAGCTGTAGGTCATTGTCCTACACTATGTCACATGGTTGTGTCACATGGTTGTCAATTTTAATCAATTAATCCTTACACAAGTTGATTACCACTATTGACTCCTTTACAAATAGTGGAAAAAAATCCTTGTCTGAACAATGCTTAACCTCTAGATTTGATTTGTATTGCCTTTAAGCCTTCACTTGACCTGGATCAATCTGCTTTCATCTGAGGGCTAATCCCATACTTCAGGCTGGTTGACTAGAAAAGCTGTCAAAAGTGAAATAAGATTAACAACATATGATGGACAGGTGACAGGGAAAGTGTTGACTTAGGTGTTAATGGTGGCTAAAGATCTACCAGTATACTGAAGTTCATACTCTGTTCTAGTCATAGAAATGATAAATAAAAAAGACTAACTACAATGATAGCTTACTCGCTAAATGCATAATGGTTGGAATATATGATAAACTACAGGACTCATTAGTCAACAGGTGTATTGCGTATATCTGGACATTAGTCATCATGTATTTTGTTTATATCTGGACACATTAGACATCAGGCATTATTTATATCTGGACACATTAGTCATCAGGTATTTTGTTTATATCTGGACACATTAGTTATCAGGCATTATTTATATCTGGAATCATTAGTCATCAGGTATTTTGTTTATGTTTGGACACATAATTTAACATGTTTTGCTTATATTTGGACACATTAGTCATTAGGTATTTTGTTTATATCTGGACATATTAGTTATCAGGTATTTTGTTTATATCTGGACACATTAGTTATCAGGTATTTTGTTTATATCTGGACACATTAGTTATCAGGTATTTTGTTTATATCTGGACACATTAGTTATCAGGTATTTTGTTTATATCTGGACACATTAGTTATCAGGTATTTTGTTTATATCTGGACACATTAGTTATCAGGTATTTTGTTTATATTTGGACACATTAGTTATCAGGTATTTTGTTTATATCTGGACACATAAGTTATCAGGTCTGTTGTTTATATTTGGACACATAAGTTATCAGGTATTTTGTTTATATCTAGACACATAAGTTATCAGGTATTTGGTTTATATCTGGACACATAAGTTATCAGGTCTGTTGTTTATATCTAGACACATTAGTTATCAGGTCTGTTGTTTATATTTGGACACATAAGTTATCAGGTCTGTTGTTTATATCTAGACACATTAGTTATCAGGTCTGTTGTTTATATTTGGACACATAAGTTATCAGGTCTGTTGTTTATATTTGGACACATAAGTTATCAGGTATTTGGTTTATATCTAGACACATTAGTTATCAGGTCTGTTGTTTATATCTGGACACATTAGTTATCAGATATTTTGTTTATATCTGGACACATTAGTTATCAGGTATTTTGTTTATATCTGGACACATTAGTTATCAGGTATTTTGTTTATATTTGGACATATTAGTTATCAGGTATTTTGTTTATATCTGGACACATAAGTTATCAGGTATTTTGTTTATATCTGGACACATTAGTTATCAGGTATTTGGTTTATATCTGGATATATTAGTTATCAGGTATTTGGTTTATATCTGGACACATAAGTTATCTGGTCTGTTGTTTATATTTGGACACATAAGTTATCAGGTATTTTGTTTATATTTGTCCTTGTCCAGTTTAGATTTTAGGAAATAAGAATAAGAACATTAAAATTATACTGGTTAGAGAAGTCATTCCTACTTGTCATCATACCCACATGTATCAGTGCAGAATAAAACGTTTCTCCTTTAAAGCTTGGCATAACCGAAAAGTGAGTAGACTCATCCATATGATAATCAAAATGTTACTCCACCCCATCATTTTAGGTGAATCAGACAATAATTGAGTGAAAACACTATCATGTAGATTCACAACATTAACAAAGTCAATCTTTATACATTACCCAACATGCTCAAAATGAAACTGACACAAATAAATAAAAAGGGTGACCTTAAAATGTTAGTGGAAAGTTGAATCATTAACTCTAATTTACCAAATACCATGTTATATAATATACTTGCTGTGGGACTGAGATTTAGTCATCAATTCACATGTAATATTTGTAAATGGTCTGCTTTGTCACGTTTGTCTGGTGAAATTCACACAAAAGTTCATAGTAGTGTATTTGCTATAAAAGTCCATAGTACAATGTCTGCTACAAAAGTCCATAGTACAATGTCTGCTACAAAAGTCCACAGATAATGTTTGCTACTAAAGTCTCATATAATGTTTCCTACAAAAGTCCACAGGTACTGCTTGCTACAGAAGTCCACAGACAGTGTTTGCTACAAAGGTCCACAGTACAGTGTTTGCTACCAAAGTCCACAGGTACTGCTTGCTACAAAAGTCCACAGATAGTGTTTGCTACAAATGTCCACTTATAATATTGATAAAAAAGTCCACAGATAGTGTTTGCTAAAAAGGCCACAGTACAGTGTTTGCTACAAAAGTCCACAGTAGTGTTTTCTACAAATGTCTACATATAGTGTTTGCTACAAAAGTCCAGACAGTGTTTACTACAAAAGTCCAGTGTTTGTTAAAAAAAAAAGTCCACAGAAAATGCCTGCTACAAAAGTCCACATACATGGTTTGTTACAAAAAAAGTCCACAGAAAATGCCTGCTACAAAAGTCCACAGATAATGTTTGCTACAAAAGTCAACAGATAATGTTTGCTACAAATGTCTACATAAAGAGTTTGCTACAAATGTCTACATAAAGTGTTTGCTACAAATGTCTACATATTGTGTGTGCTACAAATGTCTAAATATAGTGTTTACTACAAATGTCTACATATAGTGTTTGCTACAAATGTCTACATATAGTGTTTGCTACAAATGTCTACATATAGTGTTTGCTACAAATGTCTACATATAGTTTGCTACAAATGTCTACATATAGTTTGCTACAAATGTCTACATATAGTGTTTGCTACAAATGTCTACATATAGTGTTTGCTACAAATGTCTACATATAGTTTGCTACAAATGTCTACATATAGTTTGCTACAAATGTCTACATATAGTGTTTGCTACAAATGTCTACATATAGTGTTTGCTACAAATGTCTACATATAGTGTTTGCTATAAATGTCTACATATAGTATTTACTACAAATGTCTACATATAGTTTGCTACAAATGTCTACATATAGTTTGCTACAAATGTCTACATATAGTGTTTGCTACAAATGTCTACATATAGTGTTTGCTACAAATGTCTACATATAGTGTTTGCTACAAATGTCTACATATAGTGTTTACTATGTAAGTCCATACTACTGCCTTTGCTTTATAAGTCCACAGACAGTGTTTGCTATAGAAGTGTACAATATGTACAGTACAATAAGAAACCGTCTTGAGTGACCACACTGATGAAAGACCACCTGTCTTATGAGACCACATTCTGAAAACCACATCTTCAATAATCCTTTAAATAAAACCTCTTTTGAGAGACCACCTGTAATGTTGACATTTTTGTGGCAGAAGGGGTGGTCTCTCAATACAGGTTCCAATGTCCTGCATTTGTTACATTAATCCATTGCTAAAAAAGACAACAGTCGGGAGTTTGCTACATTAGTCTGCAGCTGCTGTTTTCTTCCATATAAGAGAACAATTCTTGAGAGGACATAAAACAGCCATAACGTAAAACGCAGATGTAATTTTACACACTACAATCTGTTGGTGCATCAGTTGTCTAATCGACAAAAGTTTTCTAGGTTTTTAGCCAACTTCATTACTTCTGCAATCTAAGATAGGCCATAATCTCTCACTATACAGCAATGATGAATACAATAGGATGTGTTCCTTAAAACGACTTTAATAGCAAAATCAATTACATATGGTGCTTCAAAGTACATTGTAGAAACACGTATACAAATACATAATACATGGTACTAAAAAACCAAATTATCACAAAAAGCTGACAGCCAATGATTCCTATATTTAGTACAGAAAAACAAGTTCTTACGTTATAACTATTGTTGTGCAACATGTTAAACAAATACATCTACTTCATTTTATTGTCTTTTTGCAATGGACTTGGGTTTCGTTAATACAGAATCAATCATTTCCGACTGCAACACTGTTCATCTAGTAAAACCACACAGACGTTGTCTTCCTGTCAGATTTCTTAAGTACAAAAAGGGCACAAAAATTCAATTGTGATTACAAAAAAATCCAGTGTTGACAGATATGATAGTCATAATGGAGGGGAAATGTACTCACTTTCATACTTCGGTTGGGTCAGTTTCAGGAACTGCGTTCATTTCATTATTGTTATGACACAAACATGTAAGTCATTCTTGTGTACTGTCAGTGCTTAACCAGTTCAGTTGGTACTCAAGGTTCCATGTGACCTCAAAGTGTAGATAACACCAGCAACATCATTTAAAGTACATTGTCACATAAACAAATTGCACGTATCTGATGAGCATTTTCATCAAGTTTCATTCATATTTTTCACTTTTCTTTGTTTTATATTTTGCCGATAATTTTTCACTTATACAAAGTCATTAGTTTTAGATGAAGTCATGACAGAAACAACCGTCTTGAGGATTTGTTTTACCAATCGCATGATATTATTCTTTAGGTCTGCAAGGCTCACAATTTAGAGTGGCCATCTAGTTCAAGACTGGAACTCTTGCATTGGGTTTGTTTAAGCCTTATTTTTATGTTTGTAACATAAATGTTTTACATGTGGTCACAAACTTTTCACTTTTACTCATCCACCCCTGCAGTCACATTTAGACTCACCCAGATCAATAAATAGTATGATCTACTGTCATAATTCAGAGGAAACAAGTTTATATTGCATGTAAAATTATTATGAAAAATTTATTGTAATTTTTATACCCCTAGATTATGACAGTAGACTTAACCATTCTTTGAAATTGGCAGGTTTAAATGTGACTTCAGGGGTTGATGGGTTAATGGAGACATTATTTAGACTTATGCCTGGGACTGACATTTACAATTAGACCAAACCAAAATACAGTGGAACCTCAGAACCAAGACCATTTACTGACTTAAAGTGGTCTGATTAGAGAGGTGGTCTCTAAAATGAGGTTCTGTACAGATTCAATAGCTATCAAGAGACTGGAAAATTATGGTTTGAAATGTGAGGTGGTTTCTTGAGCGAGGTGGTCTCTAGGCGAGGTTCCACAAGTATTCTAGTTTTATTTTCATACCTTTAAAGGAAAGAATATTGTGTGCCTACACTACAAATCCCTGGTAAGTAGCTGGGTAAAATATAACCACGATAACATGTCTGGTTTACGGGAAATCAAAAGGAAATCGATGTTCATTTCAAATTGGATTTTGAGAGCACAATTTCAGTTCTTGAGAATACTTAAGCTAAAACAGATATTGTGTTTCTTGAGGAAATTCAGATCAAAGTTACAAATTTCGTGTTGGTACGAATTACTGTATAACATTTAAGTTGTCAATATCTGCTAAATGACATTGATAGCAGCTGAAATTTGTCATATCTCGGATAGCTCTCAACTTTTTTGTATACACCCGAAACAAACATATCAATTACATCTGTTTCAATTATGAAAATAAAAATTTATCATGGAGAGTCTTATTGAGCAGGAAATGATATTTTATTGACTTCAAACCTATCTAATTTCTCTTCCTCACTAAAAAAAAACAACTTAAAATTCAGATTTATGGGTAATAACAATGATTTAAATTCCTTATCTAAATCCTCACCAAATATAAATGATTCAAACAGCTGAGATGTCATCTACCACAAATGCCCACTTTGACCTTCAGCTTTGACCTAATGACCTCACTCTGTACATATTAATTTTGACTTGACATTTCTACTTGTGATTTAGTGATCTGGGGCCCATTTTACGAAAGGTTTAAAGTCTTAGGTCCACACTTAGTACCATTTTACAAAGAATTAGGACTCATGACTTATGTCCAAGTCAGGTCAGGTCTTTATGACTACTCAAAAGCAGTGCATAGACTCGGCGAAAATTCTGCCCTTATTTTAATTTTAAGTTCCTTTTTTTTTTTTTTGGGGGGGGGGGTAAAATCAGGGGCAGAAGTGCTCCCATATGCGACAATTTCACAGCAACCAATCAATCTATTAAACTATTTATTTCTTATCATTGTCATCTGAAATTTGGTAATTTGCTTACCTTATCTTTTATTTCAAAAATCTATTGTCATTTCGTTGTGTCATGACATAATTCCATTCATTTAAGATGCGAGTTCAAGTCACCCATCAGTTTTATTTACATGTCCTGTTTTCCATTCTGAACATAAGAAAATCTAACATGTTCTCTGATTGGTTGACTTTACGATAACAATGAATATGCATTTATGATCAACAAATCAGCAAACATCTTAGATTTATTTATGTTCAAAATGGAAAACAGGAGGATAAGTAAATAAACCTGATGGTTAGCTTGAATTGACATCTTAAATACATGGAATTATGACATGACACAACTTTAAAGCAATGGATTTTTGAAAAATAATAGCAAGGTAAGCAAATTACTAAATTTCGACAGCACTGATAAATAGATAAAAAGATCAATATGTTGCTGTGAAAATGTCACAGTATCTTGCTACGAAGAAAGTATATGGGAGGACTTCTGCCCCTAATTTTACCCCCCAAAAAAGTCACTTCAAATTGGGGCAGAATTTCAACGTATGCATAGACGTAATTTATTTTTGTATGTGTCATGATTTATCTTTTTAAATGTAGCAGTTATACGTTTTCATAATCTAGCAAGATTTTATTTGAAAATAATTTAAAATACCTCAAGACTTGACGTAGGGTGGCGTTGATAAAAATGTCTTAAAGGGGCATTACCTGTGTTTACCAAAAAAATATTACTTTGATTACTTTCTATGTTTACTACTAGTACTTAAAGCGATATGAGCTGTCGTAGGTGAAAAATTTTACATGCCCATTTTATGTAATATTTTATCTCGTATATATCCCAAAGAGACCATCTGGTGGTTAGGATAACAAATGCATGTGTATAATTGCAACAATAATGTCAAATGTAAACCTTAATATCAGTTATTGTTTGTCAGCCATTACTTTGAGCATTGCAAATTAACTTTTGGTATTTTTTTACGAAGATTACTGAGTGTCCAATTAGCATGTGCTATTCACAGTTAATATAAATTCTATTCTTATTACCCTTTGCGTTTATTTAGTACATCATCATTTCATTCCTAAATTGGGCAAAGTTGGTCTTTTCCGTCATTTCAAAACATTCGTTTCTGAAAAATTCCACATGCCAGGTGATCTCGACACCAATTTTTAACTTGTCGCATTCTCGGCTTTATCATTCTTGACATATATGATCATGAACTGCCTCCGCCGGACATGGAGGCATGATTGTAAAACATGAGGTATGCAGTTTTCACAGTTTTGGCAATGTCAGCTTACAGGGTAACATTAAAGATTGGAAAAATTTCTTTTAGTGACCTGATATTTTTATTCATATATTCATCCGATTTTCTTCAGATATTTAAAAAAGCATTGAAAAGCACATATTTTACATAATACATGCATTTTTCAATAAATTCACATCCTGTATTTTAAAATCAAATATAAAACACATAAAAATACGCGGATTGTGTAAAAAGGCTGAGATTGCTGATAGACCAAGCACATAAAAAAACAAGACCCCCCGACTGAATTACAAAGTACATTTGATATGGAGAAAGAGTTCATCTGAAAAATCAATGCATATGGAAATACAGCTGAATTTTTTAAGGTACGGGAAAACTTAAATTCTAATAAAACAAAAAACTTCCAAAATAAGATCTTTAACAATGTTTCACGTGTTTGATAACGTATTTGAATACACGTTTTATCATATTCTCGACTATAGGTTAGGGAACAAAAATCATCATTGTGACAGCTTATATCACTTTAATGTACAATAACAAATAAGAGCTATACACAGGCATTAAGAGTCTTATATTCCTATATATCTTGTTAAAATAAGGTCAGGTCTAGTGGGGTGTTTATATACAAATAGTAAGGTTAAGTTAATCAATTGCAATTGAAAAAGTGCAAAACCTTGGTTTCTCAAGCAGTTTTCACAAAATATATTTATTTCTGTTATATTTAGATATCTCGAGAATCCATGAACATCAACACCTTTTTATATATCATAATACTCAATTTCATCTTTCAAGTTTCTAGATAGTCCTATAACAGATACCACAGTTATTGATATCTTTAATATGAATGTAAAATATCTGATATCATTACTACTAGATGTAGATATCTCAAAACTCAACTTCATCTTTCAAGTTTCTAGATAGTCCTATAACAGATATCACAGTTATTGATATCTTTAATATGAATGTAAAATATCTTATATCATTACTACTAGATGTAGATATTTCAATATTCAATTTCATCTTTCAAGTTTCTAGATAGTCCTATAACAGATATCACAGTTATTGATATCTTTAATATGAATGTAAAATATCTGATATCATTACTATTAGATGTAGATATCTCAAAACTCAATTTCATCTTTCAAGTTTCTAGATAGTCCTATAACAGATATCACAGTTATTGACATCTTTAATATGAATGTAAAATATCTGATATCATTACTATTAGATGTAGATATTTCAATACTCAATTTCATCTTTCAAGTTTCTAGATAGTCCTATAACAGATATCACAGTTATTGATATCTTTAATATGAATGTAAAATATCTGATATCATTACTATTAGATGTAGATATCTCAAAACTCAATTTCATCTTTCAAGTTTCTAGATAGTCCTATAACAGATATCACAGTTATTGATATCTTTAATATGAATGTAAAATATCTGATATCATTACTATTAGATGTAGATATCTCAAAACTCAATTTCATCTTTCAAGTTTCTAGATAGTCCCATAACAGATATCACTGTTATTGATATCTTTAATATGAATGTAAAATATCTGATATCATTACTATTAGATGTAGATATCTCAAAACTCAATTTCATCTTTCAAGTTTCTAGATAGTCCTATAACAGATATCACTGTTATTGATATCTTTAATATGAATGTAAAATATCTGATATCATTACTATTAGATGTAGATATCTCAATACTCAATTTCATCTTTCAAGTTTCTAGATAGTCCTACAACAGATATCACTGTTATTGATATCTTTAATATGAATGTAAAATATCTGATATCATTACTATAAGAGGAAGATATCTCAATACTCAATTTCAAGTTTCTTTATTTTAATTTTGAATAGTATTTTACGTCACACTCAACAAGTTTTTCAGCTATATGGTAGTGAATTTGTATGGTAGTGAATTTGTATGGGAGTGGAATTTTTATGGTAGTGAATTTGTATGGTAGTGAATTTGTATGGTTGTGAGTTTTCATGGTAGTGAAATTTTTATGGTAGTGAATTTTTATGGTAGTGAATTTTTATGGTAGTGAATTTGTATGGTAGTGAATTTGTATGGTTGTGAGTTTTCATGGTAGTGGAATTTTTATGGTAGTGAATTTTTATGGTAGTGAATTTTTATGGTAGTGAATTTGTATGGTAGTGAATTTGTATGGTTGTGAGTTTTCATGGTAGTGGAATTTTTTTAATAGTGGAGGAGAGAAACTGGTTACAATTTATCCAGGAAGTGACCACCAGCCAAGTAAACTGGCAAACTTCCTCACAACAATCAGCTAAGGTTCCAGTGGGGTTCAAACCTGCACTGACAGGAAGTGAGGGACGTTGCGGTTCAGCATGTCATGCTCTAACCACTCAGCCATAGAGGACATTTCAAGTTTCTAGATAGATATAAATATCACCATTACATACCTGTAACAACATTAGGAAATTTGTCTAGGGTAGAAAATGCGTACAATGGTTGAACTTTTTACGATTGCGTTATTGTTCTCATATATATGCGTGTACCAGTTGCATCGAAATAAGTAAAAGGGGGAGGGTACGGGAGGGGTGCCCCCCTTCAGAAATAACAAGAAAAAAATTGTAATTTCAAATTTCAATATCTGCCTTTTTATGCATCTAAGAGGGAATTATTGTCAATAATATTGATGATATAATTTTCTAGTCGACCTTGCAATTTATAAGGAATAGATATAGGCTTCATTTTGAAGTTTTAATACATGTAATATATACATGTACACACACAGCTTGGGAGACTCAAAATTATGTCATGGTCATTGTGTTATATTAGAATGTTTAAAATTTAGTATTTCTTAATTAGTTATAACAAATTTTAAAAAATACTAAATTCTGAATATTCTAATATACCAGTTGGATTTGGAATGCAGAAAATAAATAACTAGACTTACCTGGAAGAAATATAATCTCAGTTTGATTGCTAAATATTTGGAAGTATGAAAATTTTTAAAGTCAAAGGCTTGATTTATTCATTTATTATTATTATTATAAATTTTTTTTTTAGATTTGAACATTTATTACCAAATATTCATTTGAAGGTTTTTATCTTCATATTGTACCTTTTTCATTAATTGATAAGATAAAACAACAAATGATGACTGAATAGTTCACTCAAAAAAAAAAAAAGAAGAGATTTGATAAAGAATTTAAAAAGAAAAAAAAAAGATTATTGAGGTTATATAAATGTGTTTACTGTTATTACTGACAACTCATCAAATTAGAAAAATCGGTAGAAATCGGTAGATTTTTTCTCCGTGGTAGACAAGCGGTAGATGAATAGAAAAATTGGTAGACTACCGCCGAAATTGGTAGACTTGACAGGTATGCCATTACTGATATCTTTAATATATATTCACAATATCAGATATCATCCATAGACATAATATGACATAACCTCCACATCATGTGTCTATAATTGTTTTTACAGATATCAAATCAGGCAAGTACAGATATCATCTGATATCATTTGTAAAGTTTGTAGTTATATCAGATATCAACTTAAACACTGATATCGTATACTAAATATCAGTTCTAGAGTTGTCTTTTACTGATATCAAATCAAGTATATACAGATATCATCTGATATCAAATCAAGTATATACAGATATCATCTGATATGATTTGTAATATTTGTAGATATAAAAATATCATATATTATCTCAAACAATTAATATCATATAACCAGATATCAGTCCTAGAGCTGTTTAGAATTATGATAGGATAATGATTACGCACATTTTACTAGTAAAAAGATTTCTTTATCAGAAAATGTTACTTATCAATATTAACATTAACCAACGTACAATGTATCAAATCGTCATTTTATTGACTTCCATCAATGCTCATTGTAAAATGAAACATCATCCGGCCATTCCACCCGATCTCACCTAACAACACCAATATGTCAACAACTTACAGAATAATACGTCAAAAAAATGTCAATTAAAAACTCAATTATGGAAGGCCATTACACTGGTCACAAGTGGACGAAAGGAGATGTTACCATGTATTGTATGATTTAATGAATTTACATAAGAATTATGCTGTAAGTACACTGAACTCACTTAACGAGGGCTTTTACCTACGTTTATCACATTTTTCATCATACAAGTTATATTACATGAACCATTTGATATATCAATGTTCTAATTGTGGTCTTGTGATCATGTCTGACCTGTCAATATGATGTCATTATTGATTTTTCTAGATGAGGACATTGCCATGATGTAACAGACA